>OY744543.1:32138066-32143782 GCA_963556195.1 Sepiola atlantica
TGATGGCCAAGGCAATACCAGTCTATGGGGTGTAGTATCCATCGTAACAGATACTACACTTTGATCTTAGCCAAAAAACTGGCTAATGTAGTTTCAGAATATATATGATTACGGCGGATCTATCTCGAAAACCCTACAAACATGAATAAACAAATAAACAAACAGGAACTACAACTCAGTAACAGAGTCCACTTAGCTTAAAGCATTACTCTTCGTAATTAGAACAGAGTTCTCTCTGTAACCGGTAATGTAAACAAATGCTAAAACATAATTTTTCTTACTTTCGTAGTGAGTTAGATGGTGTATGGGAATGATTGCTGATTACTGTACAAGCGGTCTGGTTTCGATTCTCAGCTTGAAACACTCATTCTGTCTAGCTGTGATGCGACAGAACAGCTATCTGTTGATGACATTATATATATATATATATATATATATATATATATATATATATATATGTGTGTGTGTGTGTGTGTGTGTGTGTGTGTGTGTGTGCGCGTGTGTGTGTGTGTGCGTGTGTGCACGCGCGGATGTGTGTGGGCTTTAGATGTTATGTTTCGGCATTTTTTAGATGAGGATTGATAATTTGTATTATTCGAACTACTATTTTCCTCTAGGTTTTTCTTCTTTTCATAACGTTTCGGCCGATGTAACCTGCGACCTCCTTCAGGTGCATTCTTTTTTAAGTTGGAAATCTTTCTGTTGAACACCGAACCCCCCCCCCTTATTTAACCAAACCCCTTATTTAATCTTCGAGGGAAGATTGTTCTCGTTCCGTCAATCTGTCCCCGTGGACTAAATAAGGGGTTCGATTCGGTTCGAAGTTCCAGAGTTCGCCAGAAAGATTCCCAAGTTAACAAATCATATTCACTTTAAGAAGGTCGGAGGTGACATCGGTAGAAACGTTGTGAAATATAAAATAATAAAAACGAAGATGAGAATAGCAGTGCGAATAATCAAAGTTTTGTTATTTGTTCTTCTGTTTAGTTGAATCCGGAATCGTTGATTTATATTGATTCTCCATTTTTAAAAAAAACATTTTCCAGATTTGATCCGCTGAAAGGTAAAGGTCTACAAAATAGATTAATCTCAAGTAGTTAATATTTAAAAAAAAATTTTTTTTTTTTTTACTACAATTGAAGCTATTGTCGATGGACGTGGACGGAGTGATCACAATCACATATCGAAACATATCGGAACTCCATTTTCACTCACACTCAAGCAGCTCTCACTGACAAGGGTCAATTCGCCCTCTTGGAAATGGCCAAAACGGTTCACGAGAGAGAGAGAGAGAGAGAGAGAGAGAGAGAGAGAGAGAGAATACAGAGACAGAGACAGAGACAGAGAGAATGAGAGAGACAGACGGGAGAAGGAGGCAATGGTTGACACACCCTCAAACCCTCAAATGGCCGTCATTATCTCTCAACTAAGACAGACTTCAATAATCACCCCCTCACGGCCTTTTCCGGCCGCCACTCTACGATCAACGTGTAGTATATGTTCTTTTTCTCGGTCGAAGGAGGAGAAATCTTTCTTGACTGGAGAAATTTTTTTTTTTTGTCCCAATCCAAAGTGTCCCTTTTTTGGAGGAGCTGAATTCACCACATTAAAAAAAAAAGAAACGACCTTTCGCCTCGTGGGGAGGCAAATAAATGGGCATTCCCAGTCTTCGTTTTAGCAGATCGACCCTTAATGCAATAACACAAGCCTTAAACTCACCCAGTCTTTTAGCAAAATAACCGCGTCTCCATTTCAACAGTGTTTTCGTTTCTTGACTGAAAACTGAGTACCTCTCTCTTTCTTTTGGTTCCCACTCTCTCTCGCTCGCTCTCTCTCTCTCTCTTTCTATCTCTCTCTCTCTCTCTCTTCTCCTTCTTCGTCTCCCCTCTTTCTTCGTTGCTCAACCTCTCTCCTCCCACGACAGTCTTTCCGTCTCTTCCTCCTCCTCCTCCTCCCCCTCCCACCACGCTGCTGTCGTTACCTCCTACCGGCACTCACCATTGCTAGACTGCTACACACCTAGCACCGACGCCGAGGAGGTTTTACAAAAAGCTCCGACAAACGCGGACTGTCTCCCTTGTTTTAAATTATATTTTTTCTGTTGAGGACGATCACATAAAGCCAGCAAACTGAATTCCTTGTTCTTTTTCTCCAAGATGGGGTGTTTCCGGCGAACCAGGGAGGATGAGGATGATAAGTTACGAAAAGAACAAAACAAGAAGATTGAGAAACAACTGCAAAAGGATAAACAGGTCTATAGATCTACGCATAGACTCTTGTTATTAGGTCAGTGTGTATTTTTTTCTTCTTTCTTTTTTTATTACGCTTCTGATGATTTAAATGTATTACCTCCCCCATTTGAATCCTTCCCTTTAACAACAGAGACGTCAATTAAAAACACGGCCGAAATTGTCATTTACTTAGATTAGAGAAATACACAACTTTCTCTTATATATGAGAGAGGGAGAGGTGTGTATTTCTCTACTATACACTTACACAAACGCATACATATACAAATAAGTAGCTAATAATCATATGTGTACACACACACACACACACACACACACACATATATACACACACAAATGTATGTGTGATTAACTAATATATGTATATATATATATATATATATATAATATATATATATATATATGTTATCATTCACTACATATATATGTTTATAAACTAGTAGTTAATAGCTACTTATATATGTGATTATTAACTACTTATATAAATATTAAAACCTATGACAAGTGTGTATCATTCCGTCGAAGGAATTCTTTAACCTGAAGAATTCCTTCAATGGAATGAAACACTAACGTTTCTATGTAGCATACTTGTCCTAGATCTATTTTTGTATCATTACTAAGCTCTACTCATGTATTGAGCACCATTGAAGTAAACACTGAAACAAAAAAATATATACGTAATATATTATGGAACAGTAATATATATATATATATATATATATATATATATATATATATATATATATATATATGTTACAGGTGTAGCCTTGTTCATAAAGGTTGGATAAACAATCCTATGAATCTTACCACGTCTATATAATAGTGCTCAATCATAAGTAGAGTCGTATATTTATTTAGTAGACCTTTTTTTATTTATACAAACATATCTGACTATACAAATGCATATATGTTTCGACTAGTGCCAAAATGGCTAAGTCTCATCAGGCCAAGTGTTCTAATAAAAAAAAGACATTTGTGTAGTAAGACATGTTTGTTTAATTAAAAATGTTTACTAAATATATATTTAATATTATATGTGGGTAAGTTTTAACCACGGCAAGTAGACCTGCACCTCCTCTTGAAAGAATTGTACAAAAACGGCTAGACGAAAAGTCGGTGATCATTATCTAACAAAACTTACTTGTAAACTGATCCCCCTTTTTATAGCCGTTTTCCACTTCGACTTGTGTTAGTCAGACGGCGGCCGACATGCTTTGACATATTAGTACAATAAATACATTTTCTAATTTATTTTAATGGTTTTCTTTGTTGTCACGGCATTTCTATCGCAATAAACAAAGCCCGAGTCCCCGAAATTAAAAGAATCGTCTATTTTTAATTGACTTCCTCAGATCGATGAGACTTCATACGCATAAACAAACATACGTAAGAAGATGTCATTCTAAAAAGATGAACGCCTATATGTCGGTCTGTTAATTTGTTAACTATTAAGTAACGATATCTTGTTTATTAGACAATCGACGAATGATCTTTCGATATAATTTTTAAGCCGTGACATTTACAGATGTATTGCCATTATTGTCAAAAAAAAAAAGAACGTGTATGAATAATAATATTCATCCTTCCCAAAAGTCGGGGGTCATTTTTTCATTACCGATGTGACTAAAAATGACCCCTTACTTTGTGACCGACTTCATTATTACCAAAAGTAACGTAAGTGTCAAGCCGCCCGACACTGACATCGACATTTTTCTATGAAGTGTGAAGACTATCGTACGTACGTCTATTGTAATAATTAAATGACGATCGTCTATTCCGGCTTTGTTTGATGCTTATGTATATACATACGTATGTTTGTATATAGATATAGGTATGTGTGTATGTGCATAGATATAGATCTATGTACGTATATAGATATATGTATACATATGAATATATATATATATATATATATATATATATATATATATATACATGTATGTGTTTATATGATTATGTAAATATATGTGTATATATGATTATGTAAATATATGTGTGCGTATATGTATATATATATATGTATATACATATGTGCGTATGTGTATATACATATGTGCGTATGTATGTGTGTGCGTATGTATATATATATATATATATATTATATAATGTGTGTGTGTTAGGTACGTGCAAAATCAATGGCCGATTCTCAAAATGTAAAAACATTTTGATCATCCCTTCGCTTAAAAATTCACTAAACTTCAGGAAATCAACCAATGTTAATAAAATTTTCAATATTTATTAATCAATAATCAACATATATATATATATATATATATATATATATATATATATATATATACACATACATGGTATATATATATATATATATATATACACATACATGGTATGTATATATATATATATATATACACATACATGGTATGTATATATATATATATATATACACATACATGGTATGTATATATATATATATATATACACATACATGGTATGTATATATATATATATATATACACATACATGGTATGTATATATATATATATATATATACACATACATGGTATGTATATATATATATATATATACACATACATGATATGTATATATACATATATATACACATACATGCTATGTATATATACATATATATATACACATACATGGTATGTATATATACATATATATATATATATGTATATATATATATATATATATATATATATATATATATATGTATATATATATATATATACACATACATGGTATGTATATATATATATATATACACATACATGGTATGTATATATATATATATATATACACATACATGGTATATATATATATATATATATATATATATGTGCGTATGTATATATATATATATATATATATATATATATACACATACATGGTATATATATATATATATATATATATATATGTGCGTATGTATATATACATATATATGTTTATATATATATGTTTATATATATGTTAATATATCAAATTAACAAAGTACTAAGTTTCTTTATTCTTGTTTTTTGATGAAAAAAAAAGAGAAAAAAAAAATGACTCAATACTGGTCACCCCTGAAGAAGGAATTTTATTCCGTAATCGATCAGATTAATGTAAAAAAAAATAATAATAATAATAAATTAATCTTGTATTGCTAAGTTGGCTTATATTTCAATTTTATTAACTTACCCTGTAATACTTTGAAATTTGAACGACAACCACCGACTATACATATATATATATGTTTATATATATGTTTATATCTATATATGTATTGATCTATATATGTTTATATATATGTTAATATATATATATATAATGTTAATATATATATATATGTTAATATATATATATGTTAATATATATATATATATATGTTAATATATATATATATATGTTAATATATATATATGTTAATATATATATATATATGTTAATATATATATATATATATGTTAATATATATATATATATATATGTTAATATATATA
>OY744543.1:32156482-32363982 GCA_963556195.1 Sepiola atlantica
TACCAAATAGTGTCACAAAAAACAAAAACATTAACATATGAGCATGTAAGAATTAAACAGACACTCGTTTTGTGTAGATAAATCTAAAGGGGTATCTTTCAGAATGATCAGTACGCTGAAAACGCTCAAAAAAACAAATATACAACAAATAAAAGTAACTGTCGTCGATAAAAGTTAATTTAAAACTGACCTGTGATATTTGTTTGTATTTTTAAACCGTTCCAACTGCTATTTAGTAGAAATCAATAGTTTTGTAACACAAACTTGCAAATACAAAATGGCGCTTGCTCGTAAGAGAGTGAGTAGAAGACGCCATCTTGTATAGAAAAAAGTACTAGTTGAAAATGAACAAGAATTTTTTTTTACATCTAATAAAAACCCATTTATAGTACGTAAAAATACAAACAAATATCATAGGTAAGTAGACAAATATCTCTTCTCGACGTAGGTTAAACTCACTTGTTGCATATTTATTTTTATAACCCCGTTCTCGTTAGTTTTTTGGACCCCGTCCGCGACTGTACTGATCATTCTGAAAGATACCCGTAACACATACATACACATACATAGGGACATTAGAATACACAAACATATATACAGACACACTAGGATGAAAAAAAAAGTAGAAACCATACCTTGGGAGAACAAACATATTTTTTTTTAAAAAGCAAGAAAAAAAGGTGAAGAAACACATTAGAACACATACAATCACCTTAGACCTTACGGGTGTATATATGTTTGTGTATTCTAATGTCCCTATGTATGTGTATGTATGTGTTACTGTTCTAATATGCGTGTTTCAATGTACAGGGCGTGTGTATTGTCTTAATGTGCATGTGTTTGTATTCACTGTCTCGCCCGTTTTATTATTATTTATTTTAAATTGGATTAATTTAGTTTGTGTAGTTTAAGGTGTGTGTGTGTGTGTGTGTGTGTGTGTGTTCTCAAATGTGAATGACTATGCGTATGTGTGTTTCTAATGTACGTTTGTGTGTGTTCACTTGTAGATCATTTTTTCGGAATGTTTTAATCGTCTCAAGACACCAGTTAAAAGCTAAACAAGTTTATTAATAGCATTTATCCAGAATCTCCCCCCCCCCCCGCTCCATTGACATATTAATCCTTTCCTCAGGTCCCCCTCTTTTTATCTAATTCACCCCTATTATTAGAGCAGAAAGCGTGTAATTTTACACATACACACGGAGCCTTACGCACGCGTACGCTCGGCCCGGCCGCCATAATGATTTCCAATATGGCGGTGGTCGCGAAAATATGGCCGACACGCAGTCAGTCGCTCGCGTCTTCTTTTTTTGAAATGTCTCGAAAAAAAGAAAAGGAAGAAAACGCCATAGCTTCATTTACAGAGAAGAAAAAAACTTACTTATCTGTAGTCTTCTTCTAAAAGTCGGCATTCTCAAAACAAAAATCATATTCCTCTCTTCTCTCCCTCCCCTTTCTTATTTTTTTTTTTTTTTTACTTTTTAATAATTCAGAAATCTTATAACACATTCGTTTTATTTTTAATAATTATTTTATTTTCAATAAATAATTATTAAAAATAAAACGATTTTTATCACCTTCCTTCATAGCTACCACCTTTTTATGTTTCTTACTCATGTGTTTTTCTCAATCATCAACATCACTTGCGTCTATTTTTTTTTTTATATCTAAAAATTAAAATTCACGTTAGAATTTGCATTCTTAAATTATTTTTTTTTCTAAAAGTATGTATTTTTTATTGGAATTTTCTCTGGTTTGGAAAGATTGTTTCATTTTTGACATACCTAAATAAAAGAATGTTTCGTTTGAATTTCGGTGATTCCCTAACTTTGCATTGTTCAAAAGAATTCTTTTCCGCGTATGATGACGATGATGATGATGATGATGATGAGTCTCTGGCTGAAGAATTCACCAAATTCCGCGACTTAAATTTTCTGCTTGGCCGTTCTTTCAAGTAATCAAATCCGGCAAATTTCTCTGCTTACAAATATAGACTCTATTTTGTAGTATGACCTTATTAATATCCTTGCAATTTTGTTTAATTTGAATTGCGGGTTTTTGCATACATTTTTTAAATAGTTTTTTTTGGTGTGGTCAATAGCGATTTCGAATTTAGTTCCGTCGTTATCCCCCCCCCCCAAAAAAAAAATTTGAAACAATTCTGATTTTAAATAAACATTTAAAACAAAAACAAAATAGCACTTTTATCCCCCCCCCCCCCCGGTGGTGATTCTTTTTTAGAAATAACTTTAGCCTTTAGTGCAACCAAATTTTCTAATTAAAGTGGTTATTTGTTGGGTCAGTGTGTAAATTTTAAATTTTGGTATTTTACGGAGTTTGTTTTTCATATTATGCCTTCTTGTGCCAATGATCATTCAGTTGTTTGTTTTTTATTGCATGGGGTCTGACGGAACGAGTAACCATTTTTTTTATGTATTTCCAAAATGGCGGCCATTTGGGGAAATTAAAAAAATAATTTAAATAGTAAATAAATAAATCTGTACTTCCTATGATACTAAACATTTCAGTTGTTTTTTTAGATTAGTGGCTCCTCCAAAAAAACAAACACTATTTACTTTGTGTTTTAAAACACAAAGTAAACCATGATACTCGACTCTTATTTATAAACTTCAATTCTAGCCAGAAATTACTAATAATAAGCGCTTTCGAATTTCCAACGGCCACGCCATTTTTTACATAATCATTATTTACTCGACGTTGCCCGGGTGAAGAGCTTATAAAAAGAATTCAAAATAAGGTCATGTTTACAATTTTGGGGGGTGCTTGTACAGAGAAGCGTACATATAAAATCGCAGTTCCAATTAAATTAACCGGAAAACTCTTTGATAAAATAGGTTTGTACAGCAAAAATTAGCAAAAACTATAATAAAAAATAAAAATCCGTTTAATCGTGTTCGGCCATTGATTCAAGCGAAAAAAAAACACGAAATTTAGGGGGAGATAACTCAGTCTGTCATATTAACAAGTAATAAATCAATTGCATTCACCAAAATACGGTGAAACTTATTTTTATTTTAAATTAAAATTCTATTCGATCATTTTTTTCTTACTAGGTTAGGATACTTATTTAAATCTGCTGCGTAAATATATAATACTGTTTTTTTTGTTGTTTTTTTTTTGTGGTATTGATAATTTAATACGGACGTTTCTCTGTACAAGCACCTTTTTTAATAGGTTTCTCTTGTTTTATTTTTTTATTTCGATATATATTTTATTAATAATAAATAAAAAATATTTTAACGTGTATTTTTCAAAGTTACGTATATGCGAGCAACATACACACCAGATCGTGTCTGCTAGTTTTATTAATAAGGAGATTAAATGAAAACAAACATGACCGATCGCGATGTTTACCGTGTCCGTATGAAATACGAATATGATTTTGAAGCCTTTAAAATGTCAATGCGAAAGTAATTTCTGACTGTAACTAGAATTAAAGTTTAGTGGTAAACGTTACTATCAGGGACATAAATAATTTTAAAGACAATACTGTTGGGAAATTAGTCAAAAACAATTTATTTTGGTTTACCTACTTAATTGTGACCTATTTGCGTTAAAAATATTTAATATAAAATATAAGCATGTTACGTTACCGTAAATATTGGTTGTGAGTAAAGTAATAAGAGGTCAAACATCTTGTTTAGTCACAGGAAGTAGTATGCCGCGGAAGGCCCCGGAAGGGACTAAAGGCCGGATACTTGGCATCTGCATTTTAAACTTTAATTGACTTTTGTTTTTTAATTGAAATTCTAGACAGAAATTACTTTCTATTCAACAGTTTAAAGGGTTCAAAATTACTTTCAACTTTCGAAGTGTAACGATAGTAAAAAGTTTTTACTAAAAACAAGTAAGCCATTTGAATATATTATTAACATATATTTTCTCACGCACCCCTGTCATATCAAAGAACACACTTTTTTTCTTCTTTTTTTTAATTTAATGGCTTGAATTAAAGTTTAGAATGCAAACGTCAAGTATCCGGCTCTTAGTCCCTTCCGGGGCCCGGTTCGGTACCTTACTTCCTGTGAATAAACCAGATGTCTGGTACATTGATGTTAGTGTTTCTCCTAAACCAAAGATAAACATTTTTCGGAGGAATCACTACCCTAAAAGAACCAAATAGTCACTCTTATTCTTAAGTATTAAAAAACCCCAACAACAACAACAACGACATTTTATAACTTTATTGTTATATATAATTCCATGATAAATGCCAGTATACTGAAATCATATGCCCTTAATAGGGTTAAGATGAAAATTCATATACACTAAATGTACAAAAGCAAGGACATTCCCAAATTTTTACACTTTTATTGTCATTAATTAAGGGTATGACTACATAATATGTAGTACATATAAACCAAACCATTTCATTATCACATCACTACAGTATAAATCTCTGTGCATGAGTGGATGAAGTGTGTGAGGTGCGCTGAAGAAAAATTCGTACCAGTAAAATACATAGCCCTGTTGTGCTCGCATACCCTTAATGACAATAAAAGTGTAAACATTTGGGAATTTCCTTGCTTTATGAATTTTCATCTTAACCCTATTAAGGGCATATGATTTCAGTACTGGCATTTATCATGGAATGTCACTACTTTTGTAAAAGCTATGCCTCAATACAATGGTCATTTTAAGGGTTTTTTTTTTAAATTTTCTGGAAAACTAAGGTATATGGTAAACTGAAATTAAAATGCTATCAACTAGACCCTAGAACCTCTATCTATGCCAAAAATCAGCTGAATCCATCAAATAGTTGATGAGATACAGGGTGGCACGTACGTACACACGGATAACACAAAATCATGCCTGACCTTTCTGGATCTCTGGGTTGCCTTGACTAATGATGCTGAAATTCTACACACTTATAGAAACTATCAAAAAAAAAATTTGTGCAAAGTTTTAACTAATTTGGTTCATTGGTTTTTGAGTTATGATTGATCAAAGAAATGAGATTTCTAGCATAGGCCGTTTTTGAAGTCTATTAAGGGATAGAGCGCTCTCGCGCCTCCCTTGATTGTTGCTTGAAAAACATCTTTAACGCCAGTTTTAAATCGCGCCCTTAGCTTTACCTACCTGACGTTGTTCGGGACTGTTTTTACTTTCATTTTGTGTTTCTTTTTTTTTATTTATTTATGCGTTTCTTTTATTTTGTTTTTTATCAAATTATTATTTTTCTAAATATGATTTTTTGGGAAAGTTAAATTTAATTGAACTAAATTGTTATAAAAAAAGATTAAAATGGCTGACTTGTTTGCGTAGAAACCGAAATGCATTCTGGTTGATTTAGTTTCGTAATTATTTTGTTTTTAAATCGGATTTTAAAATTGTTTTGTTTTAGGCTATTGCATTTTTTATTTCGATCAATATACGATTAATAGTAAATTTTTTAAAAAATAATTTAATTCTTGTAATTGCGAGAGAAAAACAAAGACACAAGTCTTATAATTTTATTATTAAATTTTCGTAAAATTAGTAACTTTTATAAATTTGTAGATTAACATCTTCAGCTAAATCACCCCTCCCCCCAAATTAGATTCTACTTTTTTAGGCGATTACGTGTGAACACCTTGAAAGTTGGTGAAAAGAAGACCCCTCCAAACATTTTATGGCAGTTAACTAAAAAAAATGTAATTTACCACTAACCCTAAGTCTGAGTGTCAAGGTCGTAAAGCCACATGTAATCGACTAAAAAGTAGAAAGAAAAACGCACATATTTATCTCCCGTAGCAAAAAATATATATATAGTTACTGCCCTAAAAACGCTAGAATAGCTCGAAAATGGAGAAAAAGGTTTTCAGTGGATTTACACGTAATCGCTTGAAAAAGTAGAATTTTATTTAATTTTTAATTTAAAAAAAAAATTTTTTTTATGGTGTTAATGTACAATAATACCCTCGATTTCAATATTGTCTCATTGATTCGCTTACCCTTTTAAAGTGAACAATCATACTTTGCTTTAGGTGTGTCGATCTAATGATTACACAATGTTACGACCAAACCGACAAGGAAGAGAATGTTATGCAATAATAATAATAGTAGCGAGACTTGATTATCGTTTAACCTAGACACGTCGGGTGCGCGTTGACTAGTACATAAATGTGAGGGTGTCACTCTGTTCTTTTTAACTACTTCCTTTCTCTGCCTTTATTTTCTTTTCCTCTTTCTTTTTATGGGGTCAGCAGAAGAAGCCGATGGTGGATTTTTATTTCTAATTTGTTTCTTTCATTTGACAAGTGTTACGGTTCTCTTGGAGATTTCAGCTATCCGCCCACACTTTCCAATTTTGAATTGAAAATTAAGCCCTCCTCGAACTATTTCTCAGCAGTAAACAATCTTATTTTCTTTTAGCTTTCGAAATCTTGAAGGAAACGGCCAAAATAATAACATAGGCAATTTATTATAAATATTTAATAATAGTATAGGTAAGTAATTATATTTTGGTTATAATTTAGGTCATTATGGATATTTAATAATAGCATAGTTAAGTATTATATTTTTTTTTAATAATCTATATAATTATAAATATTTAATAATAGCCTAAGTAATATTTAATAATCAAGATAAGTTCTTATAATTCTATATTACTTCCGGTTGATTGTCTGCCCCTGTTTTCAAAATTGAAAACAAATTCTGATTCACAGCTAAACTAAAGAAGTGCCGTTCTTATATTTAATTTAAAACGTATTTTATATTATTTGATTACGTTAAAATAAAATTAGGTATTTTTACTGTATCTTCACTGTATCTTCTTCTCTGCACCCTCTCTCTCTCTCTCTCTCTCTCTCTCTCTCTCTCTCTCTCTCTCTCTCACACACACACAGACGTGATGTTGTTAGTCTCAGTCTTTTCTATAAATACTATTATGACATGTGTTCTTCAGAATTATGTGATCTATCCCCCGCTTCCTTTGTTCACGCTCGCTTGACTCGTTGGTCTAGTGGTCTCCATCAATTCGCTGTTTTGATACCTCATTGTAATACAGCTTCCTATTCCAGTAGCTTCTTTCCAAGAACCGTATGCTTGTGGAACTCTCTTCCTGCTGGCTGTTTCCCTCCTACCTATAACCTTGATCTTTTCAAGACTAAGGCCAATAGTCATCTCCTGTCTTTGCGATAATCATATTTGTTCTTGTTAGCTCCTTACATCAAGTGGCTACATACCTTGTCTGGAGCGATTTCCATTAAAAAAAATCTGAAAATGTTAATTATTATTTTCTGTTCGTTGTTCTACCTTAAAACATGTTTGATCCAATTGTACTATAGGTACTGTTGCAATATCTCTCATATTCGTGTTCGCCTACATTTTGAATATAATTAATTGTTCTCAAATTGTATTTCTTGTCTTGAATTCTAACTTAGTGTTTAAACAGTGATTTCAGAATCTAACTTTAATACAATGTTTTAATCGTTGGCGGCCATGTTGTTTTTAATTAAAAAAATTTTTACACCGAAAATAATTTTACTATTTTAAAATGTTATTACACACATAAACAAACTGAAATATTCTTTTTATAAAATTTACTGAATTCAAAAGCAAAAATGAAGCTTAAAAAATATTCGTTAATAATTTAAGAATAAATTGTTGAAAAGAAAATTGTCACAACGGATAACAATTTGGCATGAAGGTTTAATTTTATATACTTATCAAAGTAAATAAGAATTTTATTTCTAGACAAAGTGTAGTCGCGTGTGTATGAACCCTTAATTAGGGCTGGTCGGTGTATAAACAAACACTTGTTACTAGAAATAAGGATGCAGATATACATATGGTACCACTAGTTGAACAGCTTGTCTGCTGATAATTCGAAATAGTAGAACAACAAATGCACTTTTTGCAGCAGCTTTCAATTCGCCATGCACCCGACTAGATTCAAAATGTTTGATGACTTTGAAAAAAAGTAAAGCACGAGTTATTTCCCCCTGCAATCACTATTTCTTGAATAATGTAAACATTAATCACAACTTGTGTTCGATTTGAAAGGGGGGGGGTCAATAAGTGTAATTTTTAGATATCTATGAAAAAAAGGTGCAATTATTTGTCGATTTAGGGGGCATTTTTTCAGTACATTTCAGGGGTAAAGCAGTATTTGCTACATATAAATCTCTATATAAATAAAATTGTGTGACTACTTCTCGTATGTGTATGTGTGTGTGTTTCTTTGATAATTACACATTTTATTTATCATTTATTATTAATCGAATATTTATTGAAATCAAAAAGGTAATAACATTAAATATAATGAAATTTTTAAAATCTTATTTTTAAAAAAATCATTAATTACAAAACTGGATATACCAGGATGCATTTCGATTTCTTCATAAACAAGTCAACCATTTCAATCTTTTGTTAATAGTTGAAAAATAAATGAATGAATTACCTCTTGACCCTTTGAAATTTGAAAGGAACTTGGGAGCCTTTAAACTGTCGAATAGAAAGTAATTTCTGCCTTTTGAATTCTTAACAAATTTTGTAAGTTTTCGAAGCTATTTATATCCTATAATTTTATAAATAGAGATTAAAATAACATTACTCGTAGTCTTATAAGACTATAAACATTTTATAAAATAGTTTATAAACATTTGGTTCAATTAGTACTTTAATAACCAAACGATACAATAATAATTAAATTTAACTTTACGAAATTCTATTAAAAAATAATTTGGTAAAAAAAAACACAAGAGAAAACCGACATAGTTAAAGAAGATTGGGTGCTGGTGTATTTGATCAGTACCAAATTCCTGTCCTGTAAAAGTTGAGATCACCTGATATTATTTTAGCCGGTGTAAGCTGAAGAAATGTCGGCACTTCTGCCGTATATATGAAGCAGCTGCCGATTAAGAAATCGAAATTGAAGAGTTCCGTTTTTTTTTCTCCAAGTACCATTCATTCAGAATTCACCGGAAGTTGAATTTAGTATTTAGAAAATGGAGTTAAATGAGATTAATCTTCGAGACATTGGTAATTTAATGAACCAGCCGCAAAATACAATAGATTTTTTACAGGCACACCGCCTGATTTCTTAGGGTTAGGGTTTAGGGTTAGGGTTTTTTATTTAAATTTTTTTTACTTCATATAATAAAAAAAAGAAATTGTTAATTGTTTCTTGTTACCCAAAAACAAATCAGTCTTGCATTTTTTTTTTATGTTGTAAAAAAATCACTTCCGGTTGAATTACCTCCCTTTATTTTCAGTAGAAGGACAGAAAATCTGCTGCTTCATATATACGGCAGAAGTGCCGAAATGTCTCCTCGTCTGAAATTACCCGTGCGCTTTTCTAAAGAAAATCAAAAACAATAAGTCATTTTCATAAATAAATAAATGTATTACAAAACAAATAAGATAAAATATTCTTTTTTTTTTTCAATGTAAGAAATATCTTTAGTTGAATATAACTTTGCTTAATGTATTCTGTAACAAACACTTAAAAAACATCTTTACTTAAATATAACTTTACTTGATTTTTTTTAAATCTCCGAAGAATCAACAGACAGTTTGAATATTGGAAAACTTTAAAATAAAGAGTTGGAATTCTAGGAGTCTGAGTTGAACCTTATACTTTCTGACTCAGCAACTCTGATACAAAAACATAAGTCTTTTCCGATTAACAATTGGGAGCAAAAAGCATAATTCGGGTCCCTTCCAACAGAACACATACAAAAATGCCTTATTATTAGAATAGTGGTTTCTTTGAGAAATACTGTTTTTTCTTTATTTTATTAGTGCAGATGAACCATAATACTTGACATTTTTACCTACTGTAACTTTAATCGCAGTATTTATTTACTATATCACGCGTGCGTATTTCAGATAGAAATTGAAAATTTTTCTAATAATTTTTATTTTGTTAGTGGTTTGAACAAATGTTACCTTATCATCACCAGCAATTACTTAAAAAATGTGAACATCTTAGTTGACTTCAATTTTTAGGTTTGGATGCAGTTGTTTGTGATATTACATAAATATTTACTAAAATTATTTCCGAGTTTAAACAGGGATGGAAATTATCTGCTTTTTAGTGGAATTCCGAGAAAAAGCGAATTTCCACCTAAATCACTAGAGCCTCCTATGAATGTGAGTTCTCAGCATTTTTTGTCAAAATCTGCTTCTTTTTTTTTAAATAAGAAAAAAGCTGATTTCTGCAAAATCACTAGAGTCTTATCTCCTTATTTTTTTTATCGCTATTTGGCTGGATTTTATTTCTCTTTCTCTCCGTCTTCTCGATCACTTTTTCTTTCTTTCTCTGTTCCTGTCTATTCTCTCATCCTCTTCCAGTCTTGTCTTGCTTTGCCTTCCTTTTCCCTCTTGTGACAGTTCTCTCTGAAAACTGAAGATTAGAATTTTGCTGTGCCGGCTAAGACTTCAAACGAGTCATGAAAGGGTAGGGAAGTTAAATGATTTTTGTTTCATCAAATAATGACATCCTATCTCCTTTTTCTCACAGGCACACTCGGTGGCTTTCTCTTAATTTTGACTTTCTTATTTGATACTGATTGGAATTGTTTAAGAAAATACTTGTTTTTTGTGCTGTTCTTCCCCCACCCACCCACACACACACACATGGATACTGTGGCCTCACAAGTTGGGAAATTCATCTCGATTTCAGCCATTTTTTTTCTATTGGCTACTTACATCTCTGTTTAAGTGTTTCAAAGTCAATATTGAATCACCACTCCCTCTTGGCTATAAAGAAATTGCCGGTATCGACATTATTTTTTAATATATAATAATGAAAATATAAACATGTCCGACACAACATTTATGTGGTAGACTTTCACATTTGAAAATGATTATGAAGTCTTTAACTTGGTGGATAAAGTTATTTCTGGCTCAAATTAAAGTTTATAGACGAAAATCAAGTATAATTATGGTTCATTCATTTGTACTCCTAAAACCAAGTAAACACAGTATTTCTCGAAGAAACCAAGAAAAGAATAAAAAAGAAAAAAATGGGCCACATGAGCACGGAATTTGGATCAAAGTGTTTTTCATAAAATTGTAAATATTTTTTATAAATATAATTAATTTGAAACCATATTTTAAGTAAGGTAGTCCATAGAGTAAATGTGGTATTGTAGTGATTGCTTAAGTGAAAGTCATGAACAAATCATGGTGAAAGGATGAATAAAACAATCCTTGTACAAATGGGTAAAAATGCGTCCAATTACAAGTAGGATAGATAGAGGACCACAAACTCAACAAGAAAAACTAATTTGAAATTCAACTTTTCATAAATAATGTACTAATAGCGTAGGTTGGTTTTGTTTTAGGGTGAGGTTAGTGTTATTGTTAATGCATAACTGCTGTATCCATATCATACTTGTTTATACAGTTACACTATGCGTCGTGACGGCCTTATAATTAATTTACTCTACAAAGAGTGCTGTCTATTTAGAGGTCAATGTTATGTAATGTGCACGTTTTAAGCGGAATGTAAAACTACCTTTCTCATGAAGGAAGACAATGGCGTTTCTTTTCTATCTAAAATAAAGTCTTGTTTTCTATTTACCTAGTACTAGTGATATTTTCAGAGACTATCCCTTCCACTTCTCTGCGTTTTGATGAATGAATATATTGGATGTGATGTGACGGCATATACACCTCCTACTCTTTCCCTCCGTGTGTGTTTGCTGTATTTTACATGTGCCAGTGAAAAGGTGGGAGTAATTAGCTATTCATTCAAACGCTACCGCTTTTATGCAAGGAAAAAAAGTGCATGTAATCAAAGTGTACTTTATTTGATTTCCTTGTTGTACTCTCTCTATCTCCCACTACCCCTCCCTCCCTCTCTCTCCCACTACCCCTCCCTCCCTCTCTCTCCCACTACCCCCTCCCTGCCCCCTCTCTCTCTCTCCCACTACCCCTCCCTCCCTCTCTCTCTCCCACTACCCCTCCCTCCCTCTCTCTCTTCCACTACCCCTCCCTCTCTCTCTCTCTCTATGTTTTCTGAATGTTATTTGTACTTTACTGAAATATATTGTGAACTCTTATTCACTTTATTGCTTCGTTCATTCGCATTTAAACATGAAAAATGTTTCTCCTTGTTTGTGATGGTATGGTCGTGTTGAAAGAATGGATGCGAGTTCTTAGGTTAGTAAATGTAGAGCAGTTGCGGTAGCAAGGTCAGTTCATAGAAGACCCGGGAAAACATGTGAGGAAGTAATGAGAATGGATTTGAGAGAAAGAAGGATGAAGACCTGGTTATAGATAGGTTAGTTTGTAAGTCAATTTCTAAAAGCTGTCCAACACATGTCAGCATATAAAATGGACTTTAAACCGAATATGATGATTTGTCTGTTTTGCGGCAAATCAACCCTTCTGGATTATTCAATACCGAAACAGAAAGCCTTTTGTAAACGACGTATTGCATATGATTAATCGAAAACAAGTTACTATTTTTACCAATAACTGGAGAAATTGGGGTTCATACCTTTCCCAACAGTATTAGTGCGTAAATGACCACAATAGATCCATGCGGATTTGAACTCGGCGTAGACGATTACGAAGGCTGCGATGATATCCATGAGACCAATCATGAATGCCCTTCTTCGTTTTTTGTTTTTCTAAGACATGTTCAGTCTCTCAAACTTATTTGTTTATATAAAAAATCAGAAAATTTTACTATTTGCAAATAAAATACAAATTCTATAGCATTTATTTGTTGACAGTGCTCAATGTTAAACAGGGTTTACTTTCGGCAGCCTCGTAACTCTCACTTCTCTTATTTTGTCCTTTAGTCCTCACATTCCATGAGCGATATTTCTGACAAAGGGGGAAGAATTACTGTTTTCTGTGTCGGAATCTATCCATCTAACACTTATCGTTGACTAGTTTTTGACCTTGAAGTAGTAATTTTTTTTAGCTCCTTACATTAAGTGGCTTCATGCCTTGACTGGAGCGATTTCCATTTTTAAAAAAAAGCGGCAAGGGTTGGGAGTCGGCTGAAAATTGTTGACTATCAACATCCCGAGCTGTGGAGTTAATAGTCTAAACGCTTGACTTTGGAACCGATTCCCAAATCTGATCTAAGAAATCTTCTTCGACTGGTAAACTTAAATGAATAAATGCAACAGTTGGGCTCATTTCTCAAACTACCGATGAGATCAAAACACCTTATTTCAAGTTTACACAATTTTATTTATCTTCCTCCCACAAGGTAAGATGTGACACAAGGTCGGGAAAGTGTGATTTTAAAAGCCAGCGCCTGAGAAGATGAGCACTCTGGCCTACAAAAAATGCCTGGGCAGCCCCGTCGGCATTCCCCAGTAGGGGCGCCTCAGACAGTAAGCAATAAACTTACTCCTCCCCAAAGAGAGGAGGCAAAGCCTGGGAGGGTGGACCTCCTAGAACTGCACAGGACCGACAATCAATATACCGGCATAAATCCAGACCTGAAGGCCCGGACGATACCAGTTTATTAGGCGGGGTAAAAACACAATGACAGCACACTATCTGTTTTATATACTACTTATGTGTATCTGATCTGAAAAGTAAAGTTAACTAATTTGCATATTGCCATGCAAAAATATACTTTATTAATTAACTATGCTTTGTTAATTTTTCTTTTTTTGGCCAACAATTGTTTTTATTTGAATATAACATATAGTTCTGTTTAGGAGTATTGTTTTATTTTGTGGACAAATGTTTAGCAAGTGAATAGAATTTAGAAATGGCAATGCTGGTGGGTTCTCCTTCTTGATTACCATGGCAGGACAATTGTTTATGCACCACTATTGTGTTCCTTGGGGGTCATATTTAAAAGATAAATTAATTTGTATTAATATTACCAAAATGTTAATGTTTATCTATCTATATGAATAAATGCGAAAGTGTTTGTTTCTGTGTTTACAACAATGAAATGTTTATTATTTAAAAGTTTTGTTTCAAGTATTTTAAGTAGAGAACTTTGCAAAACGATAGGCAGCTGGTGAAAAATTTTGTGTATATATATATATATATATATATATATATATATATATATATATAAATATTGTATGTATTTAGGCAGCATTTTCTCATTTATGCAAACATTGTTAAAATATATATATAACGACTATATACACTTCTACTCTCACCACAATAGCAAGATAAAAACAGGTATGATAATAGGCTTTTTCCTACGCGTTCTTAGAATCTGCAGTCCTCAATATACATATGTGTGTGTGTTAGAGTGAAATAAATTCCAGAAGGAAATCCGAGTATGAGAGCTCAATGTAATAAACAGAGCAAGAATAAAATAACACGGAATCACATAATCACCGGTGCGATAATTTATTTCAAACCTCCGGCCTTATTCAAGCATCCAAGCGATGCGATTACATTTTTGAAAAATGTAATCGCCTCGTTTGGATGCTTGAATAAGGCCGGAGGGTCGAAATAAATTATCGCACCGGTGATTATGTGATTCCGTATTATTTAAAGCACTTCTATTTTAAAGAGGATGAGCATGTTTTTCAAGATTTTCTGAATTATTTTTTTCAAGATTTTCTGAATTATTTTTTTCAAAATCAACAGAATCTAAAGAATTCAATTTTTAAAAAGTGATATATTATGTAAACAGTTTAAGGGTGTAAAATCGGCTGAAAATTGCTAATTCCTGATTTCCAGGGCAGCCCAAACACTTGACTGCGACTTGAATTCTGACTTCTGAAATTTTAAAAGGTCTGATTCGTAAAACAGTTAATTTACTATGACTGACCCCTCAACTGTGACCCCACAACCCTGTCAACATTGACTCCGTACCTCAGAGATGGGAAGTTAGCTGAAAAAAAAAACGACTCGCAATTCTGGAGTCAGTTGAAAAAAACATGAATCAACTCCTGCAAAAATGAATAACTCAACTTCAACTGTTTACCTAGAGGTGGAGAGTTGGCTGAAAAATTATTTTTGAAGCCTTTAAACTGCCAAATAAAGAATACTATTTAGTTTAAATTTTCAGGTGAAATTTCAAACATTTTCAATAGGTCATTGCCAATTTTTAACAGTGATTTCTATAACCTCAAGTCATCATCTTTATTTGTAAAAGATTTTGTTGGTTCTAAATGTTGCCGGGGAATGAATGAGAACTCTCTCTGTACTCTTAGACCCTGAATGTCATATTACAATTTTGATTATTTTTTTAATTTCTATAATTTTGTATGTTCAAGTTATAAATAAAATAATACATGTTTATAGATGTCCGGCACAAACGTAGATACTACGATATTGTACCCCCCCCCCCCCCAATACAAAATATATAGCTCAATTAGATCCGTCGTAACATTTTACCCCAGAAAAATTGTATTTGATCTTGTTATAGGACTTTGTTTTCAATTGCCGAAAAATTTGGATACATCTACTGATTTTGGCAAAAAGTATCACACCATCTGAATAGAGGATGCATCTAATGATCTCTTCTGTACCACCCAGACATCCATATTTAATCTCTGAATTCTAGTTGTTTGCTAGTGTAGACTATTGTACTGTAGTAAAACACCCTATCTTTCAGAGTAAGATTTCTCTATCCAATGGTCAACAACTTTGAGGACATCATAATAAGTAATACTAACAACATTCAAAAAGGCATGGAGATTCTTGACCTCCTTGTCTACATCCACTAAGTAGATCAAATCTTGATTTGGTTTCTTGAATTGATGATGCTATCTCTTACTTAGAATTTTTTAGTGCGGCGTTCTTCTTCTTCTTTTTCTTCTTCTTCTTCTTCTTCTCATCATCATCATCATCATCATCATCATCATCATCATCATCATCATCATCATCATCATCATCATCATCATCATTTTATGTCACTTTTCACTTGTTCAGGAGTCAAGCATTTTTTGATAATTTGCAAGCTTACTCTTAAGTCCACACGGTTCAGTCGATTAACTGTCTCCAAATTCCACTCTGTAAGGGCTTGTCTAATCATTTGCTTCCAAGTTTTCCTCCATCAGCTAACCTTCCTGTGATCCAACATCCATGCTTATGCATGCAACGGTTTATCCAGTGTAACCGATTCGTCTTTAGGACAACCTCTATGCTGGACAAATGCTGTGCTTTCAGCAAATCCTCCGACCTAATGTGTTGAATTTGGCCAGATTCCACATTGCGCTGCCATCATCTTCTGAAATTTAATACTTTCAAAAAGAAGTCCTGTGGTATCAATAATGCAAAACCTTCATAATAAAGTCTACTATTCGTTCAAAAATAATGATGCTGATCAAGTATGAATACTTGTACTTGCAACCGGTTGGCTTGAGCCAGCTTCTTTCCACGCCTGCACCATGTCTTTAACTATGGTGGACTATGCATGATGGTCCTGGGCGAGTTCATAAAAGATGGTTAGCTAATCATGATTACAGCGTCAAAGATCGACCACTTGTGCACTTGAGGGCTCAGCCAAATCCTCCCTGATGGTTGTCGGCCACGTCCTCAAATGCTCACCGATACGCTTGCACCACCCACGCGGAGTATGAATAATCATGGCTTAATGCAATCTTATAGAAAGCTGCGATCATGGCTTTTTGAGAAGGATACCATTACTAATTATCTAAAATACAGGGTGAGCAGGATTGTGGTGTTGGTAGCCAAAACGCTTGATGCTGACTCCAATTCCTGAAATTTTAAAAGCTTTGGCTCCAGTTCTAACCTAAGAAATCTTCTTCCTCGACTAGTAATTATTTATATAATATAAGTACCCCGTGGAAATTCCATGGTTGCTTACCTACCATATTATTTTTCTTATCGTAAAAATTCATGTCAGATACATATTTTGTAAATAAATAAAACATCATCATCATCATCATCATATTTTTTTTTTATGGAAATCGCTCCAGACAAGGCATGAAGGCACTTGATGTAAGGAGCTAAAAAAAAAAATACCACTTCAAGGTCAAAACCCAGCCAACGATAAGTGTTGTATAGATAGATTCTGACCCAGAAAACAGCAATTATTTCTCCTTTGTCAGAAACATCACTCATGAAACATGAGGACTAAAGGACAAAATAAGGGAAGTGAGAGTTACGAGGCTGCTGAAAGTAAACCTAAGATCTACTTTCTACTCTCCTTATTGGATTTAACGTCCTTTTACATGCTGGCATGTGTTGAACGGCTTTTAGAAATTGACTTCCAAACTAATCTATCTCCAGGTCTTTATTTATCCCTCTTTCTCTTAAATCCATCCTTCTTCCCTGTGAACTTAACCTGTTACCTCAACTGTTCTACATCTACTAACACAAGAACTTTCATCGATTCTTTCAACATGGCCATAACATTGAAGTTTCCTGTTCTGCACACATCTCTCTATACTGTCCAGATTTAATCTTCCTCTGAACTCATCAGATCTAAACTTGTCTTTAATACTCACATTACATATCAATCGTATCATTCTCGTATCATTTCTGTCCATGCAACACATGTCCTCAACCCTCACTGACCAGGTTTCACTTTCATACATTATCACACTGCGTACACATGTCTGATAGACTTTTCCCTTGATCGACAGTGGTAACGCTTTGCTAGTTAGTAATAACAGAAGTTCCTTGAACTTACTCCATCCACTCCTAACTGTTGCAGTCATACTAGCACCTGCTCCTCCTCGTGTTCCAATGATATCACCCAGGTAACAAAACATCTGAACAATCTCAATAGCTTCGTCATCCAAATATACTTTCTTCACACCTGAGATTCTCATCCGTCTCCATTGTCTTACACTTCTTGCATACCGTAAAAATAATTGTCAGCTTATCTTTTTAAGAAATAAAATGAATGGCATTTTTAAGTTGACGATGGCAGAATTCTATTTATGGCGTTTTATTCAATTTTGGAATAATTTGTTTTAAAATGGGTAAAAGCTAAATGTTTGACACTCAACAACATCAGATAGTCTGCAATTACTTTTTTGCATTTCATTTTCTTTGGTGATCGAACGATCTCATTTTTTAAAATGCGTGTGGAAAGTGATACGGTACGTACAAGCGAAGGTACACACATATTAGCATACAGATACTATATAATATTGGTCCCCCGATTTTATAAATTGGGGGACTTATGTTTTGATGCATGTCCGTCCGTCTGTCCGGATTTTTCTCTGCAACCATCCATTGAATTTCTCTGAGATTTTGCATGAAGTTGTAACTTTGGTCAGGTTAGAAAGTGACATTCTCCGATTTTTGAAAAAAAATCTGGTTAGCCCCCCCCAGGCGGTCAAAAGGCCCCGTAATAGGTAAAAATGACATTTTTTGCCCCATAACTTTTCATTCAATTTCTCTGAAACTTGGCCAAAATGTGGAGGCAATTGTTCCTAATAGAAAATAAGTATCGCTGACCTTGGAAAAAATCTGGATCGCGCCCCCAGGGGGTCAAAAGCCCCCAAAATGGCAAAAAAAATAACCCTTTTCTCCCATAACGTTTGATCCATCCATTCAATTTTTCTGAAACTTGACCAAAATGTAGAGGCAATTGTTCTGGATATAAAATGAGCATCCTTGACCTCAGAAAAATTCTGGTTCACGCCCCCAGGGGTTCAAAGGGAGGTCAAAAATGCCCCAAATTGCCCAAATTTATTGCATTTTACACTCGCCACATCGAGTCACATACAGAGGGGGACCACGCACGCGCGGCTTGTTTAAAATGTTTTCATTTTAAAGTGAACCAACATGTTTTTAAAACTACATTGATTCGACAATTGTTTTTTAATGGACGAAATCTACAGAATTTTCTCTTATAAAGTTGATTCATTTCTTTACTACAAGCGACTAAAAATCTGTTTTGTCAGTGATTCATTCAAATATTGGTCCTGTTTATTTCAATTGATTCCATTGATTTTTATATTTAATCCTGATCAATGGTTTATTTTTGTTTTAGTCATAAATAAAGGAATGCAGTGGAGTTTTTACCCTCGTAGTCAGAAATCCTCATACTCCCACCCAAATCATTGGGTAGTAATTTAATAACAGATAATCTTTTTGATATTCACTGGTGAAAAAGAGAGAAAGAAAATCTTGATTTGTCCTTGACTCTATAAAAAGAAAGAGGAGGAGAAAAGGAAAAAAAGACAATCTAGTTTATGTATTGGGTTGGTGCAAAAACAATGGCGTTTTTTGATGTTCAACTTCAAAAGACCATAACTTCTTTTATACCAAACTTTATTAATCAAAATAAGAACCATTAGAATCAACACATTTTTGCCAACGGGAAACAAGTTTACTTATTCCATTATCATAAAAATCCGGAGTTCTGGAAGCGATGAAGTCATTGAAGGCCGATTCGGCATCATCTCGGCTTTTGAAGCATTTCTCGCACAGGAAGTTGTCGAGATGCTTGAAAAAGTGATAATCGGTGGGAAAATGTGAGAAAACGCCATTGTTTTTGCACCAACCTAATATTTAATAGCACAACATGTCATACTTGCCCCCGTAGGTCAGCCATACTTAGAAACAAGAGTTTGAGTTTTAACCTCACCTGAGGTATAATTATTTTTATTTTGATTTTGAACTAAAATAAATTTTAACATTTCAAAATTACAATATTAAGCAGAATATTTAGTTTTACTTTTATTTTCCCTGTAATCTACGTTATTTACGGAAATTAGTACACCGATACACAAGTTAAAAATTAAAAAAAGATGATCACTGCTTAATAATTTTATATTTTTCTTTTGGTCATTTTTCATCATTTAAATTCTACTATTTTTTTTTTCAGTTGGACAATTTTCACCAACTCCGACTAACTTATAAAGCAATGAATTAACTCTGACTCCAACTCCCAAATCGAAAGGTGTAAGAGAGGGGAGGATATATTTTCGGTACTTGTTCGTCTTTTTCCATAGTTCGTTTTTCACAACTTTTTACTGGCCATTTTTTTTCTTGTTTTCAGTGTACACTTACCTATCAGGCTGCTAGAGAATTCCAGGGTTTTTGGAAAAAAATTTCAAATATTTTACATTTTAAGAGGGGGATCAGTTTCCAATGTAAATTCAACGTAGACTGATCCCCCTCTTTTTGACCATCTCAAATATTTAAAATTCTTTTGGAAATTTTTCCAAAATATTTACATTTTAGGAGGGGGCATCAGTTTCCAATGTAAATTCAACAGAATTCTCTAGTGAAAAAAAAAGTTGGTCCATAAAAACAAACAACACATGCAACATGATCAAAACTGATCCCCTCCTAAAATTTCAAATATTTGAAAAATATTCCCCAAAACGGGGAATTCTCTCGCGACATGATAGCTAATTGTAAACAGAAGAATTTTAAATATTTGAGATGGTCAAAAGAGGGGGATCAGTCTACGTTAAATTTATATTGAAAACTGATCCCCCATCTTAAAATCTAAATTTTTAGAATTTTCTTTTCAAAAACCCCGGAATTCTCTATCGACATGATAGGTAATTGTACACCGAAAAAGATTTCTAAAAAATTGAGATGGTCAAAAAGAGGAGGATCAGTCTACGTTGAATTTAGATTGAAAACTGATCCCTCTCCTAATATGTAAAATATTTGAAAAAAATTTCCAAAAACCCCGGAATTCTCTAGCAGCCTGATAGTGTACACCGAAAAAAGAAAAAAAATGGTCAGTAAAAAGTTGTGAAAAACGGACTATGGAAAAAGACGAACAAGTACCATATTCTCTAATATCTTTTGTTTAAATGATCTTTAAGAGTATTTTCTTTTAAATGTGTACCTTCAGCAATTTGTTTAAATTAGATTGAGCAGTTAAATAAAATGGGGAGATTCAATCTAAACCGTGAACATATATCTTGTTCAAACGCTTACAATGACAGTAACTGAAGAATTAATGGTCTCTTAAGACCAACAATTTTTCTTTGAACTGTCTCTCAGTAATTGATGACAAAAATAAATCATTTTTTCATTGATTGCATTATTATTTGCATTTGTAATCTATTATATGACAAAATGGCTTCTTTTTTTTTTAAATAGACTTTGTAATCTGACCACCTCAAAAATACCTTAGAAAATATTTGTTTATCTATTCTGGATAAGCTTAAAATATTTAACATACACAAATTCTTTTTATCCATTGTTTTAACACAGACATTTTTTATGTAATAAACTGTATTTCAAAGAATTAGGTTCCATATAGAGAACTAGCTGAAGTACCCATCTTATTGGACACTCAAATATTGGTGCTTGTTTTCCCTTGTCCCTTTAAGGACCACGTGATTAGCCAAAATCAATACCCAAACATTGCTTCATTAGGGGTCATTTGAACCAGTCTATACTTGAATGTTTAGGGATCCCACCTATTTTCCATTTTCACTACTATGGTTGATGTCAGTTAACGTCTGCCTGCATTACGACACAAGTCCCAGAAGGCTGTCGCAAGTAAAGTCAACCTTCCTACGATGGAAAGAGCCAGCAACTGTTGGGTCTGAAGCATGCGTACATGCTAATTAAACACTTTTCACATAAGATAAGTTCACGAGAATGCATAAATTCACAAACCTTCATTCTTTATATTTACCTTTTACTGTTTTATATATACTTCTTTATTACTTGCCTATTGTTAATAGACACGGTTGTTGTTCCTTTTCTTCAAAAGCTGTCGCTCTCAATACAACTTTCAGCACTTATCTTTTAGTAAATTCTTATTTTCTTTTGGATGAGAATTGAACATTCTTTCTGGGATAGAAATCACCACAATCTACTCCGGATTTCTCAAACTTTTCAACTCAACTGAAAAAAGAATGTGTTTTTACTTTAAATTGTAGTAAATAATTAAAAATTACTTTTTAATCAGCAGACATTTTATTAGAATAAAAACAATTACAAATGATTTTTTTATCACTAAATAAATAACATTTATTGATAAATTTTTTTCTACATTAAACATTTAAGACACAAGAAGGAAGAAATTATTTTACTTACATCACAACGACACACCATGTATCGACAACAAAGTTCTTTTTACAGAGAAATCTTTTCACTATCAAATTGAACCGTAAAATAAAAAATCATGTATTTGCTCAATTGCTCAATTGTAGTTTAAAAGAGAATTGTCTCCCTTACTCTTGATTGGTCCTAAAGTCATCATACCGTGTTTAGATTGAAAATTAATCAGTGCAACTAAGACTCGATTCTTTTTTCTATGAACAAGCCTCAGGTTACAGTAATTTAGTATTAGTGTTGGTGTTAAGCCTGTAAAGGATAAAGAAATTATAAAAGTGGATAGAGATACAAAGGGTTCTTCAATTAAAGTAAGTTATCAGTAGGTTATAAATACAGTTTGTATAATTGTTTATCAAAACGGGCTGGAGAATGAAACAAGTTCAGTTCCAGTCCTTGTTTCTTTTCTATCCATTAATACTAGCTGGAACCATGTAAATTACTGTCTGAAATTGTCTTTTTTTGTTTGTTTTTTTAATCAGAAACTTAGTAAGATCTTTTCCCGCTGTGAATGTAGGTATATTTTATGGATGAGAGATTAAAGACATTCTTCTTAATATTATGTTTCTGAATTTTTTAGATGAGGATTGATAATTTGGTCTGCTGTTCTCATCTTGGTTTGTTATTTTCACAACGTTTCGGCCAATGTAAACCACCAACCTTCTTCAGATACATCTTTATGAATTTGGGATTCTTTATGCCGAACTCAGGAACCTATAGGGAATTTCAAACTGAACACTTTATTTAATCCACGTGGGTAGATTGTTCTCATTCCGTTAGCCGTGACTAAGAAGAAGTGTTAATTAGTAAATAATAACAAGCCGCGCATGTGTGGTCCCCCTCTCTATGTGACTCGATTTGGTGAGTGTAAAATGCAATAAATTTGGGCAATTTGGGGCATTTTTGATCCCCCTTTGACCCCCTGGTGGCGCGAACCAGAATTTTTCTGAGGTCAAGGATGCTCATTTTATATCCAGAACAATTGCCTCTACATTTTGGCCAAATTTCAGAAAAATTGAATGGATAGATCAAACGTTATGGGAGAAAAGGGTCATTTTTTGCCATATTAGGGGCTTTTGACCCCCTGGGGTCGCGAACCAGATTTTTTCCAAGGTCAGCGATACTTATTTTCTATTAGGAACAATTGTCTCCACATTTTGGCCAAGTTTCAGAGAAATTGAATGGATGGATGAAAAGTTATGGGGCAAGAAATGTCATTTTTTGCCATTTTGGGGCCTTTTGACCCCCTGGGGGGCTAACCAGATTTTTTTCAAAAATCGGAGAATGTCACTTTCTAACCTGACCAAAGTTACAACTTCATGCAAAATTTCAGAGAAATTCAATGGATGGTTGCGGAGAAAAATCCGGACGAACGGACACACACACGGACGGACAGACACACGGAAATGCCTCAAAACATAGGTCTCCCGATTTTATAAATCGGGGGACCAATTAACTCTTTTACCAGGTCCTGGCTGATGGAATGAGAACAATCTACCCACGTGGATTAAATAAAAGGTTCAGTTCGAAATTCTGTATAGGTTCCTGAGTTTGACGTAAAGATTCCCAAGTTTGAAAAGATGCACCTGAAAAGGATTAGAAGTTACATCAACTGAAACGTTATGAAAATAACAACCAAGATGAGGATAGTAATTCGAATAATCCAAATAATAAATTTATCTTAATATTGTTTTTTTTTTTTCTAATTTTACAAGGTATATTCAGCTTATATTATGTGGTAATGTAACAATTAAGATAAAACAAATATTAATTACTTGAAATATAAAGTTAAAATTAACCTAAAACAGACTTCAGAAAAATATTAAATTACTATTTTGTTCATTTGGGTGAGTTCACGATTCCAAATAGGGAGTAACAGGTGATGATGATTGCTCATACAAATGTAGGAACAAAACAAAGGTTATTGGATGCACACTTCCTTTCAAGTCTGGACACAAAATGACAGAGGAAGCAAAACACCTGAGTTAATGCCTTGCAACTGGTGACCTGTAGTCTGATACAGCGGATTGCACTCTTCTTGAAGAGAGATGTGTGAAACCAAAGTTTATTAGTTATGCCACTTTGAGTGTTTCCCTTTTTAGCCATTTTCTCAAATCATCATCATCATCGGTTTAACATCCGTTTTACATGCCGGCATGTGTTGGACGGCTTTTAGAAATTGACTTTCAAACTAACCTATCTCTGGCCAGGTCACTATTTAAACTACATCACCTAAAATGCAACAGATTTTCTTTGGAAGTCATTTTCCTATTTAAGGCAAGAATTTTATGAGCCGGATATGCCCTTCTTGAAGCCAACTCAGTGGGTTGATACGGATCAGTGCTTTTATCGAAACACCCTCTCTAGATGATTGTCTACCAAGGCTAAAGCTTAAAAAAAAAAAGCATTGCACAAACTTTAATATCAAATTTTTATTGACTAAGAAGAACCAATAAGAATTGGATTTTTAATAGATTTTATAATTTTCATACGTTTCAATATTTTTGAATGGTGTGTCGTTGGTAGTGGGAGTGCAATTGAAGTTTCACATTTTTTTAAACAAAACAAATGTAAACAGAGAAAATGGATTTTTAGTTTTAAGTGATGCTACGTGTTTCGGAATTCAAAGAAAATTTTGCAATGTGACAATGAGTGAACTCTCTCTCTCTCCTATGTTACTATGATGGCAAAAATTTTCGTTGACATGGCTCGTTTTTTAAGGACACTGTAGCAAGGAACATGTGCTGCACAGCATTTTGTCTAAATCCGTTGTGTGTGTGTGTGTGTGTGTGTGTTAGAAAAAATGTAACCCATTGAGTCACTTATTGAGCTCGGATTATGTTGTTTGAATCAGGAAAAAGTGAGTTTGCAATGACAGTTAATTTTTTTTAAAATAAAGACAAAATCCAAAATTTGGTGTTATTCCCTATTGTTTATAATGGACTATTCCTATCTTGTGTTTTATAGTTAATTTTATTACATTTTAATGTTAATAAACAGAGAGAGAGAGAGCAAGAGAGCAACATACAGTGAGAGGGGATGAGAGCAATAGACAGAACTTAGTAAGAAATAGGTGAGTAAATAGCAAATTAAAATGGATTTTTTTTTCAAACATAAACAATAATTGAATCCCTGAGGAATATTTTAACATGTATTTTGTGTGATTAAAATATGTAGGACAAAAGTCTTAGGGTAACAAACATTGATTAACTCAGCTTTAGCATGGTATATATATATATATATGTATATATATATATATATATATAGAAATGTGATATTTAGAAGGCAATACAATGCAGAGGTGTGACGGATAGACACAAGTTGGAATAAATAAGACATAATGGTGGAACAAATGAATTAGTTTCAACCTTAATATAATGTGTACATATATATATATATATATATTTTTATTTTTTTTCCCTTTCAAAACACATATATATCTGTCTATCTACACAATGTTACAATGTTATGTAATACCTGTATCAAGATGGTCTGGTGGAAATTCCGTATGATATAATATTTTTTTTAATTTTCGGGAACTTTTACTTCTTCAGAACCGTGTTCAACTCAAGTTCAAGCGTGCATATGAAGGAAGCTGTAAGATTTAGTCTCGCAGAAAATACCGGTTAAATTTAAATACCAAACCAGATTCAAAAATAAAATAAACTTTTTTTTATTTATTTTTTTTTATTATTAATTTATTTTATTTTATTTTTTTATATTTTTTTTTATTAATATTTTATTTATCTACTTTTTATCTAATTTATTAAGGTTGAAACTAATTCATTTGTTCCACCATTATATGTCTTATTTGCTCCAACTTGTGTCTATCCGTCACACCTCTGCATTGTATTGCCTTCTAAATATCACATTTCTATATACCAATAAACAATGCTTCAAGCAAACTACATAAACCTCTTATATATATATATATATATATATATATATATATATATATATACTAGCGGGACCTGTAGAAATTCCACAGTTCTATCCTTTATCTGTTGTATATTGCTGCTATGCTTAAAAATATTTCCTATCTATGGACGTCTGGTGCGAACGCTGACCCCTAAATATTATTGTATACATCCAACTTGAATCTACCATGTTTTATTATATCTAAATGAATAAATGCAAAAGTTTTTTCCACCTATCCTAACTATATTAACATCAAAACAGGCTATGCTTATTTAACTCTATAAAAGTTTGAAATACTGTATATATAGAAATCTACAAGTACCCATAAATAGCTTTAGGTGTTGCTAATTTGCATATTCATTTTTTTAAACAGTTTCAAATAAATAATATTTTGTAACATACATTTTTAATTTGCAATTTCATATTTTCTTATATATACGCGATATTTTTGTCTATAGTAAAACGTCTGATGTCGCTGGAATGCTGAGAACAGATACTACACTTTGAATTATTTATTTGCTGTATGGTAAACATTTTATAGTGTAACAAATTTGACACAAGGCCATCAAAAGTGTGGGGAAAATGGGTGTCGTTGGTCATCTTTGGTCCATAAAGATTTAAAAAAAACGTCTGTCCTAGACTTAGCTAGGATCATCTCAGTCACCAAAATACCACATTTACTCTCGGGGGCCATCCTACTTAAGATATCCCCAAATTTGTTTGAAATTTTTATTTTTCATAAATATCTTTATGTACAGAAAGTCATTGGAGCTATACTTTGATCTTAGCCAAAAGGCCAAGGAACTATAAAAAGTAATGTTTTTATCATGAGACATTTTTAAATGAATTAAAAAAAAAAACACCTTGATTTGATCTAGTATTGTATTGTCTTTTAATGGGTGTGAATAGTGTAGTGTCGGTTCTGTTGATACTACTCCCAGGAATTACCTCCTACTTTTTAAGGAGGTGGGACTAATCTTCCCAGGTATTACATCCTCCTTTGGAGGAAGGGGGTAATGTAGTATCTGTTCTGTTTTTATTAGACCATCTTTATAGGAACTATCTTCTTTTTTTTTTTTTTTGAAGTGGGGTGGATAGTGTTCTATCTGTTCTGTTGTCATGATATCCTCCTCCTTTTGGGGGGGGCGGGGGTAGTGTTCTTTCATCCTCTATGTCATTACCTCCTCCTTTGGAGGTCAGTGTATGTAGTTCGTTCACCATTGTATAATCCTCCCAGCCTAGCAAAAATATGCGACCAGAGGGAGTACATATTTACTAGTATATATATATATATATATATATATATATATATATATATATATATATATATATATATAAAGATGAAAATTATATGTCTGTCTATTCGATATTCATGCTTTCCTCGTTTAATGCAGACCAATTATAAATCCCACGAATGCTGAAGATTAAATACAGCAAAAACAATTGGGATTAACATGCCTTCTCTTGTGGCATTGATCGATTTTCAATTTAAACACTAGATACTAACTGTAAAGTCAATTAACCTTAACAAATATACACAATCTCTGTTGCCGATATACACTGTAGTATATGTAAAATAAAATATTCTCCATTTTTGCGTGTCTTAAATTCTTCATAAAAACTCTAATTATTGATAAACATGATTTATTTAATGATAAGTTATTTAATAATACTTTTGATTCAATGAAACGTTTACCAATTAAAGAGTAATTTTGAATTGCTTTTATCGCAAACCTTTTTTTTTTTTGTTGTATAATTTCGATTATTCGGACTACTGTTCTCATCTTGAGTGTTATCATCACAACGTTTCGGCCGCTGTAACCTTCTTCAAGTGTATTTTTTTAACTCAGGAATATTTCTGTCTAACTCGGGAATCTGGACGGAATTTCAGAACAGAACCCTTTATTTAATCAACTAAATAATTATTTAAATGTTTAATCAACTAAATAATTATTTAAATGTTTAATCAACTAAATAATTATTTAAATGTTTAATCAACTAAATAATTATTTAAATGTTTAATCAACTAAATAATTATTTAAATCTTTAATCAATTAAATAATTATTTAAATCTTTAATCAACTAAATAATTATTTAAATCTTTAATCAATTAAATAATTATTTAAATCTTTAATCAACTAAATAATTATTTAAATCTTTAATCAACTAAATAATTATTTAAATCTTTAATCAACTAAATAATTATTTAAATCTTTAATCAACTAAATAATTATTTAAATCTTTAATCAACTAAATAATTATTTAAATCTTTAATCAACTAAATAATTATTTTAATGTTTAATCAACTAAATAATTATTTAAATGTTTAATCAACTAAATAATTATTTAAATCTTTAATCAACTAAATAATTATTTAAATCTTTAATCAACTAAATAATTATTTTAATGTTTAATCAACTAAATGATTATTTAAATGTTTAATCAACTAAATAATTATTTAAATCTTTAATCAACTAAATAATTATTTAAATCTTTAATCAACTAAATAATTATTTAAATCTTTAATCAACTAAATAATTATTTTAATCTTTAATCAACTAAATAATTATTTAAATCTTTAATCAACTAAATAATTATTTAAATCTTTAATCAACTAAATAATTATTTAAATCTTTAATCAACTAAATAATTATTTAAATCTTTAATCAACTAAATAATTATTTAAATCTTTAATCAACTAAATAATTATTTTAATCTTTAATCAACTAAATAATTATTTAAATGTTTAATCAACAAAATAATTATTTAAATGTTTAATCAACAAAATAATTATTTAAATGTTTAATAAACTAAATAATTATTTAAATCTTTAATCAACTAAATAATTATTTTAATGTTTAATCAACTAAATAATTATTTTAATGTTTAATCAACTAAATAATTATTTAAATCTTTAATCAACTAAATAATTATTTAAATCTTTAATCAGCTAAATAATTATTTAAATCTTTAATCAACTAAATAATTATTTTAATGTTTAATCAACTAAATAATTATTTTAATCCTTTAATCAACTAAATAATTATTTAAATCTTTAATCAACTAAATAATTATTTAAATCTTTAATCAATTAAATAATTATTTAAATCTTTAATCAACTAAATAATTATTTAAATCTTTAATCAATTAAATAATTATTTTAATCTTTAAACCTTTCTTAAGATACATTATTCACTGAGATATTCTTTATTTGATTTTTGTTTTATGAAACGAAAAATTATTTAAAAAAAAAAAAAGAATTTTGTATCTTTACGTTCTAATATATTTCAGTTATTTTATGGACTTCTAAATGAATAAATGCGAAAGTATTTTTTATTTATCAATCCTTTTATTACCATCAAAGTTTCAAGTATTTCAAGTAGCGAACTTTGGGAAGCGATAGCAAGCTGGCAAAACCAGCTAGTATACGATAATTGACCCTAGTGACCCCAGATGAAATCGAAGGAAAATTTCAATAGTGTCTTTAGATTCTGTAAAAAAATCTAACTGTTAACATCAATTTCTGTACCTCACAAACAAACAAACATTGACTTTTATATATATATATATATATATATATATATATATATATATATAGTCTAAAGAAGCTTTGAGTTATTTTAAACAAAAAGACACAAAAAAAAGAAGGAAAATGCAGTTTAAATTCCCAGAGAAACTAACTAAATCCAAAATAGTGTAGACTTAACATTTGTTGGAAAATTCATAAATAAATAATATATAATAGTAAGTAAATAAAATAAAAAGGGGGATTAAGTATCTAACAGTGAAACAAAAGCAGGAGACCTTAACGTAAGCATCTAATATTAACACGGGGATCTTCAGCTGTTTACCATGAAACTGTTTCGGAGATTTAAAAACAGGACAGTTATATGCATGGCTCTCCAATGGTACAGATAAAACTACCATTTCCCCAATAATCAAGTGTCGAAATAATTCAGCTTAAAATGTTACTTATATATACATAAATAAATAATAAAATAATAATAATAATAATAATAATAATAATAATAATATACTACCCTTAAGACTACCGTGCGATATGGTAATTTGCATATCAAATAAAATTCTTTATAACAATAGTAATACAAGTAATAATAATAATAAAATACTATCTAAACACTACACCTACATATATATATTGAGCTTGATAAGGAACGAAGAAACAAACATTGACTTTTATATATATATATATATATATATATATATATATATATATATATATATATATATATATATATATATATATATATTGAGCTTGATAAGGAACGAAGAAACAAATAGAATAGACAAAACCTACGAAGGAATATGCGGGATAATTTTCTGTACTGTCTATTCTCAAAATATATGATCGTAATTATGCCACCCAGTTATTAGAAATGTTTGCTGATTGAATTGCAAACTCCAGTTTATTCATTTTCCCATAATGTTTGGAAAAAACGTGTCTGGTATTCAATGGATGGCCTTGTTTTATAGGAAATAATTGTTAGTGACCAGTATCTACATTTAGCAACCATTCCCATGTTAAGTATGTACTTAGCTTTTGCCATTTCCTATTTGTAAAAATGGCCAGAATTGAATGTAAGTGCTTTCCCACACTTTATGTTACCCTCCTTTCTGGGTGGCCTTGCTTTGTAAGCTATAAAAAAAGAAAAGAAACTCTTTAGGTTGAGGTCGTAGAATTATGAACGTCCAAGTGGCAGAAGAATGGTTATGGAATCCAAATTCCATCAAAGCCGTAGAATTCATTTTGCCATGATACCTTTTAAGAAAGATGTGAATCATTTATCATCATCTCAAGATATAGGTGAACTAGTACAGTAGCTGAGACTCTTAAGCCTTAATAAAGCAACTAGAGTAAAGGGAAAATTCATGTCAGAAGCAGAGATGGGGCAATGAGAGCAGACAGTTGAGTCGGTAGCTCAAACTTAATAATGTCACAAATTTTTGTATCGTTTTGTATTGGCGGTCACTTTTGTCTTCTCTTGGTACGGTATTCACCCCGGGTGGGTTGAACTGGGTTCTTATGCATGTGGGTTAAGGAAGAAGTTTCTAGGGGATATTAAATTCACAAGCAGTCCCTATAAGCTGCATGTATATCCCAATTAGGGGAAATTATTTCGGCTCTTGTATAGATCGGGTACATGGGCGAAATTTATTTTAGAAGAGTTTCAATGGTGTAAGGGGCAGATAACTCTCTTTTATTAGTAAAACCAGCAAAACGAACAGTCCTATTGTTTGGATTAACAGATTTTTTATTTTTTTTATAGTTTAAAATATTAAATTATCGCAGAAATTATCCTTTGTGAAAATCAACAGTATATTGATAAAACATTTATTGAAGAAAATAGAATTTGGGAAAATCAACAGTACTGCCGCCACATCGGGTACACGGGCGAAATGTTTTATCAATATACTGTTGATTTTCACAAATGTTAAATTCTGCAATAATTTAATATTTTAAAGTATAAAAAAAAATCAAAAATCTGTTAATCCAAACAATAGGACTGTTCGTTTTGCTGGTTTTACTAATAAAAGAGAGTTATCTGCCCCTTACACCATTGAAACTCTTCTAAAATAAATTTCGCCCGTGTACCCGATCTATACAAGAGCCATTATTTCTTTTAATGATGATACTTTTTGTAGTTTTGCAGGGAGATTTTGTTGTCGTTCCACATATAGCGCTTGGTATCCTCAAAATGGTCAGCCGTCTGGTACTGATTAGGCCCAACATCACCTAACTTACGTTTAATTTTCATTATGTATCAGGTTTTTTTTTTTTATAGTATGTCCAACAATTTTCATCAAATCTGACTGTTAGAGAAACAAATCTGACCGGAAGTCATCAACTTTTGCAGGGGGCAAAACATTTTTTTAAAACTGACTTTGTAGCCAACCCGACTTCTATTAAGGTGAGCAGTTAGGAGTCTGCCATTTTTTGCAGAAGTCTGATATTTTAAAACCAAGTCAGGAGTAAGATTATTATTATTTTTTTTTAGAAATATGGTAGTTTTGGTAGTTTTGTTTTACGGCATATCAACCCTTTTTGGGTTATTTAATGCCGAATCTGGTCATTATAGTAAAAGTTTTTATGCTTCAAGTTCTTTATATCTTCAAATGTTTAATCATCGTTTTTGGTTTGGTAGTTTTGTTTTACGGCATATCAACCCTTTTTGGGTTATTTAATGCCGAATCTGGTCATTATAGTAAAAGATTTATGCTTCAAGTTCTAAAAATAAAATAAAAAAGGGGAGGGAGAAAGGGAGAGGGGCTGTTGTTTTTGTTTTTGGTTTTGTAGAACATAATTAAGTTTTACAAAAAAAAAAAAAAAAAAAAAAAAAAAACGTCAATGTAGGTGAATTTCGTCTCAGGGAGCCACAGGGCAGCCTGATCTGGTATCACCAGTTAGAAATATGAATCCTTTCCTCTTTCCTATATACAAAAAGGAAGTAATAAAATTGACTCGACTCTGGAGTGTAACTAATTTAGGAGATGGAAAACTCGGATATGACATCTGATCACAGATACACCAAATATCTGCCCTGTATTTATCTCTGAAAATAATGAGAAATTTGGCTATGGTCAAGTCACTTTCCTAGTCTATACTTATTTTAAATATTCTATAAATAAAGATTTAATTGCCAGAAAATCTCTGGTGTAATAATTTATGATAAGATCGTATTTTTTTAACAGGTGGTTCAGAAGAAATATTAAATTTTTTTTTTTTAAATATGATTATTTTATAATTTAATTAAAAAGATTTTTCTCTTTCTCCAAAATTTGTGCAATGAGTATGCGTATACATTGGGTCTTGGGTAGTTGGTCCCCTCTAATCTATTTATTTGGTCAGACATGCTCATGGCGTGGTCATCTCTCTTCTGGGTCGGCACAGCACAAAAGGATTGAGACTTTTTAGATCTTTATTCAAGCGAGTTCTGTAAGCCGAGTGTAGATTAAAATGATCTACCTGGACATTGTATCCACACACCCAACTCATAAGTGAGTGGAGAGAAAGAGAGTCTGTGTTGCTCGTCTGTGTCATTAGTCAGTGCTGGCCAATCAAAAGAATTCTCGTGTGACGTCACAGTTGTGCACGTTAAAGTTACTGTTTAAGATATATGCTTTTTTTATGAATTTATTAGCAGAATTACCTGACATTTCCCAGATGTCGAATTTTTAGAATACAAATGTTCACAAAAATATGGCGTTTAGTATTTGGGCACAGGATACATACAAGTGTACTGGGTGAGATGGAAGATATACACTCACAGATATGCACCTCTGGGGTTGTGCCTACAACCAAGTTTTATATAAAACCCTCCTTTATGTAAAATGATGATAGTCTATTTAAAAGAAAAGAACAATTAATATTCATTCTATGGAATGAGCATGTTTTTCTTGGAAAACTATTTGAATAGTGGTAATCAGCATTGAAAGAATTGGTAGAAAGCCAGGAATTTGGACTTGCACTGTAAATTAAACCATTTACTTTTCGGTATTGCTCATAGCAGAGGTGGGAAGTTGCTGTAGGGAGTCTGCAATCTTAGCAGGAATTGAGGTGTTTTTTTTAAGCCAAGGCCAGAGTGTGATTTTTTTTCAACCGACTCCCAACCTTTGAGGTAGGGAGTTTACATTTTTTGCAGGAGTCAGAGTTGGAGACATTACAACTATTTATTTATGATGCTGTCTCTGATGTAAGAACATCTTTTTCTCTTGGCTTTTACATGTCAGAGGAAGGTATAAATTGTACTAAAACATCATATCGACTAAATAAAGCTTATTTCACATAAGAAGATTGTTCAGTCATTATATATATATATATATATATATATATATATATATAAGATGATTTAATGGCTCAGAACATTCAATTGTTCAAAGAATTAGAACAACAAGTCTAGTATGGCGTATGGTCGTTTCCAAAACATTCTGGAAATACTTTAATTCTTATTTTTTTAATTTTTCAATTTAAAAAAAATTTTTACAAAGCCACTCCAGAACGTCTCTTCACCAGCGCCTTTAGCAGCACATCTTACAGAAAATGAAAGGAAGAAAATAACAAGTTCGTCTTAGAGGAACATCTATTGACAGGAGGAGATGCAGGGACAAATATTAGAAAAAGGAATAATTTACAAATATAAAATAAGAATATAAAGATAAACCGATAATAATAATGATAAAAAGACATGATAAACATTATCAAAATTATAAAGATAAAATGAAAATAAAAATAAAATAAAATAAGGAATAAAATAAAGTAAAATATAATGTAAAATATAAAAATAATAGAATATATAAAGAATATATAGAGGAAAACAAAGGATAAGAGATAAAAATAAAGAATAAAATATACAATAAAAAAAGAAAGAACAAACTATAAAAAAATAATAATATAAAAAATAATAGAATTTTAAATAAATAAGAAACAAAAATATAAAAAAATAAAATAAAAGGAAGTATATTAGGGTATAATAAAATAAAGGAAAAAATAATAAAACAATAAATAATAAAAATTAAATTTAAAATATAGAAAAATAAAAAATATATAAAAAAAATTAAAAAAAAAAAAAAATAAACTAAAAAAATAAAAAATAAATAAAATATAAAAAAATATAAGAAATAGGAAATAAAATTAAGTATAATAATAGAAATATAGGGAAATAAAATATATATATATATATAAAGAATATATAAAAACAATTATAAAATTATAAATAAGTAAATAAAAATAAAGAAATAAAATAGTTAACTAATAATTTAGAATTAAGGCAAGATTAGAAATAATGAAGGTATAATTAAAGATTAAAAAATGAAGATAATGATAAATAACAGAGTTACTAATAAGGAGATGATAATTTAGAAATACACAATGAGGATATAGGATAAATATAAAAGAAATAATCAATAATAATAGATTGAACTATAGATAAAAATAACTATAAATAAAAATAAGATGGAAGCATATACAAGTTTCGAACCAAAGTTGAATATTGTCAAGGCTCATTTTTTAGAGTTTTTTTAAAAGAAACATCTTGCAGGGAAATGATTAGGGTAGGAGGGAAGGAGGGGGCAGATGGGAAGGTATGCACAACGGTTAATTTTAGGGGGAGAAAAACTCCTTATAAAAAGATTTATTATATGGGGTCAGTAGGAGCGAGTATGCTTTAGAGGAAATAATTATCCTCTATTTCCCATTGTGGTCTTCCACCAAATTTGGCGTTTGAACCAATAAGTCCAACTGGAATGACATTAGATGTGGGAGGGTGAATTATATCAGGAAAAGTTATAAATTTAGTCTGGCGGTTATGCGTTATTTAGGCGAAAGTCGAAGTAAACAGAGTCTGTGCTTCGAAGATCCAATATATTTCCTGGGTGAATTGGTTGGATGAAATGAATAAGTTGATTTTAACCCACATTTTATTGGGAAAGGATGTCGTCATACCTTCGAGGCTTTAATCCTTATATCCTTAGAATTCCCTATTACATACTTTTTATGAATGTAATTCCGTTGGTTATTAGTTTCCAAACTGCAATTCGTAGATATTTGCTCACAGTATATTTTCCGGTGGAAGTCAAAAACGAGTGTTGCTGTTATTGTCCACAGCGCTCGACAGCAAGTCGTTTATTATACATGTGTCATTGAAGACCACAGAGTTTTCTTTCTTTGCGATCTTTCTGGTTAACTTCTCGACTTGGCGAGCGATTCGTCGGATTTCCGGTGTCAATTGGTGGATTATGGCGCCTAATATTCTATTTTGGGCCATTTCTCTCGCGCTTTCGGTCTTCGTGACCGTCTTCAGGAGGCTATGCGTTATTGTTAGTAAAGAGCCGTATTTATGGTTTTATTTTTGGTCGCAAAGACCGAAAGCGCTAGAGAAATGGCCCAAGATACATTAGGCGCCATAATCCACCAATTGACACCGGAAACCTGACGAATCGCTCGCCGAGTCGAGAAGTTAACCAGAAAGATCGCAAAGAAAGACAACTCCGTGGTCTTCAATGACACATGTATATATATATATATATACTACAAAAAATTGAGCTCGTGTTAGATTACTTAAATCAGAAAAAGTGAGTTTGCAAAGCCAGTTAAATGTTTTTTAATTAAAAAGGCAAAATTAAAAATTAGTCTTTGTGTTTGGAATATCTCTCTTTTTTATCTCAATGTTTCTCTCCAGCTATGGGTTAAATAATATTACTACTTGTGATGATATTCCCTATTGTTTATAATGGACTGTTTCAATCTTCTGTTTTATAGATAGTTTATTAACAGTCAAAATTAATAAAACTGAGAGAGAGGGAGAGAATGACACTGTATAAAATAAGACTGAGGTGAGTCAAACAACAGGATGAGATGAGTAATAGATAGAAACTTAGTCCGAGATGGGTGACTTGATGAGTAAATTGCAAATTACGACTAATTAGAACAATTAGATTGGATTTTTTCTTTTCAAACATAAATCAATCCACAAACCGAGGAATATTTTAACATGTACTTTGTGTGATTAAAATATATAGGGAAAAACCTTAGGGAAACAAACATTGATTAATTAACTCATATATATATATATATATATATATATATATATATATATATATAGTGTCAGGTTATATTGACGTATTCAAACGCTGCCCCCCCCCCCTTTGTATTTTCACTTTTCATGACACTGGTAATTTCCTACGATCTACAAAGAACACTTTAAATAAAAATAAAAATACTCAGCTTGTAGATAAATAAAACACTTAGTAGAATAAAATAAAAACCTTCTTAAAACAAAAGAACTATAAATAATAGATAAAATAAAACTCAATTAATTCCCAACCAATATATTTTTTCCAGAGAGACTTTCCAGGAATGCACCATTTTTTTATCGATATAACGCCATTTCTCGTCGTGATTTGACCTCATTCAGAATGCTGATGATTCCACCGGGTAGAGAATTTTTTTTAAATGTAAAAAAGTCAGCCCATCTGGATGAAACCGCGGTACATTTTTGAAATATGTAACATATAGTTTTCAAATAAATCATATATATATATATATATATATGTATAAATTCACTAACACTCCCACCCCTCCCTTTTTCACTCACAGCCATCCACATTCATTTCACTCTCTGTCACCGACTCCCCTCAGTCTGGACCTTGGTCCTGCGCTCCCAGTAGTGGCTACTACTTCTCATCAACCAATCATGTCAACCCAATATTTCTATGTACTTGCATGACATTTTTCTTAAAATTATCATCCTTCTTCTTTCTTGTGCCAGCTCTCTCAAAGCTGCAGCTCGGTCTTGGCAAGCCAGGTTCTCGTCTCGTCATCAAGGTCCGCTATGCCCTGCTCGCCATTGGGTGGTTTGAACAGCGAGCATTTCTTCTATGACGTGCGTAACTGTCTGTTCTGGGTGGCCACATTCACAGGCAGTACCCTCTCTCAGGCCCCAGTCTCTCATTGTGGCAGAAAAACGGCCCACGCCAGTTCTCAGGCGGTTCAGGTTGGTCCATTGCCTTCGTGGCAGCTCAGCCCCTGGTATGTCGTCTGGGTTGGTGATGAACCTGTGCAGTCGGTGTTGGTCAGCCTGCTGCCATTCTTCCCTCCAGCGGTTCTTGGTCCACATCTGCTTTGAGGTGGTGTCTGGGACTGTTTCCAGAAGCTGATGCGCGTGCTGGGAGAGTGGGTGGCGTGATTTGAGGCGTACTGGTGGAGGGGGTTTGCTCATGATGTCGTGGAGCAGATGTCTATTGTCGATCTTGGCCTTGCGTGACAGTGCCAGGACAGTCGCTTCTCGTCGGATAGCAGGTGGAGCAATACCGAAGAGGATCGGTAGTTGGTTCACCGGCGTGGCGTGGAGTGTCCCAGAGACTGTGCGCATGGCGGTGTTTAAAGCTGCGTCCACTTTCTTGGTGTGGGTACTTCGGCACCAAACCAGGGCGCAGTACTCAGCCGCTGAGAAAACCAGTGCTTGGGTGGATATCCGCAGGGTCTTTGTTGCGGCACGTGATGTCACCTTTGCCGTCACCTTTTCAATGTGTTGACGGTATGTGAGTGGGCGGTCATCCTGAAGAAGTCTTACAAAAAAAGACGAAACGTTGATGAATACATAAAATAAAACATCTTTTGGTTTTTCCTTTTTCATTTCCCATGTATATATGTATATGTATATATATATGTATATGTATATATATATGTATATATATGTATATATATATGTATATATATATGTATATATATATGTATATATATATGTATATGTATATGTATATATATGTATATGTATATATATGTGTATATATATGTGTATATATATGTGTATATATATATGTATATATATATGTATATATATATGTGTATGTATATATGTATGTATATATATGTGTATATATATGTGTATATATATATGTATATATGTATATATATGTATATATATATATATATATGTATATATATATATGAGAGAAAGATAAACGTGTGATCATAAGTTTGCTCATTTATCTGTCTACATTGTTCTACAAACACTTTCCCATAAATGTAATGTGGACATATATCTTCTCATTAAGAATCTGTTGGCTGGGATTTTGACATAAATGGATTGTCATCCGGAAAAGTGTATGCATTTATCTGCATATATTGTTTATTTTAATTTTTTTCTTTTTTTTTTTGTGGTTAACAAACCTGTTTATTGAAATGTTGTCATGTTTAAATATCAGTTGCTTCGTACCTGTTCTTCTAAAGGGCTTTTGATCTTCCATAGCAAAAAAATGGCAAATGATTAATTCTATCAGAAATGGGTGAAGCTTCAGGTAGAAAAGGGCCCCAATTGTCCATTATCAAATTAAAGAACGTTGCAACAAATATCTTTTAGCCGATTCATCCAGTTCATTCTTAAAATGTTCAAAACTAGTGATATTTTCAACTTGTTTAGATATTTTGTTCTAAAAATATATTATTCTCTAGGGTGCCTGCCCCAAAATGACACCCATAGAATTGGTAATAAAATCCATACTCTTTTCTGCAATCCAGCCATAGTTGGCACAAATAAACTTTGGTCTATGCCTGACTTGTCCACCAAGTTTCAGTCATGAATGTTCAACAGTCTTTATTTTATTGTTATTCAATGATAAGCACACGTGGATATGATGTGCCAAAATTATAATAATTCTGACACATTCCTTTTTTGGCACTGTCCTGATTTTGGCTGTGATGGCCATCTTCAATTCAGTTTGTAGATTGTTTTGATCGACATTCACTTTCAGATAATCCCACAAATAAAAATTTGGCGGGGTTAAGGCCCAGTGAGTGTGATGCCCATTCAGGATCACACACCCTACATATAAGACGATCACCAAAGTGTGCCCCATATCACTAAACGGTGATAAAACAAAGACTGTTGGACATTCATGACTGGAACCTGGTGGACAAGTCCGGCATAGACTGAAGTGTAACAAGTTTGGTTGGATTTCAGAAAGGATTGTGAATTTTATTAATAATTCCGTGGTTGGCATTTTTAAGAGGAGAGGGGTCACTCTGTATTAGAAAGAAAAATCAATTCATGATTTAATAAGAGAAATTTAAATTTTGCTAATTCAGATACAGTCAGCAAAAAAATTGGCTATAATTTTCTTCCTGCTGTTGCATACTTCTATAAAAGTTATGGTGAATGAAAGCTGTGCATGTTTTTAGATGCATTCACGTTGCTGTTGCAACGGCATTTACCCTGGTCGTGTTGAGCACGGTCGTACGAGATGGCTAATCAATCGCGATTCCACCGTCCAAGGCCGACCACCTGTGGACCGAAGAGCTCAACTAAGTTCTCCTTGATGGTTGCTCAGTTCTTCAGCTGTCCACCGATACACTTGTGCCACCCAGGCAGAGCGGTAGGGAGGATTACGGCGCAAATTAATTCTCCCTCTGGTCAACAAGCCGCATGACTTAACTGCAACAGGACAGACGGCAGAGACTTTAGATTAAGGTGTTGGCAGAGAACGGCAGTTGGAACACTATCGGCCTGCTGGCAACGCAAAATGCGGTGAAGGCAGTTATTGTTAAAGACTTCCAACTTCTACCAATGCATTCACACACAAGTTTCTTAAAATTTGTCAGTCATGCTTTAAGTTAAAATGGCATTTTCAACATTAAACATGCAGTTTGAATAGACGTTTTATTTTAGATGCATCCAAGTATTTCTATGAAAGGTTCTGTCGTTCGTCAGTCTGTAATGCTGGGTTTAATTCTCAAAAGTCTATTACGTGTCTGACTTTCTTTTTTTTAGCCTGGTTCAAGGTCATCAATTATAACACTCCTTTCAGGCAAAAAATTACTGCCTACCTCAGTTGGGGTTCAGATACAACACTGCACCAAAAATCATGGCAGCTGTCTTTAAGATTGTGTTGATGAACAGCAATATGACTAAAACCACTGACTGTAAACCTAGGTTTTATTTACTCCTCCCCAGGAGTTAGGCACAAGGCCAGTTTTATCTTACTCCCACAAGTAAGATGTGACCCAAGATCGGGTCGGGGAAAGTGGGGTTTGAAAAACCAGCGCTCGAGAATGTGAGCACTCTGGCCATTAAAAATTGCCTGGGCCGCCCCGTCGGCATTCCCCGGTAGGGGCGCCTCAGGCAGTAAGCTATTAACTTACTCCTCCCCAAATAGGGGAGGCAAAGCCTGGGAGGGTGGACCTCCTAGAACTGCACAGGACAGACCCATTGACCGGCGTAAATCATGCCCTGAAGGACAAGACAATACCAGTCTATGGGGTGCAGTATCCATCGGAACAGATACTGCACTTTGATCTTAGCCAAAAGGCCAAGATGTAAACCTAGGTGACTGGCAATATTCCTTCATTTCAATGCCAGATTAATAACTTTTATTACAGCATCTAATTCAGTCACATTTCTATGGTCATAAACGTGACTGAACTAGATGCTTTAATATAAGACATTAATTTGATATTGAAATGGAGGAATATTGGCGGTACTAGAAGCAACATTTTGGTACAACATGATCGCCAAACTTCAAAGAGCAAAGCTAGCTTTCATAACAGGCTCTTTGGTACCTCGTTATCTGTTGCGCATTGCAACGCTTAAGTTTGAAATAACATTTTCATCAGTCTGTTACACTTAATTTTTAAATAGAATTTTTGTCTGTCATGTTTAAGCGTTGAAATAGCATTTTCGTTGGTTTTTCACTATTAAGCTTGAAACATCATTTTCAGAGCTAAACTTGCAGATAAAAATGATGCATCATAAGAATATCTGCCTCTTTTTTTTTTGTATTTTCTACTTGTGATATTCTAAGTTATAGTATGTGTGTATTTGTCAAAAAAATATTTGACCATTTAATATTGCCGAAAGTGAATATTCCATTTTATCCTATTTGATAGAAGTTTTCAACTGATAAGCTTTAACACGCTTGTTCCAATGTCTCTTTCACTTTTCAAAGACGTTTACAAATTCCTCTTCAGGAATGATCATTGTTCTCCGTAATCATGGCCATAATGAGAATCACCTTGCTTTATGACGATTTTATTTTTGAGAAAGTTTACGAAAAACCTCTACATGAAGCCTGTAGAATTTGATGATGCATTTAAGATTTTTACCTTGTTTGAACATGCATGAAAACTCAGGTGACCTTAATGTGAAAGGATATCAGCTTTTCTTTAAGGGTCAAAAGTTGTAGAAAATTAACCTGTCTTGAATTAATTCAGTTTGAAATGAGGAGTTGTAGTTGCCAGATTTTTCTCAGCTATCTCCTTTACCTTTAGGGTGGAAACAGGAGTCAACAATTTTTGTCAGCTGATTCCTCACCTCTAAGGTGTGCAGTAAGAATCAGGAGTCAACATTTTTTGCGGAAGTCGAAGTCAGGGTTTTTTTTGGGGGGGGGGGTTCAAATCTACTCTGGAGCCAAATTTTTTCCAGTCCACACCCCACATCTAGTGATATCTTATGTTTCTTTTTTAATTTTGCCACAGTTTAATTTTCCAAAATTGTCTAATCTCTGTAACCTCTAGATTTCCCTACAATCTTAATCTCTGCAACCTTGTTTGGTCTATTGTCAGTTGTCAAACCACTTATAGGCCATCAGCTTCAGGTTTTCCACCCACTTTAAAGATTGGTGTTACATTGAAATTTTACTGAAGTTGCTCTACCCAGGCTTGAGAGTCTAGTATAATCTACTATTTCACCCATAGCTGAGGGAGGAAAGATGAATGTGTAATTTTCCCAAGGCTTTTAGCCATATCCAATCTTTTGTGATTAATTATTGCTGAAACACAAAATCGATTATTATTATTAATAATTCATTGTATACAATTTATTAACTATAAGTTGCTATTTTACCCATAGCTGGAGAGAACTTGTAGGTGTATATCTTTATCAACAGTATTAGTGTGTAAGTGAACATGCTAGATCTACTAGCATTTTGGAATTGGCATAACCGATTTCATTATCTTTTACCACTTACATCACCATTAATTGAATCATCTCATTATCATCATATTCGGTTTAATGTCTGTTTTACATGCTGGCATGTGTTGGACGGCTTTTAGAAATTGACTTCCAAACTAACCTATCTCTGTTCAGGTCTTTATTTATCCTACTTTCTCTCAAATCCATTCTTATCACTTCCTCCCATGTTTTTCTTGACTTTCCCCTGCCAACAGACCGTGCTACCTAAACTGTTCTACATACACTAATCCATGCACTCTCTTCCATGCTTTCAACATGGCCATACCATCAAAGTCTCCTGTTCTGCACATATCTCCCTATACTGTCCAGATTTAATCTTATTATGAAGTCATCAGATTTAACTTGTCTTTAAAACTCACATTACTGATCTATCATATCATTGTCATATCATTTTTCTCCATGCAACGCATATCCTCAACCCTCACTGGTCAGGTTTCACTTCCATACATCATCACACTGTGTACATTTGCCTGATAGACTCTCATCTTTGTCGACAGTCATAATGCTCTACTAGTTAGTAATGGCAGAAGTTATCTAAACTTACTCCATCCACTCCTAACTTTTGTAATCATACTAGCACCTGCTCCTCCCTGTGCTCCAATGGTATCACCAAGGTAACAAAAATTCTCGATAGCCTCAATAGCTTCGCAATCCAGGTATACTTTGTCGACATCTGAGTTCTCATCTGTCTCCATTGTCTTACACTTCTTTCAAACAAAGTGGTTATCATCTGCCACCCTACTTGTAATTCTTCTTGTGCACTTCTTGTGCACTCAATGCTTGCAAGTCCCACAAAAAATTGAGTTGCACCCAACTATCTTTTCACAAACTGAGCAAGGGAATTTTCCTCTTTTTGTGGGCTTCCCAACACTACAACCACTGCTGATCACTAAGAAAAACAACATCTGTCTTAATCATTGAAATACTTCCAACAAATGAATGCCCAAATTTCAAGCTAAAATGATTGCATATTAACTCAACTACTTATGGTTAATTGAACCGTCACACAGAAGAGTTTACCCTGTAGCCTCTCACTGATAACTGTATAACTCCACAAGAGATGAGGAGTGGGCTGAAAAAAATATGACTTTAAAATCTATTTTAGAAAACCAAACTCAAACTTTTCATGCTAAAAATTTCACAGCAAGAACACGTCTTCCTACCACAACTATAAAGAACTTTCCTTCTTGCTCCATGTGCCTAACATCAAATGGAACTTCCCTGAACAGTTTCTTTCCAAAAACTTCTCATCTGTGGTACATGTTGCCACAAGATTGTTTCCCTGAGGGCTATGACAGTGTCATCTTCAAATCCATTATTAATAAACACTTGTCATAAACCGTTCTCATAAGTCATCAAATGATGTTAGGCATACGAAGGAAGAAAACAAATGATTAAAATAGTAAATTTTGTTCATTTAATCGTATACAATAACTATTGTGCTTCGGCATTATGATAACCATAGGCATGGACGGCGGCATCGGGGTGGCAGGGGTGGCTCAACCCCCCCCCCCCCCCACACACACACTTTTTGACTTGGCCTCCTCACTTTACGGTCATCAATAATGAAGTTATATATGCATGTGTTTAACCTGGCCCCCCCCCCCACACACACTTTTTAGGAGAGCCCCCCCCCCCCCACACACACACACTTTTATAACTGTCCCGCCGGTCCTGATAGGGGTTGTTGATATGCCGTAAAAAAAGAAAAAAACGAAACCAGAAAGATCAGAAGCAAAATGGCATAGTGATAAAACTATGCCATGGTTTGATAAAGTTTTAACTTCAGAAAAATTTAATAATGATTTTTTTTTTAATTTTAGGTGATTCCAATTTCATTTATTTTATTTTTTACTTTTTATCAGTGATCTGTAGGCATAACCATGGAATGGATATTTACAAGAACACTCTCCTACCCTCACTGCTTCTCCACCTCCTCCCTTGTACTGTGAAGGTGTGTGTCTCAGTATCTTAATAGATACCATCACAAACTATAAAATCAGCCACATAGAGTTCAATGTAAAAAAGGTAAAGTGGTCGACCATAGTTGAGGGCGATCCAAAGGCTCCCTTTTCATTGGCTACTACACCGAGGTGTAGAGGAAGGTGTCACTTCTTTACCAGGATTACTCCACTTAGACTTGATCCTCACCTTACAATGCTGAGTGTTTGACAAGAGAGAATAAAGTACCATTTTTTTTAGTCTGTGGTATGATTCAACTGACCATTTTGGAAAATGTAATCAGATCTATTGTAGTCATTATATTCTAATAATGTTCAGAAAGATATAGACACGCAATTATCCACCTCACTATGAATAAACTAGCAACTTGTATTAGAGTAAGCATATACAATGAATCGTTCACAACAAATATTGTATTTCAGCATTAAATAAGCCTATAAACAAAGAGGAATGTCTACCAATATATCATCTGGTTAATCCTTCTCTAGAGCTGCGAGACATGGCCAATGAGAGTGGTTCATCAACGGAAGTTGGAAGTTTTTGACAATGGTTGCCTCAGCCGTATTTTGCATTGCCGGTGAGTTGACTCCGTCCCAACTGCTGTTTTTCGCCAACCCTCAAATCTAATGTCTCTACTGTCTGTCTTGTTGCAGTAACGTTTCAGATGGTTTGGGCATGCAGCTCGTAGCCCAGAGGGAGAATTAATTTACAATGTAAGCCTCCCTACCTCTCTGCTTTTGTGGTTCAAGCATATTGGTAGACAGCTAAGGACTCAGACAACAATCATCACTTGGGTGAGCTCTCAGGACCACAGATTGTCGGCCTTCAATGGTGGAATCGTGATTGATTAGTCATCTCGTGCGACCTTGCTAAGGACCACCGTGCATAGACCATCATGGCTCATGATATAGTGCAGGTCATGGAAGTAGCCCGTTCAACGTGAACGCTGTTGCCACAATAACAATTAACCCATAATTGCAGTAAAACAGAGAAACTGGCGTAATCCACCCTGTGAAGTTGTATGCAAACCTTCTTCAAACAAATAAACCGACAGGATATTTAAATCCAATGATGTGGGTGTGTGATTGAATGAGAAACTCTGTGTACTTTTGAGCCCAGTTTATAACACCATATTATCTTTTTTTATTATTATGTTTTACATTTTATAATTTTGGGGGTGGGTCCCAAGCATGCCCATAGCATTGATTGGCTGAAAATGGTGGCAAGTATAGTGACTTTTATTGAAATAATTTTCATTAAATTTATACTATTTAATCTTCTCGTGAATCAATGACGACCCCCTCCTGCTCCAAACCCAGAATCCCTCATTAACATTTCTATTCTTATTTTATAATTTCTACAATTTTCAAAATAAAGTAAAATCGATTTCCTTTTTGTTGATGTCAAGTGCAAACGAAGATCCTACGATAATCTTGTACCACTTTTTAATCAAAATTAAATTTACTTATCTAATTCCCTTGGATAATGTAGTTTCAGAATATGACTATGGAAATCTATCTCTAAAATCCTCAAACGAGTTTATAAACAAAACAAACAGGCAGGAATTATGACTTTTTATATAGATACATGTGTTTTAATTTGTTTATAATATTCTAACATTGCACTTTGTATTTGAAACGTCCAATGGTGATTTTGAAAAAACTGAAGGAAAAAAACTATTGGTTTTATTATTTATTTTTTTTGCACTTATCACTTTTAATAAAAACTCAAAATGTAGGTCTTTTTAGTCTTGAGCCATACTTGAACGTCAAGTAGAATTGCATATAACTAAGTGATGATATATATTTTCTTGAAATGTCATCTGTTTCAATGGTTTAATGCATATCTTTTCTCCAGCTCTATTATGTAAGTAGACTATCTCCGTATTTGTGAAGAGGTGTGGGCGTATGGGTGGGGTAACTAGGCCAAGTTCTGTTTTTAAAATAAAAAAAAAAGAAAAACAGAAAATGGGTTGGTCTGCTTAAATATGCAAAAAGAAAAAATAATCTGCTTCTACAGAAAATTGCATTTGCCGTCATTTGAATTTTGAAATAGTTATTGAAACATTTGACCTTTCACATAATATCGGTACCCCCTTCCCCCCCCCCCCAACAATATTGGACTACTAACCCTCCCACGTTCAACACTTTACATAAGCAGGTAAATGAGGCCAATGTAAACCCACCAAAGACATGGTGGCATCAACATCAATTGATGCCGCATAAAATGGTTGTGAAGTGTCTGAGAGGATGGCCGGGCGGGGGAGGGGGGGGTGAAGCACCATTATTCAGACTTCAACTAGAAGGACACAAAGAGGCTTTATTGTCACTCAAATTCCAGAGAAAATCAACAGCTATTATCAGCGAGAATTGAATGGTAAACAGCTGCTGCAGAAATGCAAAATCATTTGTAATGGTGATCGAAAGAAGCGTACTGTAAATCTGAGGAGACTTGTTGTCACTCAGGCTCCAGGGAACACCACTTATTTCTATTAGTAAGCGATCACTGATAATGATTTGTGTGACAACCCCTAGTGAGTAAATAAAAATAATAATGACATTGCTTCATCTGAAAAATAAGAATAAATATGTAGTGATAACATCTAAATTGTTTAATTGAATGTTTTTTTTGTAAGTTTATATCCCTATCTTTATAAAGTTAGGTATGCTTATATGTTTATATAATTGTATATACAGGATTCACTCCTAAACTAATTAACCGATCATGATAAATTTTGGAACACAGCTGCTAGGCATAAGGGGTCGAAATATAGACTATATTTAGTTTAATTGAGTTTTATACAAAAGGGTGAAAGCCCTTTGTTAAAATTTGGATACCTCTGATTTTTGTAAAATTTGGATACCTCTGATTTTGTAAAATTCAGATACCTCTGATTTTTGTAAAATTTTAACAGTTAGGTATCAGACATCAATTAATAAATCTTCCCAAAATTTAAATTTCTTCAGAGTATTTTAAAGGGTTTCAGGGGGCATAATATGGGCACAACCCCCCCCCCCCATTAGAAAATTCAAATATATTAGATTTGCATTGAATTTTATCCATAGTAATTAGATTACTAATTAAGCAAGATTCCCTGCAATTTCTTCTTAAGACCCCTTGAGCTTATGCCTTCAACTTTAGTCAGTTTCTATAATCAAAATCATGTAATGTATTTTGATCAAAATTAGAATAAGGATTCTTGACATAAGGTTTAGTATCATTATATCTTGATTTTAATTTTCTTAACGGGACATAAAACTGGTGCAAAAATATTTTGTTTGGGGAATTTTACCCCTTTTTGAACGGGTATTCTTCTAGTAAGAGTATATGCATAGACAAACCAGTTAAAAAGTAGTATAGCGTCTGAAACATAATGCGATACAAAAATTGTGTATAGACGATAAATATGGTTTCCTATTGAACAAAAACATTGTTAAATATTAGTAAATTTAGAACAAATTCGAGTTAAAATCTAATTAGTTTTACGCATGTAAGCTTAAGAAGAACACGCCTGAAATGTGTCAATGATCACTAGAAAGGTAACAATGAGGTAGTAGTCGAAGAAATGGGAGTTAAAGAAGAAATGGTATATACAAAAATCGGAGTGATACTAAGTATTAACGAAACGAACTAAAGTCTTGTAGTTAAATTATTTATTTTAACAAAATATACAAACATAAGATTTTGATAAACATTTTGAAAATGAGACTGCGGTAAACCTAACTGAAACCAACACTTAGTGCTAGTAATTTTCTAAGATTAAAAAAAAAACATAAAATTAAAGTATGTATAAAAATATTTTACAAGATTTTTCTTTAAAAAATAAACAGTCTCATTTTCAAAATTAATTTTAAGAAATCTTGTAGAATAAATATTTTTATACATATTTAAATTTTTTTTTTGTTTATTTTTTCTAAATAATAATTTAACTGCAAGACTTTAGTTTGTTTCATTAATACTTAATTTCCGTTTCTTCAATTACTCGATTGTTGCCTTCCTAGCAATCATTGACACATTTCAGACGTGTTCTTCTTAAGCTTACATGCGTAAAATTAGATTTTAACTCAAAATTGTTCCAAATTTACTAATATTTAACAAAAACATCAACAGGAAAAATATTTATCGCCTATACACAAATTTTGTATCGCATTATGTTCCTAACGCTATACTACTTTTTAACCGGCAAACTTGTGGTAAAAGTTCGCTGATTTCTGAAGGAGTGACTTTGGTCAATTAAGAATTCATGGTGCAACAAGTATGAGAATGGATGAATGATGCAACACTGAAAAGAGGCTTGGCCGTGAAAGGCTTGGTCAGCTTTTTAGGGCAGTCACATTGGAAAAGACTAGAATGTTTGTAAATGTAGGAAATCTGATAAATCATTTCAACGATTCTAATTCGGTTAAGATTTCTATGTTATCTGATCAGCTTGGATTAGGGTGGGAGAACATCCGGGTTCATTCAAAAGCTCAGAGAATTTATGAGTTTCGAAAATATATCTTTCAGCATAGAACACTCTGATGTCACAGGATTCCTATCACTGCTCGACTTTCAACTCAAAGTACCAGACGATGGCATCTACCCCAAATCTGATAGGAAAGCATCCAGTAGAGACCTGTTTGTTACAAACTGGCCCATCGATGCAGTACCAAGACTAAATAAATAAAGAATGAACTCGCACGTGTGCATAATAAATGTGACAAACCAGAGAATAAAGCGACCATATCACATAATTTCTAGAAGTCAATGGATAGCCTCCATCTAACACAACTCACCTTAGGGGTCTAAAAAGCTGGAAACACCAAACCTCTTTCAATACCTGTTTCCTGGGATTACTACACTTCAGGGAAAATATATTAACAGTGATATGCAGAGAGAGGGTTGAGACATACAACTACCCTTCACTCGTAGGAAATGAAAACAGAAACTTAGATATATATCTCTCTTTTGTAAAATTTTTACTTCAGTTAGTCCGAAGAGATCAAAGGGGTTCCCTCCTGGAGCTAACACTTTATTTCGTTATGATTGAAATTTATATCCGAGGGCACTTTTAAGGATAGACGTTGTCTCCTTTTAGGGCTGCTATTTGTATTTTGCTACAGCTTGGTCTTCCAGGGATTGTATTATTTACCTCCTCTTCAGGTTAGGCACAAGGCCAGTTTTATCTTACTCCCACAAGGTAAGATGTGACCCAAGGTTGGGTCGGAAAGTGGGGCTTGAAAAACCAGCGCCCGAGAAGGTGAGCACTCTGGCCATTAAAAATTCCCTGGGCAGCCCCGTCGGCATTCCCCGGTAAGGGCGCCTCAGGCAGTAAGCAATAAACTTACTCCTCCCCAAAGAGAGGAGGCAAAGCCTGGGAGGGTGGACCTCCTAGAACTGCACAGGACAAACCCATAGACCGGTGTAAATCAAGCACCGAAGGCCAAGACAATACCAGTCTATGGGGTGCAGTATCCATCGGAACAGATACTACACTTCCAGGGATTGTATCTAAGTATTTTTTTTAATTTTGTCTTTCATTAGGCCACTTGCTCCTACTACAACCGGTATAATCTTTATTTCTTTCAGAGACCATGTTGTTTTTAAATCATGTTTTAGGTCCTGATATTTGGTGATCTTTTCGCGTTCGGTTCTATTAAGGTCGTGTGTGTGGGTGTGTGCGTGATGAAATAAATAAAAGAAAAGAATATAATTAATAAATGAAGGTGGGGCTAAGGGATATAAAATCTCAATCACTTGATTAATAAAGTTATTGGCCTGATAACATCTAAGAACGAAACATGATTGTATTTGGTTAGCCTTTCAATGATCATTTTCATAATTTTATCTCATTATATTTATACTAGAAGAAAGACCTGGCATTGCCCAGGATTGAATGAAGAACCCTATGTCCTCCTGCGCACAGCCCATAACACCATATTACCTATTTTATTCTAATTTTTTTACATTTCATTATTCAATTTTTAGGGTGGGGCCAAAGAATGTACTCAGCATTGTGTTATTTATTGAAATAAATTTATAATCTTTAAGCTCTTCAAAGCACACCTACTGTTTCCTGGGAATCAATGAGAACCCCTGTGCACTCCTGCTCCAAACCTTGATACCTTTTTTAACATTTCTATTCTTATTTTTTTATTTTTTAAATTATAAATAAAATAAAGTAAAACATTGTATTTTTTTTTTTTGATGGATGTCAAGCGCGAATGAAAACCCCATAATAATGTTGTACCCTCTTTGATCGAATTATAATTTACTGGGTAAATTTTCAGAATGTATATAGTTATTGGAAGTTTCATCACCAAAACTCTAGGAAGAATTTGTGAACAAACTAACAGGAACTACAATATATATATATTTATTAATTGAATGACATAATAAAATGAGAAATTAATCAGATTTTATTAAAGTTCAAAAACAAGTAGTGACACTGCATCCTTAACTCATGAGTTTTCAAAGAAAATCTTCTCCATTACTGCAGGTAATAAAAATTAAGCTTTGAAAATATATAAAAATATATTAAAAAATATAAAACATCAAATATATTGACCAAAAACACACTTTTTTGTTAAACTTATACAGTTCATCCAAGTCATAAAGTTTAAAACAATTTCAAGAAAGATGTCAAAGAAGTCGATTAAAAAACAATCCAGGTGGTGAATGGTAGTCCATAATGAAAAAGTTATCCAGGCGGAAATTTGCTTGCTATCGATGCAGTAGATGACGGTGAACGGTGTATTCAGGGTGTATGCAAATTAATAATAAAACCATAGAAAAAGAAAAATCATACAAAAAGTTCAGAAGACTCATTTGGTGTTGAATATTGTAATGTCCAATTAAGGGTTCTTAGGAGATGATGGTAGGAGTGTTGTAAACCATAACTTCCTGGTCTGACCTATATATAGAAAAGATGTGATAGCGTAGAAATATGCAGTAAAATCCGATCGTCCTGATAGTCTACTGGTTAAAGATATTATTCATATCTTTAAAGTATTATCTTACTCTCTCTTTCTCTCTCTCTCTCATATATATATATATATATATATATATATATATATATATATATGTAAAAATAAAAATGGAATAAAGGATAAGCAATTCAACAACTAGCAAAAATAAACTCATTTTGTATAGTTCTCTGAAATATTTCAGTCGTCTATAATACGACCATTCTCAATCGTTTGGTGAACTTTAATTAAAGTTTAATTAAAGTTCCCCAAACGATTGAGAATGGTCATATTATAGACGACTGAAATATTTCGGAGAACTATACAAAATGAGTTTTTGAGTTTATTTTTGCTAGTTGTTGAATTGCTTATCCTTTATTCCATTTTTATTTTTACATTCTGTCCGAAACATTGTTTCTTTTTCCTCATATATATATATATATATATATATATATATAGTCTCGGAAGTATCTCAACCATTAAAAAAAAAAAGTCAAGTCCGAAGTCGTTCAGTGGAAAATCACTCATGTAAGTCAATTTAAGTTTTACAGTTATTATATTAGTTTGCTTCTAACATTATTTAAGGGATCATCAGTTGTTTACCATGAAAAACTGTTTCGATTTATATATATATATATATATACAGAAAATGAATGATAAAAATAAAAGTTGTACAATCACAATATTTATTAAATCATCAGAAGCTCAAAAACAAGGAGGGATCTCATTATCTTTAATCTATAGATTTTTAAAGAAAAGTTCTTTTCATCCGATCACAATAAATTATTCTTTAAAGATACATCATTTATCTTGAAATTTTTATTCAATGTTATATGTATGTATATAATGAGATCAACAAAATTAGAACATTATCAGTTCAAAGAATTCAAACAACAATTATTTGGCATACGATCGTTTCCAAAACAATTTGGAAAAATCTTATTTTTTATTATACTTTAGATGACTCTAAACCGTCTCTTCATCAGCACCCTTTACAACATCATATACAGAAGTCATTTAAGAAAAAAACAGATTTCAGTATTATTTCAAACAACATATATTCAGACAATATTGGAGACATAACCTCCCATTATGCAACCATATATTACTCCATCAGTCAATTCAAAAATGATAATAGCAATGGAAATACATTAGAAACAGCAAATTAAATATTTAAACTATTTTAACTATAGAATGAGCCAGGATCAAATATATATATATAATTACACACAAGGCATATTGCCACTGAAATATAAGGGGTTACTTTTATTATGAGCCAGATTTATAGTGGGCATCCAAAGTGGGGAGTTTTGCAGCAAGATGTTTGTTCACATTACATTTAAATTCCTGCATGTTGATACAGTTGAGAAACAGGGAACAGGGAGGGAATTCCAAAGGCAAGCGTTCCGAGGAAAGAAGCTATTTGAATAAAAAGTTTTTCGGCATCTTGAAACTTCTACAGTAAAGGGGTGGGAGTTTGCTACTAGTCAGGTTAGTGGGGGGGGGTATTTACGTTTGGAGGAGGGTTACAAGTGCAGTAAGTTCATCAGAGCACAACACAGGGATACAACATTGGGGTGATGGGACAGGGACTGAAGCTTGGTAGACAGTGCGGGGCCTATTAGGTTAGAGAGTCTCTTTTGCACCCTATCCCAAAGGGAGAGACTAGTGGTTGGTGCACCAGCCCAGGTGTGGCAATAATACTCCATGCAGGGCAAATGGTGACTTTATAGAGATATAGGATACTGGCAGGTGTGAGTTGTTTATCTTTGAGATAATCCTATAGATAAAAATTTGGGAGTTTAAAGCCCAGTAAGTGTGAAGCCCATTCAGAAGCATACCTCCTACTGATGAGACTATCACTAAAGTATCATCGCATATCATTGAACAGCGTTAAACCAAAGACTGTTGGAAATTCATGACTTAAACTTGGTGGACAAGTCACGCATAGACTAAAGTTTATTTATACAAAATATGGTTAGATTGCAAAAAGGATTGTAAATTTTATTTAAAGTTTATGCAAATCTTTTTAACCCACCAAATTTAAAAAGCCTATATTCAAAGCATCAAAAAGTTTCATTGGATATCCTGCTTGCTTGGCAAGCCGAGAACAGGCTTTCCCTCAAGTAATCGAAATGGAGAGGCGCTGATAGAGCATAAGTCAGGTCAAGATAGTCCCTCATGTGTTGTGTTATTAATGGACCAAAGCTGTAGAGGAAGTCCTATACGGCGATTAGTTGGAATACAAATCTGTCAAGAAGACCTGCGTATTTTTGTTCGCTTGCGGTCCTCCGCTGATGCTACTACATGTCCAGGGTTTGTCGCTGATTCTGTTACAGACGAGGGCGCAAAAGTGCTGATGCATCTCACATTCCGTATTAGCTTGTTTGAAAAAGGAAACACTGTCAGGCATTTTTTCCCAATAATATTAATGTATAAATGACAACAATGGATCCTATATGATTGGCAAAATAGCTTCTTTAGTTTTTTCACAAAATTCTATATTAGTGTAGAAACTGATTGAGTCGGATTTTTCATGAAAACTCTGGCTGAAATGCAATTTTCTGTATATATAAAAAAAAAATACCTTCATTAGTTTTTAAGCAAAATTCACCAAAATTAGGATTAATAATTATTCACAGGATCATGTCAACTGAGGAAAACTCTCCTCCTCCCCTGGTACACATTTGGGCCCAAACCAACCAAAAGTTGTGATCAATTTTTGCTTATGTTATTTAAATAATTGTGATCACAAATTATTTACTTCCCACCTCCATTTTTGAACTTCCCTTTCCTTGGAAAAGTTATAAACCTAAATTTTTCCATCATTGTTTTGGATAAAATAGCTGAGTCAGCAGGAAAGTAGGCCGACATTTATTTCCTTATTACATGGTACCATGTAACCTATAATAAACTGCATGGAGAAGCCATGGAGATCCCATGAGAAGGAATTAGTATACATTGTACCCAATGCAGTACCTATAAACAGGCCTGGCAACCAACTAACTACAGTCCACAATTGGGGTCAGACATGATTATGATACTATTACTATGAAATAAATATTTTCTTCATCATTCCTAAAATAAAGCCAAACAGACTGTTAAAAATCATAAAAGACAATTTTCAAAAATGATCAAAATCACTTTTTGGAGATTCAACATTTAACTTGAGGTATTTTCAGATTTTGTGAATATATAATTTTTTTAAATGTCAAATTAACTCGCTTTCTTTATCATACAATTAGCTGTGCATACTTGGTGTTGCCCGGTGTTTATTTTTGTAGACATTCTTTTTACTATGCCAGTTTTTTTTTTTAAATAGGATTTTGAAAGTTAAATTTAATTATTACAATACCGTTTGGTCATTAAATTATTTATTGAACCAGATAAGACTATAAGTAATCTTGTTAAGGTAATGTTGTTTTAATCTTTATTTATAAAGTTATTGGATGTAAATAACTTCCAAAACTTCCAATTTTTTAATACATTTGCTAAGAATTTTAAAGACAGAGATGACTTTCCAAATTCCTTTCAAATTTGAAAGGGTCATGAAGTAATTCATTCTTTTTCTTTTTTTTTTTAACTATTAACAAAAGATTAAAAGACTGACATTTTTATGAAGAATCTTTTAATCAAATTATTTTTTAAATGTGATTTTTAAAACGCTTGTTTTAGTACTTCATGTTATTACATATTTTATTTCAATAAATAATCAATTAATAGTAAATTTTTTTAAAAATGGGTAAATCACGTAAAGGTTTAAAACACACATGCAGACATGCAAGAAGTAGTTAAACAATTTTATTAATATAGAAATTACATATTCTATGCTTTTAATCAATAGGTCAGTAACAATAAATAGACCCATTATTTCTACACATTTAATTTTGAAGATAGCGGATGTTATTTCTGTTCTTTGTAGAGTTGCATTTATGGAAATAAGTCAATAATTGTTTCCTTATAATAGTTATAGTAATTAACTGATTACTGGATATTACCAACAAGTCTCTTCTCAAAAGTTAATTAATACTTAGTAGTAATTTAGGTTTCTCTCATGCTCGACCCCAGTGGAGGAATGTGATTTCATGGTTGACATGCCTGTTATCACCTTGATTGAATCCTCAATATATATATATAAACATATATATATATATAGGGTGGGCAAAAATAAGGGTCCTATTTTTAAAAATTCATAACTTTTTTATTTATTGATTTTTTTTTTTTTTTTTTTTTTTTTTAGAATAAGTAAAGGACCTCTTCCGAAGCAAGCATGAGCCGTATTAGCCCTAAGGAACGTACCCTCATTTAGAAAACATTATTTTTGCTTAAAAAACTCAAAATAGTGTAAAAAACAATACTTTAGTTTTTGTAAGTTTTAAGAAGTGTTTTTCGGCTAAAATTTGTTTTGTTTATTTCAAAAAATCTCGGAAGGGTCAGTCTACACACACATAAAGTTTGGTGAGTTTAACTTTTATTTTGTGGAAGTTATTCAAATTCAAGTTATTCAAATTTAAAGATAGGACCCTTATTTTGGCCCACCCTGTATATATATATATATATATATATATATATATATATATATATATATATATATAGGCTATTTTAAGTTTGACAGTACAACATATGACCATTCTTTGCCATTCACAATAAAAATACTATATGTCAATAAACTTATTTTTGCTTGAACTGACAATGGCCCACTAGATCTCCAGATTCTAACCACTTAGTTATTCATAAAAGTGCTTTTTATTTAATATCCACTTGAAAATAGACAAAAATGATCAGTCTATAATTGTATGCTGTATACAAATTTTCTATGACAGCTTTTCAATGCAAAAACATGGGAGGAAATTAGCTCACATTAAGTAGTTTTTAAAAGAAATTTGAATTAAGTCAGACTAGTTTTGCATTGTGAACAAGTCATTATTGTGCTTCCATATTTTTTAGAAAGCTTAATGATACTCATTTTTTCTTTAAACTTATATCCTTATCTATAATATATATACATACATATATATATATATATATATATATATATATATATATATATATATATATATATATATATATTTGTTTATCTACATGTGTATATGTTTCATCCTTCATGAATCGTCAATGTGTGTGTATATATATATATACATATACATATATATATATATATACATATACATATATATATATACATACATATATATATATATATACATACATATATATATACATACATATATATATACATACATATATGTATATATATATATATATATATATACATATATGTATATATATATATATACATATATATATACATACATATATATATACATACATACATATATATATATACATATATATATACATACATATATATATATACATACATATATATATATATATAATACTAAAACTGAGTTAGTCATTGTCTTTTTCCCCTTATATATTTTAATCACACAAGTACATGTTAAAATAGTCCTAAAAAACAAACATTTTAATTGTTCTATTTAGCTGTAATTTGCCATTTTCTCACTAAGTCACCCATCTTTTACTATGCTTCTGTCTATTACCCTCACCCTCTCTCACTTTGTGTTGTTTGGAACCTCTGCTCTTATTTTATATAGTGTCTATCTACCCTTGCTTCTCTCATTTTCTCTCTGTTTATTAACAGTCAAAAGTAATAAAAATAACTATAAAACAGAAGATTGGAATAGTCCATTATAAAAATTAGGTAATATAACAACAAGTATTACTATTATTTAACCACTAACTGGAAAGGAAAATAGAGAGAAAGAGTGTGAAGGAGATATAATGAACAGAAAAACTAATTTTGGATGTTGTCTTTATTTTTATAAATTTAACTGGCTTTACAAACTCATTTATTCCTGATCCAAACAACCTAACCCAAGCTCAATAGATTATACAAGTGTATAAATGTGTAAACATTATTAATAGTAGCAGTAGTAATTGTAGTTTTATCAAAACGGGAGATATGGGAAGGTATAATACATGAAAAAGTAATCTGCCCTCTTGAATAATCAAATTCCGCCCAATCATCGCTATCATTGCCAATCATCAAGGTGTTGTCCCACCGTCCACATGACACTCATTTAACCCTTATCGTCGAGTGGCTTTTGGGCCTTCATAAATGGTGACGCCTTAGTAAAAAAAATAAAAATAAAAAAATAATTTTAGTCAGTAGTTTTACAAATGTTCCAACCAAATGAAAGCGACAGTGATTTCTATAGGATTTAAACGTTTAACCAGACTTTGATCAAACGGAGCAGACAATATTAATTTTGCTTGGATTCATTCTTTCAGTAGATATGTTTAAAAAAAATTCCTTAAGAAATATTATCAAATATTCCAATTAAATGAAAACCTAGTTATTCAAAGTGATTAAACATAATAGATACAAAAAATTGATCATATGTAAAAATGTAAGCAATCTTTAATTGAGATTGAATGGAGCAAAATATATTAATTTTGTTTGGATTCATTTCTTTCAGCAGATGGATAAAAAACAGACAAAAAAATTTGTTAATTTTTGTAAAAAAAAATTTTAACTAATGGTTCACAGCTAATTAAGGCCCAGATGCCACTTGGGGATAAGGTTTAAAGAGATTGTAAGTAGGAAAATAGAACAACACCATGAGAGGATTGGAAACTGTTGGTGTAATGAGCAGAACTTGATTACTCAATGGCTCATCAAGTATTTGGTTACATTGGACTTGTTGTAGTCAGTTGGGATGCAGCCCCATCGTATTTATTTTGTTCCACAGATGAGAAGTTCTAGGAAAGAATGAATCTTTGTTCATGGAAGTTCCATTTGGTTTTAGGTACACAGAGAGAGAAAGGAAAGTTCTTTGTTGTGGTTGTAGCTAGATGTGTTCTGGCTGTGATTCTTTGACAGGGGTTGACCAGAGATTGGAGCTCAGTCGAACACTTACCATGAAAATAATCAATAAAGTATAGAGTTGACAACATCTCTTCTGTGAGAAAGGGGCTGTAGGAACGAGAAGTGATCATAAAGTGTAGTGTCTGTTCCGATGGATACTGCACCCTATAGACCGGTGTCGTCTTCTCCTTCAGGGCTTGATTTACACTGGTCTATGGGACGGTCCTGTGCAGTTCTAGGAGGTCCACCCTCCCAGGCTTTGCCTCCTCTCTTTGGGGAGGAGTAAGTTTATTCCTTACTGCCTGAGGCGCCCCTACCGGGGAATGCCGACGGGGCTGCCCAGGCAATTTTTAATGGCCAGAATGCTCACCTTCTCGGGCGCTGGCTTTTCAAGCCCCACTTTCCCGACCCGACCTTGGGTCACATCTTACCTTGTGGGAGTAAGATAAAACTGGCCTTGTGTCTAACCTCCTGAAGAGAAGGTAAATAATACTAGATCACAAAGTCGATGTTGTACTCTTTCAAGGCAAGAAAAAGTGCTCCAATATGACAGCTGGGGATCTAAACTCCATATAGCTGATCGCATTGACAGTGACTTACTCATTCGAATAATATATTTTCATTGGTCTTATTTTAATGCTTTACTTCTCAACTAGTTGCTCTACTAAGGCTTGAAAGTCCAGTATTCACTGCTATTTAACATAGCTAGAAGGAAAGATGAATTCATACTAGGGATGGGAAATGAAAATGAAAGTAATTTATTTTTTAACCAAAAAATAAATTTTATCCCTGATTAAAAAAACATCCACCAAAAATCCGAGAATTATCCAATCTAAATGAATTTTTCAATATTTATTAATTAATAAATGAATGTTAATATAAAATATTTGTTTTATTAAAAAAACACACAACGCTCATAGGTTTTTTTTTTAGGTTACTTAAATTACTTTACCCCCCTTCCATCATGTCAAAGACAAAACACATCTTATTATACCCATAGTCGAAACTCACTGACCACCTTTACAAAGAGATAACACCCTGAAGGTAAAAATAATAGATTTAAAAAAAAAATTAATGGCAGTTCGTATTTAAAGCACTCCAAAGACATTTAATTTGTTTTTTACATTTAAATTTCGGATTTATGAGTATCATTTTCTACCAAGAGCTGCTTTTAAAAAAAAAACATTTCTGATGTTTGGAGGGTTTTTTTTTTCAAATTTTGGTTAAAAAAAAACAAATTAGTTTCACTCTCATTACCTGTCCCTAATTCATAATTTTCTCAAATGAATTACTGCAAATCTATTAATAGTTTGGTTGTTTTTGTTTTACAGCATATCAACCCTTTTCGGGTTATTTAATGTCGAATACGGTCATATTGGTAAAAGTTTTTCTGCTTCAAGTTCTTTATATCTTCAAATATTTATTCATGGTGTTTCGTTTGCTTGTTTTGTAGAGAAAAATTGTTGTTTTTGGCTTTGTAGAACATGATTGAGTTTTGCAAAGGGAAAGGAAAAAAACTAACATCAATGTTTGGTGCATTTTTGGTTAGGAAGCCAGTATTTTCAGACAGCCTGATCTGGTAGCACCAGGCATGGTGTTTGGTTTAGTTGTTTTGTTTTACGGCATATCAACCCTTTTCGAGTTATTCAATGCCGAATCTGGTCATTTTGGTGAAAGTTTTTATGCTTTAAGTTCTTCATATGTTCAAGTATCTATTCATGATGTTTGGTTGAGTGAAATAAGGGAAGTGGGAGAGAGGGAAGGAAATTGTTGTTTTTTGTTTTGGATTTTGCAGAACATGATTGAGTTTTGCAAAGAAAACAAAACAATAAAACATCAATGTTTGGTGAATTTTGAGTCAGGAAGTCAATAACTTCAGACAGCCTGATATGGTAGCGCCAGTAGGTTCTATTTGACCCATAGATGGAGCCCTTACAGGTACTACCACTCCGGGACAAAGTGGACCTGGGAGCACTGGCAACTAAGGGGCAGCTCAACATTCGCCACAGCTTCCAAGTGGGGCCCTCACCACTGGATGTCTGTAAGGTCACACCCATAACCTCTATTAATGGAGATTTGGTATCCGTATGTCTGTTTTGAAGTCAAAACTATATTATTACTGTTATTAATTGTACTATTTTATGCTCAATTCAGTTTACTATTTCAAACTAATGTACTATCTTTCAATGCTTAATTCAGGCTGTAGTGTAGTATCTGTTCTGTTGTCATGAGACAATAATCCCAGGCATAATCTCTTCATTTGAAGTTTAGTGTAGTAGCTGTTCTGTTGTCATGATACCATCCTCCTAGGCATTACCTTCTCCTTTTTGGGGTAGTGTAGTGTTCTCATGAAACCATCCTCTCAGGAACTATCTCCTCATTTAGGAGAGGAATGCAGTGTAGTATATGTTTGTTCGTCATGATACCATGACTAGCAAAAATATGGGACAGGATTGATTAGATATTTGCTAGTTAGTTTAATTGAAGCTGTTGAGTATTTTCACTAATATTATTGGGAAAGGTATGAATCCATCTCTTCTCCTAACTATATTGAATAGTAGTGTAGACTAGACTTTCAAGCTCTGGTAGAGCAACAAGTCTGATGCAAAACTCTAAGTCGATTAAGTAACAACTTCATCTTCTAAAAGAACAATCAACTGTGAATGTCCTTGTCACTTTCCTTGACATCCATCTTCTTTTTTATGCTCTCTTGTAATATCATTTCCTGTTTTACGTACTATTTTTATCGCTCATTGACTGATTCTGAATTCTATTCTTCATTATTCCCACATTAAACTAATGAGGCATGTACATTCACTTTCTCACGCCACTGCTTTTAGTGTCTCCGTTTTCCCTCCATTTGTACTTTTTACCCACAAGAAGAAAGAGGACAAATTTATCTCAAATAAAATTGAGGAGTTCCCCTATATTTTGAGGGCATAGGTTTTGAATTCTGAATTTTACATGAACTATAGAATGGCCAATGGTATGCGTAATGGTGGCGTAAGTGGTTTGGTTGGGTGTTGGGTCAATTTATGTCGAAACTCTACATATATTTTGTATACGATTAGTTGATAGATGGATTTATTTTGTAGGCGTATATACTTTGTAAACACATAGTCTGTAAATGATAGTTTTGATTGAACGGATCGATGGGGTTAGAATGAACCTCGGAGAAGTAGAAGTAACTTAGGAATGATTCCACACTCCCCAAACCTTCCAAATTGGGGTCTCGCCACTAGATGCCGTTTTTACCCAGGACAGATCAGGTAGTAATTGATATAGTTGGAAAATATGATCGACAGAAAAATAAAGTAGAAAGCATTGGAAAGATGGATTCTGTGGTGGTGTGTGGTGGAGAGGTGAATACCTTGCCTAAGGGTGTCCAAGGCAGTTTAATGTAAACTCATAGATGGACCCTGACAGGTACTCCGAGTAGAATTGACCTGGGAGTAATGATAAACTAAAAAGTGACTTCACACTCCCCAAAGCTTTCAAATTAGGGCCTCATTACCGGATGCACTTTAAGATCATACCCATAACCTTTCGGTATCACATTGATCCGAAACAAAATGCTGTTTGTTTTTGTTTTGTTTTTTTGTGAAAAATCTTGTAAATAAGGGTGAGACATAATGGGTGAAAATTTCAGATTCATGCGAGTAGTATTTTTTTGTGTTCATTTATACATAAATAACACTAAACAATCAAACATTTTGAAAATTTATCAAAATTCAAAAGGTGCAGGCCAATAGTTTTGGGCTATTTTACATTCATGAAAACCCTTTCACAGCCTGAAAATGGTCCTAAATTAAAGTACTATATCACATTTAACCATCTATATCCATTCATAGCTTTTGAGGATGTTTTAGGACCTGCAATGTCGTATGAAACCACTTTTTCACCAAAAAGTGATGGATTTTGAGTCCCGTGGAGCCCTAACGGCTATTTTTGGCCTGCACCTTCTAAATTTTGCAAAATTTTCAAAATGTTTGATTGCTTAGTGTTATTTATGTATAAATGAACACAAAAAAATACTACTCGCATGAATCTGAAATTTTCACCCATTACGTCCCACGCCTATTGTAAAAGAAAATCAACCATGTTTCAAACTTTAAAAGAATTATTTTATTAAAATATTTTTAGATGCATCCGCAGATCTAGATATCTGTCATGCTTATATGCACAGATTGATTGGACGCATCATATTAAAAATGCATCCAATCATCTTTATAAGAGGCTCTCTCTTCTGTCAGTTGGTCTTTCACACTTGCGTGGATGTATCTTTATAAGCTTCTTTCTCTTATTCTCTCATTCTGTCATGCTTAAGTTTTAAATAAAATTTTCATTGTTTTAGAATTTTATGAGATGAGGATTGATAATTTTTATTATTTGGACTACTATTCTCATCCTGGTCGTTATTTTCACAACGTTTCGGCGTAACCTCTGGCCTTCAGGTGCATCTTTTCCAAATTGTTGTTGAAGTCAGGAATCAATACAGAATTTCAAATTGCACACTTTATTTAATCCATGGGAGTAGATTGTTCTCGTTTCGTCAGCCATTCTTAAATGATACATCTTAGAATGAATCTATTCTTGCTTTTTTTTTATTACAGACTTTGCCTTTTTCTTTTATCAATTTTGTTGTTGTTGTGACATATTTGACTTGTGATATTTGCAGTATATATATTTCCATGCTGCCTCTACGAAAAACTTTTTCTTGTCCATCTAAATCTCCTTTCATTGGACACCTTATCAACGGACAATTACCATCTGGACAAACCCCATATCTTTTTTACACAAACTTTTTTTTTTTTTTTTCACTCTCCATTTCTTAAAAATATTTTTTCAAATGTTGAATTTTGGCTTTTCCACTGCCAACTTATCTATCTGTATAATTCCTCTGATGATAAGATTTTGATCTTTGAAAAGCCTTGGCTTAAGGAAAGAATAATAAACATAATTTCATTACAGAATATACCTTGCATTGAACAATCGAAGTTTGAAATAAATCTGGACATTCGTACATGTTTATCACTCTTCTTTCTTCTATCTTATATATATATATATATATATATATATATATATATATATATATATATATATATATATAAACTGTTAGGAATCTAATTATAAATACTATCTATTTAAAGTGGATATTTTTAAAACAGAATTTTATTTTTATTCTGTCTTATGAATTAGCTGGCATACTTGAATTTATTTCTGTCAACTTATAGAAATGTTTGCTAAATTTAGCCTCTCGCCTTCGGCATACAAGAACACCTTTATTTAATTTTCAAATTGGTTTATTATACAAACACTTTTTTAAATACCTTTTGAAAGCTTTGCCTTCACATACATAGATCATCCTTAGGCAAAGCATGACACCAGTTATAAGCCGACATTTATCATATCATTTTCAGCATTTCTTGATAAACCTTGAAGGGTTTATTTATGAAGTGCAAATGCTGCTTATAAACATTCTATATAATCCAACATGAATTCATATTTTTTTTGGTTTTGAGATACTGATAAATACATCAATGACTCTAATGTTGGTTTAAAAAAATAAAACGCAACTCTGACTTGGATAAAGGGAACTCAGGATTTCACGATGGCATTTGAACTTGCCTTTCTAATTTCATAGTCTATATTCTATATTGGTAACAATTGCATCAGTGATATCATTCTTGGATGATTTTTTTTTGTGTGCGTGTTTGTGCGTGTGTACACACTGGGTTGTTTATTAATCCCTGAATCCAGGTGAAATATTAATATTTAATAGAAAATATAAACCTGTGAAATTACCACAGATCAATATGACTAATATTTGAATTAAACCAGGTATACACACATGAACTGAAAATTATTTTTTTCATTAATAACTTAGGTTTACCTACCCGGCGTTGTATGGGAGTATTTTTACTTTCAATTTTTGTTTTGCTTCTTTTTTTTTTTTTTTTTTAACCAAATTATTTTTTTTTTCAAATAGGATTTTGAAAGTTACATTTAATTAGGCAAACGTTACCATTGGCGACATAAATTATATTAAAGGAAATGCAGTTGGGAAATTAGTCAAAAACAATTTATTTTGGTTTACCTACTAATTTGTGATGGATTTCGTTTACATTTCAGTAAGCCTACATTGGATGGGAAAAGCATGAAACATGGACAAATAGACAATTCTAATATTCTATATATTGATTAGCCATCTATACCAGTGGTTTCGGATCACTAGCTACTGAAGACATGGGTTAACATGATATTCAATCTCATGAGTTTGATTTCCCAATAACTTTCAAAACCACTGTTATATAATTGTATAGTATTATAAGTAATATATATAATTTATTTATTTATTAGCTCTCACTCTTCTGCGATCGAGCACTTTATTGATTTCTTTTCAATATAACTTGGCACTATATGTGTATATATATATATATATATATATATATATATATATATATATATATTAAAGGAAATTGTAGTTTGCTTGAAGCATTGCTGGTAAATATAAATGTAAGTTTGTAATCCGAGGCAGGAGGAATGTGATATAAGTACCGGAAGGTGGAACAGATGAACAAAAATAAATGAGAAGAGAAAATATGAATGTACTCTCAAATCCATTTATTAATATTTCCCGGTTTAACGGTTTAAATACCAGAACAGTAAATATTAAAAAAAGTTTACTGTCAAGCAATTTAAAAAGATCCGGAAAAGGTAAACTTAAATTTTCGAGAGCGGAACCTCTCATTATCAAAAGATCAAAAATATGACTGAGTGGTCGAAAAGGCGAGATGGAGACACCTGTTGTGTCCATCTCGCCTTTTAATAAATTGATTTGAGATTCCATTCATATTTTCTCTTCTCATTTATTTTTGTTCATCTGTTCCACCTTCCGGTACTTATATCACATTCCTCCTGCCTATATCTTATTGCTCCTGTCTCGGATTTTGAACCTATATATATATATATATATATATAATATTTTTATTTATACAGACATATACATAATCCGCGACATATATATATAAAAGCTCTATTTGATATTGAGCACTCTTTATAAAACCGGTTGAAATTCTTTGGATTTTTATCTTGTGGATGTTTACTTTACCTAGATTACTATATATATATATATATATATATATATTAGTCGGAAAGGTTGCGACGTAATCTTCCCTACCTCTCTGTCTGTGCTAAGGACCTGAACAGCAACCATCAAGAAATACTTTGCTGCACTCTCAGGTCCACAAGTGATTGGCTTTCAACTGTGGAATTGTGATTCGTTAGCCATTTGGTTAGCAATTGCTCAGGACCATCATGCATGGGCCGCCATGGTTTGAGATGTGGTGCAAGCCAGCGAAAAAGCCGGTTAAACCCGACCAGGGTGACCGCTGTTACAACAACAACCACTGTGGGTATGTTTCATGGCTTGAAATGCTTCAGTCATGTAAAATACGTATGCCAACCTCGCACATATGTAAATATTAAAAAACATTGTACGTGTGTATGTTCACAATGATTGCGTTTTTCATACTTAAAAAAAAAGTTTTTAAGTTAATCCTGAGAACTAAATAATCTCTAATCCTTCTTGTCCATTGTCTAGTACTTATATAGCCTCTGCTGGAGGTCTGTTTCATCTACCTCAGGAATGCAGGCAAACAAATTGCTACTATTTATAGAATTAAAGCCGGATCATAGATTAAGACTTTTGTAGTTTATTAAGAAGAATCTTTTTTGTCTGACAAATGAAATTGTAAAAAGCCCAACATTCTCTCCCTCTGTCCTGTCCACTACTTGTGGAAACTTGTTTACTTTTGACTCCTCTGCTACCATTACTGGTTGTTATTCAATACATTTACCACAGTTTCTCTGGAGATTCACAAAATTACATATGATGTATTATTTGCTCTGAAAGTGACCAGAAGTGCAGCTCAATCTGTTAATGAGGTGGTGGAGCTTGGGGAGCATAATTTTGCTACATCTTATATATAAAATAAAATTCATTTTTGCCCCGTACTTTTGTGATCAATAGCTTTTTTTACTACTAGCTACATAAAAAATATGTTTGATATAAGGCAAATATTGGTCTCCATTGTTAAAAACAAAAAAAATTATTTCCAATCGATTTCATCGAATTATATATTTAATCCAATCAAAAGTTTTTGTTTTGATTGCTAATATCATAGAGGGAGACAGAGGAGCTCACCCTTGCACAGTCCTATGTCCTAATACTGTTAACCAAATCAACAAGTACTAATTTAATAACAGACAATTTCATCAATATTAACCAATGAAAAAGAGGGCATTTTCTTTTGTTGCCTTTGGCTGACTGACTTTGACTAAAGAAAGAGAGAGGGGTTGAGGACAGTTTAGCTTATGTATCATAATATTATGTATTATAGCATCATAATTTTGTACTTGCTCTCGTAAATCAATCGGTTAGCTTGTCATACTTAGAGACAAGGTTTGTGAGTTCGAACCTCACCTGGGGCATACTTATTTTGATTTTGTCCCCAAATGAACTTAAACATTTCAGATTACAATATTAAGAAGATTGTGTAGTTTTATTTTTATTTTTTCCATAATTTACAGAAATTAGGATCCCGGGTGATGCCGAGTAACCCTGCTAGTATCTCATAAGACAACTTATATGTTTCTGTCTATCTTATGAGAAAAAAGATACTTATTTCTTAGGGACACATTGTATCAAACAAAGTTTCGTTGTGATTCAGTTTTTGCTCAGAATATTTTGACTTGAAAAAAAAACTCTAGTAAAACAACAGGTTGTTGTTTGAATGTGTTTTTCGTGCAATACAATAACGAGAGAGATAGAGAAACTCTATATTAATACCAGAGGTAGGGAGTCAAAATTGAGAGTCGGCAACTTTTGTAGTACTCGGAATCAGTATTTCATTATAGTAACTCCCGATGTTTCTTCTAGTAGAGAAATTGAACACAAGATGGTTAAATAAACATTAGTTTTATTGGACTTCAAAACACTGTGAAATACTCAGATGAAAGGGTTTAATGCGACAATTAATACTTTTGCAATAAGGGATTTTATAAAGTCCAGAAATTTCATGGAAAAATCGTGAAAATAAATTTACCTGTGCGCCGTAACTAGTATCGAGGAACCACTTAATCAGAATTATTAATTAAAAAATATTCCCTCCAAAAACTTCAACTATCCATAGCCAGAAGGAAGTCACATGCATTGTGGGATTTCTAACAGATACGGGTACTCACATGTTTGTTTCTCTTACATTGTTTAAGTTAATGATTCACTATTGTTTTTACTAAAAAAGGAACAACTTACTTAGCTAAACTATTGACGTACCTTAAGGTGACAGCTACAGTTGAATGCTTTACAAACAACTCAGGAGTCAAATTTTTTAAGCCGATTATCCATATTTGTGGTGGGAGATCTGAGTCAGTAATTTTTGCAGGAGTCGGGAATCAACAAAAACCCCTGTGTACTCCTGCTTTCAACCCCTCCCCACATTACCATTTTCATCTTCATTTTTTTTTTCATTTTTATAATTTTCAATTTCCATATTATGAATTAGATAAAATAAACTTTGTGTTAGCTGTTTATGAATGTCTGGTGTAAACAGACTCTACAATATTATTGTAAAACCTCCTAATATAGAATTAGCCTTCTGTTCTGGGAGTATCTGTTCTGTTAGTTCTAAAGAGGCCATCATCCTAGGCATTACCTTCATTTTTGAGAGGAAGGAGCTATGGCCTATCGCCTGAGGCACCCTCATCGAGGGAATATCGATGCAGACGATCATAGCTATTTTTGTACTTGTCCAAAGTACCTCCATTTTGGGGGCAGCTGGATTCCCACCCGAAACTGACTTTTTGTCTTAACTTGCTGCTGTGGGAGGCAGGTAAACAAACAAAATTAATATCCCTGTTGGATTGTTTGTAATATATCTTACTCGAGAAAAGTTGTTTGATCTTGGTATAAGACTTTGTTTTCAATTGCATCCTTGAACAGAAAGAAACAGACACCACAAATATTGTATATATGAAAAAAAATTATGCCCATTAACATTTATTTAATTTAAACTTGTGTTTTGATCCTTCGTTGGGAAATTTTGAGCATTAAATGCTGTTCAAAGTCTGATCAATTTTGTTCCAAAGTTATGATGCGTATAAATGGATTTGTTTCCGAACACAATAGCAATGTCTTAGTTACAAAGTTTGCCAAAAAATCGAATGTAACCTACAAAATCAAACAATGTACATCTCTTGCTTATGGAGGGGTGAACGGTGGAAATGGTTATTAATGCAGATGGTGGGTTCAACGGGGCGAGTTCATGTTCCATCAAGGTTATTGAGTTCATCTGTACTAAAACTCTTTGGAAAAGTATGAAACCACCTCACCATAACCCCTCACAACTCGGTCGGTAGGTCGGTGTCTCAAGATGTGGTTAAAACTCAACTAGTTCAAAAGAGGAGAAACTATTACAACACCAATCCTTCAGCTATGGGCCAAATAGTAGGATAGACTGGTCTCAAGTGTTAAATCAAGGGAGGCGCAAGAGCGCTCTATCCCTTAATAGACTTCACGAATGGACTATGCTGGAAATCTCATTTCTTTGATCAATCATAACTCAAAAACCAATAAACCAAATTAGTTAAAACTTTGCACAAAATTTTTATTTGATAGGTTCTATAAGTGTGTAGAATTTCAGCATCATTAGTCAAGACAACCCAGAGATCCAGAAAGTTCAATCATGAAATCATGTTATCTGTGTATACGTACATACGTACATATGTGCCACCCTGTATCTCATCAACTATTTGATAGATTCAGCTGATTTTTGGCAGAGATAGAGGTTCTAGGGTCTAGTTGATGGCATTTTAATTTCAGTTTACCATATACCTTAGTTTTTCAGAAAATTAAAAAAAAACTTATGAGAAGGCATTGTATTGAGGCATAGCCTTTACAAAAGTAGTGACATTCTTTGAAAAATGCCAGTATACTGAAATCATATGCCCTTAATAGGGTTAAGATGAAAATTCATATACACTAAATGTATAAAAGCAAGGAAATTCCCAAATCTTTACACTTTTATTGTCATTAAGGGTATGACTACATATCAACCAAACCATTTCATTATCACATCACTACAGTATAAATCTCTATGCATGAGTGGATGAAGTGTGTGAGGTGCGCTGAAGAAAAATTCCTACCAGTAAAATACATAGCCCTGTTGTGCTCGCATACCCTTAATGACAATAAAAGTGTAAAAATTTGGGAATGTCCTTGCTTTTGTACATTTAGTGTATATGAATTTTCATCTTAACCCTATTAAGGGCATATGCTTTCAGTATACTGGCATTTTTCATGGAATAATATAAGACATTATTTTTAAAATAAAATGATTAATAAGACCACAACTACTTAGAGTAATGTTTCAATTACAGATAGACAGCAAATTTTCATTATAATCTCTATATTAATAAAAAATTATGAGACAACTTCACATAACTTTGGTCATCATCTTAACATCATATTTGGTTTAACGTCTGCTTTACATGCTGGCATGTATTGGACAGCTTTTAGAAATTGATTTCCAAACTAATCTATCTCTTATCTATTGGTAGTTTTATTTTTTACTATTAATTGACTATCGATTGAAATCAAAAATGTAATAGCATAATGTACTAGAACGAACTTTTAAAAAATCCTATTTCAATAAAATAATTTAATTACAAAATTAAATCCACCATAATGCATTTCAGTTTCTTCGTAAACAAATCTGCCATTTTAATCTTTTGTTAATATTTGAAAAAAAGAAATTTGAAATTTGAAAGAAATTTTGAAGCATTTAAACTGTTTAATAGGAAGTCATTGCTGGCTTTAAAATTCTTAGCAAATTCTCATGTATTAAAAGATTCAAAGTTTTGGAAAGTATTTAAATCCAATAATTTTATAAATAGAGATTAAGACAGTATTTCCTTAACAAAATAAGTTATAGTTTTATAAAAATTTGGTTCAATTTAATGACCAAACTACACCTTAATAATTAGATTTAACCATCAATATCCTATTCAAAAAATTAAAATAATTTAGTAGAAAAAATCATAGTAAGAATTGAAAAAAGAAAAGTTACGTAAATGAAAGTGAAAAAAAAAAGTTACGTAAATGAAAGTAAAAGAAAAAAAGTTACGTAAATGAAAGTAAAAGAAAACAACTCCGGGACAACGCTGGGTAGGTACAGCTTGTAAGATATACTTTTTTTTTTTTTGCTGGCATTTTTTTACAAACCCTGGTTCAGCTGCACCATTTGCAGTTTTGTACCATATGCTGCATAGTAATGGAAAATATATGTAGCGCCCCGACTTCCCTTCATGCCTTTGTGCACACAGACTTACTTTGCTTCATGTTGAATCCAACCTTTGACTAAATAAATATCAAGTAGCCATTTAGATTCTCTCAATGATGAGTTTGCTACTGTTTTATTGTCATTTAGCAATAGTTTTATTCAGAGCTGGGGAATCAGTTGGGTTTTTTTGTTTTTTTTTTAATTTACTCGGGAGTTGTTTATGCCCCCCCCCCCCCCTTGAGTTTTAAAAAGTTTGCAGAAATCGAAGTTAGATTTTTTTAAAACGTACTCAGAATTGCATTTTTTTTTTTATAACCCACCATTAAGGCAGGGAGTTGGAGTCAGAATCTTTTGTCAAATTTGTTGTTTTTTTAAACCTAGTCAGGATTCAGGATTTTTCCTTTGAGGAAGGAAGTCGAAGGCAGAAAATTTTGCAGGAGTTTGATTCAGGTTTATTAAACTCTACTTAGGAGTGTTTTTGTTTTGTTTGTTTTTTTGATATTTTATTAAAGCCAAATTAATTGTATTTTTTTATAAAAATATTTAGATGATTCCAACTATTTTCAAAACTATTCATTTGTTTGTTTGCTTTTCCTTTGTTTTTCAAATTCGTTTTATGTTAATAATTTTTACCTATTTATGTTCTAGATTTGTGATAGACATTTTCCTGCGTCTAACAATTACACACAACAATGCAAAATAGTTTGAATGACTTGCATTGTCTGCCCAATTGACATTCACTCTCACAACACAAACAATCTTTGAACTTGTCACATAACTTTTGCAATTCCTCACTTATATATTTGGATAATAATTTAATATACAATGCAAGAAAATGTTTATTTATAATATTGACTCATTTTTAACAATTTTTATTTGTTGCGTTTGATAATTATATTTTAAGAATGAAAATATTAAAATTGAAATTAATCAAGTTTACAAGGATTTTGTAGTTGTTGTGTTTTACGGCATGTCAGACCTTGCATCATTTTATGCCGAAACTGCACATATGTTTTATATATACTAGTGTACACCATCTAGCAAAAATGACGGAAGAATAAAATATGCTTTGCCAGTGTTTGCACTCGCGATTTATCTAGATATATTACTAAAATATTCATATAAAATCATAGAATTATGTCAGTAATTGAATTTTACATATATAAATTATTATTATCATTTCTGATGACCTAAAGAAAAAAAACATAGCCTTTTTATTTAGAGTGGAGGATTACTTTCTGAGTTCATTTCAAACGGTGGGGGTTGTCTGACTTGCTATTTGCTTTCCAATGTAAGTCTTTCTAATGCTATATTTAATTTCAATAGGATAGGACTGAACTATCGTGAGTTGAAAAAAATGCAAGTCATTTCTGATGACCTAAAGAAAAAAAATATACCCTGTCTTTGCTTTTTATTTTCTTCTCTTAATTTTCTTCCTTTGATTATTGTCAGGTAGAGAGGCGTCTAGACATTTTTTTAAAAAATGACACTGGATTGTAAAATCATCAAAGATGTTAGTGGAAGTGAAATGGCTAAAAATGAAATTTAAAGTTTTTGCTTGGTATCTAATATCGAGCAAATTAAAACAATTATTAAAATTTTAATTTGTTTACTCAATTAAATCCTTTAATAGCTTATGAGAAAGTTCCATTAGGATTTTATTAAGGGAAGGGTCGCAAGTCCGACACTAATGATTTCTTTGCCATAGATTCTCCACAGACACAAGGACAGAATGACCATAAGTCACCGGTTGCTGGAACAGTCACCTGGATTCTCACCAGAGCCCCTTTAGCTTGGTTACCACCCTAATACTGTAGTAACTTAACTCAAGATCCTCTTCGATGACTGAATCTCCGACTCTTGCTATCCATCCTTTTCCAACGCCATCTAAGAGGGAAAGATCATTCACGATGTCTTTCTTCCCTTTCTCTACCTGGTTGGCGTAAACGTGCTGGTGGAGAGCTGAAGACCTAGGCAGCGACAATCAGAGGCGACATAGCAGCAATATCAGGCCCACAAGTAGTTGGTCTTTAACTATGGAATCAAGATCAGCGAGCCACATTGTGTGACCTGGCTCAAGATCAGCGAAAGTCAGTAGATAGATTCTGCCGATCGCCAGCCCTTGCCCTCCTTCTTTGTCTATTAGCCAGGTGCAGAGGTACCAGCGCTGGGACGCCTCAAAACACTCAGTTCCTAGCCTTGTTTCCTTACTAGGACAATGAACGCTGTTTCTCTTTCGCTCTATTTGGGCAACTTGGGGAAAGTTTTTTCCTCACTAAGTCTTACATGACCAGTCTGGGTCGCTCTTGTTCTGACAGGTTGAGGGTACAGGTTAGACAGCTTGTCTGGCTGCTGTTTTCGACTGACAGGACAGGAGCCCAAACTCTTGGGTAGCGCTAAAGACCGCTGTTCTATCATCAGTTGCATAATACCATGGGTAGTTATATGTGCCATGTCGTGCATTGAAAGGGACCTGCAATTATCTCCGGTGGGTTTTCCCGAGGCCACAACCCCCATGGACCAGGTCGCGACTAATGGACTGGTTATGTGAGCTTATTGGCACCAAACAAGGACCCACCTTGACCAACCCACTCTATAGCAAAATACAAACATGTCATTCTGAGCAGATCCCAATTTAAAAAATCTCCCTTTTTTTCTCAGTAGCCCCTTATGTCTACAGTGGCAGCCTGCCTTGTTTGGGGTGAACTATGTTTTTTAAAAAAAGAAAGTCGGCTGCGATGGCTGGAGATGCTGTACTTTCTCAGGAGGTTAATAGCTTATTTTGCATCTTCTAAGACAAGTACAATACCTTTTACAATCATAAAATGAAGATTTCTGATAGTCTGCTCATTCATCTTAATGTGTAAGGAGTCGGAATCGTGTTCTGTTATAACCGACTCCTTCACCTCTGATTGAAAATGTGGTGATAACTTTTTCCCATGACCTTGTGATCAATATGGGAACTCGGTTAGCTGTTTTCCATGTCTATGCAGCCCTATTTAAGATGACTGTTGTCTACTGCTAGCAAAGATAGACTTAGAAAACATTGTTAATCAGGATACCTGAATTACAGTGGCCAGCAACCGTTTATCAAACGTGATCCAGAAAGTTCTCTTTTTACTCTTGCAGCAAGAATAGCTGTGTTGCATTCCTACGGAAAATGGATATTTCTGATATTAATGTTTGAATATAGTATGTCATAAAATGTTTGAATATAGTATGTCATAAAATGTTTTGAATATAGTATGTCATAAAATGTTTTGAATATAGTATGTCATAAAATGTTTGAATATAGTATGTCATAAAATTAAAATGAATAAGAAATACTAGATTATTTGTATAAAATCAACTCCTCTACTATGTACGTTTATATATGATGGGACAGTGTTATATATGTATATATCAGTGTGTTGCTCGAATCTTTGTAGACAATAGGTTTCTTCCTGCAAAATCAATATTTGATTCTGATTGGCCTTTTTTTTAACATTGATTCATGTTCTTAAAAACAAAAAAATGTATTTCAGATTTGATTTCTTTCAAAATATAATTTATCTACCTAGAAAGATTCTTAAAATAAATACCATCTCAAATACTGACTTAAGGTATACTCAGCGGCAGTTAATATGAAATTGTGGCTGAAAAAGAGAGGGAAAAGAAGGCTTGTTGTACTTTTTGCTTCCTTTCCCCCCTTTCTTTCATTGCTTTAGAACAGGAGCGGGCAAGTGAGGGCCAGATGAGACTTTTGGAAGGAGATCGCGGGCCGGAGTGAAAAACGAAATCTCAGAATTTTTATATTTTGTTTACATGAATAAATTGTACAAAAATTGCATTGACCAAAATCTGATATTTTTTTCTCAATGTTTTTTTCTGTATGTGATGTTATAAAAGGTGCCGACGAAGAGCCATTTTGGAATCATGAAAAATAATGACGAGGGAAGTAGCAAGTTGATCCAGCATTCGTTTTGACACACCTCACATAAGTTCTCTGATTCATGCCCTTTCCTCGTCTCTCGTTTCCCTCTCTCTTTCCCTTTTTTCTATTTTTATCTCAGGCCAAGGATTTGAAATTAATAGGTAAAGAAAAATGAAATATACATGCATCATCGCTCGCTGATATTTATACATTTTTATCCCACTGTAAATCTTAATTGAAACCTACGGGCCGGATTGCAATAATAAAGCATAACAGGGTAGGGGGCCGGACGCTAAGCCTTCGCGGGCCGGATGTGGCCCGCGGGCCGGAGGTTGCCCGCCTCTGCTTTAGAGAGAGAGAGGGGGGGTGAGGGGGAGTCTGCTTTGTGTATTAAATTAATAACGTCGTCACCTGTATCATACCTGACCTGTAGATCAATCGCTTAGCATGCCATTCATAGAGACAGAATCTGAGTTCGAAATTCAACCGGGATATAATTATTTTTATCCTGATTTTGTCCCAAAATGAACTTTGACATTTCAAAATTACAATAGTAAGCAGATTGTTTGGTTTTACTTTTATCTGATTTGCTAATTAAGACAATTTCTATCCATGAATAGAAAGGCAGTTCATGTATCTTTTTGCTTTGGTCGGCATTTCTTTTTGGTTTTTCAGTTCTTGTTATTTTTATCTGTTTATAATGTTTACTTGATTCGAGGTTACTTTATTACTGTTTGTAAAAAGTTTCCTTGCTTTTAATTCCTAAATTAAAAGCAAGGAAACTTTTACAAACAATAGTAAAGTAACCTCAGACTAAAACATCTTTTGGTTCCTGATGTTACGCAGAAAGGACCCATATTTTTGTCACTGTCCCTTAGTTTTCTGATTTTCTCAAAATTGGTTTAATAGTTTTAAAAAAAATTGACATGAAGTTATATAACTATGAAAACAAACCAACTCAGTCAGATTTTTTTTTTAACTCTCTGGTTGCCCCCCATTTCTCCTCCGTGGGGCTAAAACGCCCCAAAATGGCCAAAGATTACAATTTCTTGCAAATTTTATATAGAAGTAAAAAAAAGTCAGTCGATTGACTGTTTCTTTGACTTAAATAGCATTTTTAATATACAGTATATACTTACATTTGTCATTTATGGCAAATATTTGTCTATGTTCTTTAAAAATAAAAAAAAATTGTATTTCCAATTGACTTTACTGTTTTAATATTTAATCCTGATCGATAGTTTTATTTTTTTATTAGTCATATAATATATATATATATATATATATATATGAAAGTTAGGATTAATGGTTATTTACATGAAACAAGTGACGGTGACCCTTGGAAAAAATCTGGTTTGCCTCTCGAAGAAGACTGGAAAATGCCTTCCAAATTGTAATTTTTTCACAAATATCAAAACATATACTCATTAATTTCCCCCCTAAATCCAATAAAAGTTGTGATCAATGGTTGTTTAAAGTGTTAATGATCACAGGAAAACTCTAGTTTGCATCCAGGGTGCTGACAATAGCACCTTGGTAAAAAAAAAATATGCAGTTTTTCACAAATATCTTTTAAAAAAAAAAATGCTTTTAAATCAAAAATATGCCACAAATTGTAATCAATATTTATTTCTATTATTCAAGTAATGATGATTGCAGAGGGATCACATATGGTTTATTTGTTTGATTTGAGTATGATGAAAAAATTTGTATACACAAAAAAAGTGAGATTTAAAATATATGGGAACCTTTAATCTCTATAATTTTGTTGTGTTCTTGTTATGCATGGAATACGGAGAGAAATGTACTGAATAAAATAATGGGGCAGTTCAAAATGTTGATGGTTACTGTCTATGATGAAAGGCACCTGAAAATGTACAATGGCCAAAGCTTTGTGACCATAAAAACAACAAAAATGAGGACAACAGTCAAAAACATGCAAGTAATGTAAAAACAGCAATAAATCTCAGAAATATTCTCAAATAACATTTGCTGATGTTTGAGTCATTCGATTGGCTATTCAAAAGTTTACTACATCCTGGAAGAAATATATAAACTGGTAATGTTGGTTGGATTGCTTTTATTTTAAAAGCAAACTGTTTTGTTTGTTAATGACTTCTTTTCCGGTTTAAGTTCGTTTTCAGTTGCATCTTTTTATGATATTGGGTTGTCAATATTGTCATAATAAGAAGTTGATTGGCACCAAATGGTGTTAGGCTGAAAACCATCCCAGAGACAGGATGACCCAAATTAAATGCCACCACACAGGGAATTGTTAATGAAATTCACAATCCTTTCTCCAATCCAACCACATTTGGTACAAATAATCTCCAGTCTATGCCTTACTTGTCAACCACGTTTCAGTCATGAATGTCCAACAATCTTTATTTTATCGTCGTTGTTCTATGATAAGCATATCTGGATATGACGTTCAAAATTGTCAATAACTCTAGACACATTCCTCTCTTGGCGCTGTCCTAATTTGGGCTGCGATAGCCCTCTTTCAGTTTAGGAATAGTCTGGGGATTGTTTTGATAGACATTATCTTTGAGATAACCCCACAGATAGAAATCTGGAAGAGGGGGGTTATGGTCCGGTGAGTGTGAAGCCTCTTCAGAATCACACCTCCTACTGATAAGATCATAACCAAAGTGTCCCTCCTTCGTATCATTGAATGACACTAAAACAAAGACTGTTGGACATTCATGACTGAAACTTGGTGGACATGTCAGGCACAGACTGAAGTTTTTTGTACCAAATATAGTTGGATTGCAGAAAGGATTGTGAATTTTATCAACAATTCCCTGGGTAGGTGGCATTTGATTTGGGTCATCTTACACATGACTTGACATCTACAATGTACAGAGAAACTAGGAAACCTAGATAGACAAACAACTTTAGTATTTTATATATAGAGCGATTGCGTATAATCAGAGTTGGGGAATCTGCTAAAAAAAATAGCTGACTCCTGAGTCAGTTTTTTAAAAGTCGAGTCTCAACCAGGCTCTGACACCTGTAACAATTGCCAACTCCTGATTCCGACACTCTACCTCAGAGGTGGATACTTTGCTAAAAAAATAAATCAGACTCCAACTCCTGCAAAAATGACAGACTCCGACTGTGCACCTCCGTATATAACAGGCATCTTGTCTTTATTGTTTTTCCTAGTAAAATTTCTCTTGTAAAAATGTAATACACAAAGTCCTTTGTTAACTCTACACCAGTCACATCCGGCACTAAAATCTTTCGCATGTTCAAACCTGTTGCTATGCCACAAATTAACTTGAAATCCTGTAAGCTTAGTGTTCTTTTTTGTTGTTGGACTTCCTTCTCCTGTTAAATAATCACATTTCTCCTATTAAAAACAAACAAACAAATTATTACCAACTGCAATGGAATAAAAAAAACAAAAAACGATTGAAATTAAATGAACAAAAAAGATAAAACCAATGCATATTGTGCATAAAACTAGACCCATCTCTATTTATATAAAGTTAGGTATGTGTATATGTTTATATATTTGTATGTACAGGAGTCACTCCTAAACTAATTTACTTGTCATTATAAATTTTGGAACACAACTCCTGTGCAAGAGTGGCCAATGTAGGCTATATTTAGTTTTATCTAGTTTCATGGAGGGGGGGCAAAGAGTGGTTGGAAGCTCTTTGTGGAAATTCAGATAACTTTGATTTTTATAAAATTTTAACAATATATATCAATTAACAAATATTCCCTAAATTTCAGTTTCTTTGGAGTATTTTAAACGGTTTTTAGGAAGCATAATATGAGCACATCCTCCCATTCGAAAATTTAAATTCCCTGAATTTAAATTTCTTCAGATTCCATAAACTTCAACCTGAAATTTTAGACATCTTCTAGGATCAAAATTATATAATGGATTTTGATTAAAATGAGAATAAGGATTCTAAACATAAGGTTTAGTATCATTATATCTTGATTTTAATCTTTGTAAGAGGACATAAATATGGTGCAAAACTGTTCTTTTCAGGAAATTAATTTTATCCATCCTGGGATGCGTATTCTCTATATAAATAAAACCAGTATTTGGAGAATGCAAGCTTTCACCATCATCCACCGACGTGATCACCTGACTTAAAAAATAATAATAATATTTCAATAACTGTGCGCTGTGCTCAGGTGTACTACAACTCATCAAAAGTGCATGTGTATGGAGGGGGAGGGGGAGTATCAGCGGTAGTTGCTATTTGAAATGTGATTTTTCAGCCTCTAGGATCCGAATCCTTCTTTCGAAAGAGGGGTGGTGCTGGTGATTAGGCTAATGGATATCATTGTGGACTATGGGATCATTTATATCAAGCTTAAATCCTATAAGGATATATTGTGGCCATTTAAGCACTAATACTGTTAGGAAAGGTATGAACAGGCTCCCCCCACCAAGCTATAAGTAAAATCAAATCAAATGTATTTGGCGAAAAATAGCAAAGTGCAACAAGCCATGTAAAGAGACAAAAGATATTTACATCCACATAGTCTGAATGTTTGTTCAAGGACATTTTAAGCATGGATATGGTAGTCATCGTCACGACTTCCTCTGATGGGTTGTTCCATTCAGAAACACGAACAGAGAATGCTGCCTTTCTTCTATTGAGACAAAAGCGACAGTGGTACATCTTTTGAGGGTGCCCACAGAGACTAAAAAACTCTTTGAAAGGTAAATTTAAATTCCCTTTGTTGATGTTGTACACCAGAATCAAACTTGTATCCTCTGCTGCTCCAAGTGAGAACAGATTTAATCTTTGGAGCTGCTCTTCGTAGGTAAACGTGGAGAGTCCCATCACTATCCTGGTTGTTAATGGTTGAATACACTCCAGGTGTGCAAAATCTTTTTAAAGAGAAGGCTTTGTTGCTTGGATGGCGTACTCAAGAATGGGTCGTACCAGAGTTATGTATAGAAAACGGAAAGTGTCTTCAGTTGGGTTGAGCAACTTGTGTTAAATTAATCATATGCAATATATATTGTGCCTAGGGATTAAATAATCTAAAAATAGTTGAGATGTCATAAAACAATCAAGACAAATCTCTCAGAAGGAGAGATGGGGAGCCAGGGTTGGTTGTCAACAATTTCTGCAGGAGTTTGACTTTTTTTTTTGTCAGCAGACTTTTGATCTATTCAGTTGGAAGATTGAGCCGGGAATTCCTTTTGAGAGTTTGTTTTTGTTGTTTTTTTTTACACCCGACACCTCAAGCTAGAAGTTGGCAATGTTTGTATAAGTCTGGAATATATTCTTTCTTCCTTTTTTAATTTTTTTTTTTTTAATTAAAATCGATTCTGAACTCGAAAGGTGGTAGTGCTGGTGTGATAGCAAGCTTTAGGAGTGGATGGAGTAAGTTATGGGAACTTTTGTCATTACTAAGCAGCAGAGCGTTACCACTGTCGACCAAGGGAAGAGTCTATCAGGCATGTGTACGCAATGTGATGATACATGAAAGTGAAACGTGGCCAGTGAGGTTTGACAACATGCGTTGCATGGAGAGAAATGTTATGAGAATAATATGATGGATGTGTAATGTGAGTCTTAAAGACAGGCTTAGATCTGATGACCTCAAAGGAAAATAAAATCTGGACAGTATAGGGAGATGTGTGCAGAACAGGAGACTTCGTTGGTATGGTCACATTGAAAAAATGAATGAGAGTTCTTGTGTTAGTAGATTTATATAGAACAATTGAGGTAGTGGGTTAAGTTCACAAGGGAAGGGCAAGAAAAACATGGGAGGAAGTGATAAGAATGGACTTGAGTGAAAGAGGAATAAATAAAGACCTGGCCAGAAATTAGTTAGTTTGAAAGTCAATTTCTGAAAGCTGTCCAACACATACAAGAATGTAACACAGACGTTAAACTAAATATAATGATGATGATGATGAGTTGGGAGTTGGATTTGTTTCAGTCGACTCGCAACCCCTCTTGTCAAAAACAATATGCTTTTTAATCAGCATTCCTCGTTTGTGAGAGGTTAACTGTAAAGTGGATTGAGTGGTGCTTAAATATTATGCATTTACCTGGTGACCTGCTAATTCCTTTTTTGTTTGAAACCTTCGAAAATTGAAATCTGAAACTATGTGTACTATTGGCATGATTTACGATCAGATTAGTGTTGTCATCTTGGTTGTTATAGTCACAGACACTTCAACATTCTTAGTAACCTTGTGTGACTATAAGAAAGCAAGATGAGAACACCAGCCTGATTGTAAATAATTTAAATTCTTCTTTTGAGAGAGATTAATAAATTATGCCTCACTCAATTACTGAATCATGCTTACAAAGCACGCCTATGAAGTCTATAACTCAAACTCTCAACTCTGCCTCTTGAAAGTTTAAAAGTTCCGATTTCCTACCTAAGTGATCTTTTTCTTCTACTCATAATCTTCTATCTTCTATATATATATATATATATATATATATATATATATATATATAGAAGTATGTATATAAAAAAATAAAATAATAATGTGAAAAAAAGTTTATATTGTGTTATAACTTTTTATTATTTATTTTTCCATTTATTTATTTTGTGACGTGTAGGAATATAAATTGTTCTGTAAAGAAAAATAGTTTTTTCTTGTTGATCGTATGGAGAACAAAATTTTCGACTGATCCTTCAGTCTTCATCGGTGTTTGGGGTTTGCGTGTGTATGGTGGGAGGTTTTCCCAGGCAATGAGGGGGAAAGAGTAGAAAAATCATAAATTAAATATGTGTATAAATGAGCACACACACATACGCGTCCACACACATGTAATGGGACGTGTACATGTACATTGATACACACACACACACACACACATACACCGACACGTGCCTATGCGCGTAAGCATACATACATATATACATACACCCATTCACAAATACCTTTTTTCTTTCTCCTTTTCTTTCTCTCTTACTGCTCGATACATACACACACACATACACACACACATACACACACATACATACATACAAACACACACACACACACCATGCGATCAATCATACACATCTCTTAGCGTTGTAGTCGATATATAAAAGTCAATGTTTGTTTGTTTGTATGTTATAGAAATCGATAGTTAACAGTAAGAACATTCAAATAAGGGTTAAATTTTTCACAGAATCTAAAGACACCTTGGCATCACTAGGGGCAATTATTGGTTAGGTCCATGAAATAACTGAGATATATTAGAACGTAAAGAAAAGAAATTCGTTTTTTTAAATAGATTTTCTTTGTTTCATAAAACAAAAATAAAATTAAACAAATAATATCTCAGTGAAGAATATATTTTGGAACATTTAAATAATTATTTTTATTGGTATTTTTAAGATTTAAAATAATTAATGAAAAAAAGAATTTGTTTCGATTTGTTGAAGCCATTTTATAGAAATGCAGGATGAACAAATAGTTTTTTTTTTTTAAGAAAACATCACCATGCTCATACTTTTTTTTATCACTTGACCTCATATTCTAAATGTTATTTTTTAGTTTTCTTTCAAGGCAAAAATTGTGAACATGACTACATTTGAAATTATTCCAACCAGCAATAAATCTCAACACATGCAACACCAAGTAATAACTGCTATATAATCTCTTCTTCTTTTCCACCTTATATCGATCTCTTGTACAAAAGTGATCAAAAAATATAATTTCTAATCACTTTGATAAAGTTACTGCTATTAAAGAAATAAAATATTAATATACAAAAATCTATCCTCTATATTTTACAGTGGTTCCAATTTTCAATTGATTCTTATATACATACTAGAAAAAAAAACCTGACCTGTTAGCTCAGGTTAGATTGTGTGAATCAGGAAAAAGTGAGTTTGCAAAGACAGTTAAATATAAAAAAAAATAAAGACAAAATCAAAAATTAACATCTTTCTGCTTGCTATATCTCTCGTTTTCTCCCTTTCATCTCCAGCTATGGGTTAAATAGTATTATTACTTGTTATGATATTCCCTTTCGTCCTTTTGTTTATAATAGAATGCTCTAATCTTTTATTACCTTCGACTATTAATAAACAGAGAGAGAGTGACTGAAGCGAAAATGATAGATAGTGTACAAAATAAGAACGGAAAGGGGTGCTCAAACAACATACAGTGAGAGTGATAGAAATTTAATAAGAGATGGGTCACTTGGTAAGTTAATTGCAAATTGTGGCTAATTAGAACAATTAAAATGGAATTTTTTTAAACATAACTCAATCCCAAAATTAAGGAATATTTTAGCATGCATTTGTGTAATTAAAATATATAGGCAAAAAGACTTAAGGAAACAAACGTTGATTAACTCAGCTTTGGTATAATAACAGATAGATACTGTATTTACTCTAAAGAGGATGGGTGTGTTTCGTAAGGATCTGTGAATTCAAGTTTGTATGGTTTGGGGGGGGGGCGAACAAAATCTAAAGAATTCAATCAAAAAAAGACGATGCCTAATAAAAAAATTTCTGAAATAAAAAAAATAAATAAAAAATATCAAAATCTGTCTTTATTTATGAATCCATAAATGAAGGTGCTCTCTGACTCCAACGTTACAATTTTGCAATATCATCATCATTATCATATTCGGTTTAACGTCCATTCCACATACTGACATGTGTTGGACGGCTTTTAGAAACTGATTTCCAAAGTAAACCTATCTTTGTTTAGGGTTTTACTTATCCATCTTTCCCTCAGGTCCATTTTAATCACTTTCTCCCATATTTTCCTTTCCCTTTTCCTGTGAACTAAACCTTCTACCTCAACTGTTCTACATCTACCAACCTAATAACTCTCATCTATTCTTTCAACGTGGTCATACCATCGACATATACTCTTCTGTGCACATCTCCCTATACTGTCCAGATTTAATTTTCCTCTGGGGTCATTAGAACTAAGCCTGTCTTTAAGACTCACATTATACATCCGTCATATTCTCATATCATTTCTCTCCATGCAACGCATGTCCTCAACCCTCACTGGCCAGGTTTCACTTCCATACATCATCACACTGCATACATATGCCTGATAGACTCTTCTCTTGGTCAACAGTGGTAATGCTCTGCTGATTAGTAATGGCATAAGTTCCCTGAACTTACTCCATCCACTCCTAATTCTTGCAATTACACTAGCACCTGCTCCACCCTGTGCTCCAATTGTATCACCAAAGTAATAAAACTTCTCGAAAATCTCAATAGCTTCACCATCCAGATATACTTTCTCCATATCTGAGTTGTCATCCATCTCCATTGTCTTAAAAATTGATGATCATTCTAAAAAATAAATTTTGATTTTATAGAATCGGAAAGAATTTTCTGTTTATTCAGTTTTATTTAAACAAGTATTAAAATAATAAGCTAAAAGATTATATCTATAACTAGAAGAATACCAGTCCCAGGTAAAAGTAATTCCTTGCACAGAACAGTTTTGCACCACTTTTATGTCCCCTTACAAAGATTAAAATGAAGATATAATGATACTAAACCTTATGTCTGGAATCCTTATTCTAATTTTTATCAAAATCCATTATACGATTTTGATTCCAGAAAATGTCTCAAATTTAAGACTTAAGCTGAAGGGTCCTTAAGAAGAAATTAAAATTGGTGTCCAATGTCTATAGATCAAATTCAATGCAAAACTGATCTATTTGAATTTTCAAATGAAAGGTTGTGTCCATAGTATGCCCTATAAAACTTTCAAATACTCCAAAGAAACTGAAATTTTGGAAATATTTATTAATTGATGTCTAATACCTATTGTTACAAAAATCTGAGGTATTTGAATTTTCATGATAGGCTTCAACCCTCTTTTAACCCCTTTAGATAAAACTAAATCGAACTAAATATAGCCCTCATTACACACTCTTGCACCTAGCAGCTGTGTTCCAAAATTCATAATGATCGGTTAATTAGTTTAAGAATGAATCCTGTACATACAAATATATAAGCATATACACATACCTAACTTTATAAAGATATGTGTGTATAAGGTGTGTATATGTGTTATCATCTTCCACACCTATTTTAAAATGCAGAAAAGTAATCAAGAAATATCTAATGTCACTGGCTGCCAAACATTTAGATTTTACTCATTTCAAAATGAATTGTTCCCAAACTGAATGATGTTGCCATCAACTTAAAATGACATTCGTTTTATTGATTTAAAGGATATTTAATTATTTTTATAGTAAGAAGAAGATATGACAATAGGTAAGCCCCCTTGGAATTTCTACAGGGTCCTGGGAGTCTCTTATTAAACTCATAATATCCCTGCAATCATGTATTTATGAAAATTGGATTCTTTTAGTTATGCAAACTTTCTTAAACACTAGCCCAGGTAAAAAAAAAAAAAAACTAATATTCATTCGATTTGGTCACTAGGGTTCAAGTTAGTGTAGCGTTAGAAAAAAAAATTACTTTCATTCTTAGTGGTAGTTCTTTAAAAAACAATGATAAAACTAGTTCAAGAAGGTGGCCTTTTCTTTTACTTTCTTGCTTTCTTTCTTTTTTCTTTCTATTATATTGAAGCAGTTGCAAATGTTTACCTATGAATTAGAGAGAGGAGGGGCAGTCGGTGGGGGTGGGGTTTCAAAAGTAACGTGACTGAGGAAATTTTAGAAGATGTCACACACATACATATACACTTTTTAAAAAATTCTTTTATTTTCTTATCCAGGACCCCGGGAAATACTGAGTATTGATTTACTCCTCTCCAGGAGTTAGGCACAAGGCCAGTTTTTATCTTACTCCCACAAGTAGGATGTGACCCAAGGTCGGGTCGGGAAAATGGGGTTTAAAAATTGCCTGGGCAGCCCCGTCGGCATTCCCCGGTAGGGGCGCCTCAGGCAGTAAGCAGTAAACTTACTCCTCCCCAAAGAGGGGAGGCGAAGCCTGGGAGGGTGGACCTCCTAGAACTGCACAGGACAGACCCATAGACCGGCGTAAATCAAGCCGCGAAGGCCAATACAATACCAGTCTATAGGGTGTAGTATCCATCGGAACAGATACTACACTTTGATCTTAGCCAAAAGGCCAAGAACAATCGAGTCAGGAAACACTGAGTAGCCAACTAGGTTTTATTAATTCCTACTGAACAAAATCTTGTATGTAGTTATTTTGCTGCATCCCATCGGGTTATTTTTAGAAGAAGGTGGGGAATAGTTTCGACTCGAATAGACTCGGAACATTTTTAAATGTTTTTTTTTTAATCTGTTATTTTTTGTGAGATTTGCTACTTTCATTACTTAACTCGATGATGTAACGTTTAGAAGTTTTATTTTTCACTCTCAGCTTTTAAACATGAGTGATTTCTTTCTTGCTAAGTAAACTCTTAACCAGTGAATTAAGAACTTTTAAAACTTTCGGTTTCATATGCAGTTGCATGTGTGGATACATTTGAACATACATTGTTAAAAACAATATTCGGATGTTGATAACCATGACCTAATTAACTTTAGCAGGTTTCAGGGTGAATTCTTTAAAAGGAAGTTTTCATTTTTTTTTTTTTATATATATACTAATGAGTCACCATTTATCCAGGCTAAAAACAACTTGAGGATAAGGGTTAATGAGATGTATAGATTGACAGTTAAATGATGATGAATACTATGAGAGGATTGAAAATCTTCACATGTCACCCATTTAAAACAACAGCCAACCCAGAAAACAACAATTTTTCCCCCTTTGTCAAATGTGAGGACTAAAGAACAAAATAGCGGGAAATAAGAGTTATGTGACTGACAAAAGTAAACCCAACGTCCAGTTTTTACTCTTTAATTTATGGCGTATTTCTTACCAATTACTTTTCTTTATTTTGTTCATAGCTTGTGACTTTATCAAAACTATATAGAGTTTTTGTTGAAATATTGGTTTATGTTGGATCTTTAGCATTGTTGTGTTTGGTTTAGTGATTTTTATTTGGTAGTAATTTTACTTTTACTCTGTGTGTGTGTGTGTGTGTGTGTGTGTGTGTAAACATGCAAAATGCTGCATTTTTAGTTGGGTGGGTGCATAGATGCATGCTGCAAACAGCAGGCCGTTGATGGGGAAATATCTGGCTCAGTGTTAGAGCACCCAGCAAATTGGCTGACTCCTTGAAATAATAATGTTTTCTTGGATGCGAGGCGCCATGCTCATTTTGCAAGCCACTTGAAACTTTGCAAAAGTTATGTTCATACCAAATGGTGGTCTACCTATGATCAGTCAGTTTTTATGTCCATAGATTAACAGCTGATAAATCGTAGGTAGTCTCACAGTGTGATCCAAGTGATATACATATATACATATTTATATATATCTTTTTATTCCTTTATATTTCTTTTATTATACTTACTTCTATTTTTATATTTTTTTAATTTTATTTTTTAATTTTATTTTTGTTTTAGTTTATTTTTTATTTTTTTATTTCATTTTACTCTATTATACTTCATTCTTAATTTTTTTATATATTTTAATTTGTTTATATTTTTTATCTTTTTCTTTTATTTTTTCTTTTATATTTTATTTTTTATATTTTATTTTTTATTCTTTTATATTATTTTTACTTTATATATTCTATTATTATTTTTTATATTTAATTTTTATTCTTAATTTTTGTTCTTATTTTTATTTTCATTTCATCTTTATAATCTTTATAATTTTATTTATAATGCTTTACTATTATTATTATCGGTTTATCTTTATATTTTTATCTTATATTTGTAACTTATTCTTTTTCCAATATTTGTCTCTGTGGCTCCTCCTGTCAATAGATGTTCCTCTAAGATGAGCTAGTTAGTTTTTGCTTGTTATTTTTCTGTAAGATGTGGTGCTAAAGGCGCTGATGAAGAGACGTTTTGGAGTAGCTTTGTTGATATTTTAAAAATTAAAAATTAAAAAATAAAATAAAGTATTTCCAGAATATTTTGGAAACGGCCGTACGCCATACTAGACTTGTTCTAATTCTTTAAATCTTCTTATATATATATATATTCCAGCAGAAGGGGTCAGTTGGTCTCTCTGCTTGGTCTGAGGGACAGATGGGCCTCTTGACCATAAGCTAAGGCAATGTTTATGTTTCGTTGAGCTTAGAGTTCTGATTGTAAGTGTGCCATTCAATAAAAACACCATATAAATGTAGCCTCTCAAAATAAAACATTTTTACTTGTTTTAAACTTGAGTTGTGATTTTGTTTTGAAAGAAAATCTTTTTGTCACAGCAGTGACTATGATTGACACTACGGCCAGTGTCAAAATCAAGCACCGAATTTGGACAGCCTGTGCAATGAACACACACAAACACAGGTTCATCTGTGTGTCTCTTTTTCTTTCATTTTACTTCATTCGAAGTTCTCAGAAATCAAGGGACCCCTTTATGGGGCTAACACTTGATCTCTATATGAGATACATTAATATCCCATTAAATTTATCCTTTACCTGTCAAACGTTGAGTTAGTAAAGAAATTAAGAACATTAATTTTCTTCTCCCCAATTGACCAGTTGATTATGTTATAGTATATTTTTATTTTGGTCTCTTGGTCTTACCGGATTCCAGGACAAGAATTCATCTAGTCTGGTGGAGTATTCAGCTACGTGCTGTTACTTGAAGTAACATTACTTGGAGAAGGTGCACTATTCCTCGTATGGCCAGTGTATAACCGTGTCGAGGGGATCTTATTTGGGCTTCGAATACTGTGTTATTTTGAATATTTGGTCAGGATTTACTTGTATGGTGAAGTATCCTCATGTCAGGTTATCCTGACAAACCCTCGTACAGAGAGACCGAAGACACTCGAGGATGTTGTCTAGTAGGTAATTTAAACTTTCTCTCCTGTGTATATATACGTGTGTGTATATGAACCAAATAACAAGCCTCTCAAAATTGGAACAGAACCTAATTACAACAGTGGATCTTGAACAATTCAAGGGCTTAGTATTCTGTTGAATAGAACTGTATCAATAATAAATTATAATACAATGTACTTAGATTAACACTTTACTGTAGTTTCACAGTATTACTGATCATCAAAAGTATCGCCAACTGGCATCAATTTAAAAACTAAGCTGGAAGAATAAACAGTATTTATACACATCACTGCACATTTCGCATATTGTTTTTTATTCATATACACTAGTGCAAATATTTTTTTGCTAATATTATTTACTATGACTTTGTACGTAACGGCTGTTAAACCTTTGTTCATTAATGAACAATTATTTTTTATTTTACATTACATTTTTGCAGAAGCTATGCAATAAGTGTACATCAGTTTTGTTTTTTTAATCAGGGTTTAAATAGCAAAGCAAATATTTATTGATATGTTTGCATTTAACTATAAATTAATTTGTTTTTTGTAGTTTATAATGTACTTTTCCCTCTAAGCATAATTTTCAGTTTCTACTATTTATATTGCCAGGAGAAACTCATTTTAAGATTTCTCAATTGATATTAGAGCTTATGTTTTTTTTTCCATATATATTTGGACAATGTAGTACTACTATTTCTATTTTTTTTCACTCTTCTATATGTGTGTATATTTGTGTGTATCTAAATGAATAAATAAAGTTGGGCGCATTTCTCGGACTAAGAGTGAGGTCAAAACACCTTATTTCAAGCTTACACAATGGCAGCACCCCTAGGCTTTTTTATATACTGCTTATGATATCTGATCTGAATAGTAAAGTTAGCTACTTTGCATATTACTGTGCAAAAAGATACTTTATTAATTAACTAAACTTTGTTATTTTTTTTTATATTCAGTGATTGTTTTGAGTTTAATATAACAAATAGTTCTGTTTAGGTATATTGTTTTATTTTATGGACAAATATTCAGCAAGTCAATAGACTTCAGAAAGGGCAATGATGATTGGTTGTCCTTCTTGGTTATGATGGAAGAACATTTGTTTATGCAGAAACATTGTGTTCTTTTCCCGCCTATTCTTTGGAGGAACTGACTTGATAAATAAAACACACACACATTTGCCATCGTCCAGGAAAATAGATTTCTTTTTTTTTTTATGAACATATTTCAGGGATAACTAAATTTGTACGAAATGTTGAAAGAAACTGATGCTTCCTAACGGTTTCATTTTTTCATCAGCTTTTCCAGATATCTAACAATTTTTTAGATAATGAATATAAAGGAAACAATTCCACATTAATTATGCATTGATCTTATTATCCTCCAAGCTTTTCTACGTACATTTAGTTATTAGGATATAGAGAATGCTTTGTGAATAGACGTGTATGATTTGAAGGTTTAAATAATTTAGTTTTATTTTCTTCAATTATGGACACCAATTAATAGGAGAATAGCACTTTTACATGGTAACGTTTACTTATTTACGTCATTGGTAAAAGCAATAAAATGTATTTAAATATTATTACTTTTGCCAATGACGTATTTAAGTACAGAAGATTATTTTGTAGATCTGTTATTATCGTGTTAATTAAAGTTCATATCTAAATGAATAAATGTGAAAGTTCGATTCATTTCTCGCATTCATGGTGAGATCAAAACACTTTATTCAAAGAGAAGTAACTCTGTATAAACAAATACAGAGTTACATCCCCCTTTTTTGAGATGGTAGCCATTTGAAAATAATTCCGATCCAGACAAAATATTTTCTGGAAGGAATTAAATCGAATTACATTTTATTCTTCTTAACAAGATGCTGCAATGATCCACAAGAAAAAATGACAAACCAGAATCAAATATTGATTTTGTAGGGAGAAAGAAATTGATAAAGAGACTGACCTTACTTTATATATTAGATGTGCCATCTACAATCGTGTTTAGCAGAATAACTTTGTAAATATGATGTTTAAAGGTCTGTTTTATACACACTATGGTAACACAAATGCTTTAAATTAGAAATTTTAAAATTACTTCATAACATGACTACACAAAAAATAAAATAAAAATAATGTGATTAAATAAAATCCAATTGCTCCAAAGTTTTGTTGCTTATTACTAATATTAAGATCAGCTGCATTCCATGTCTTGACGTTGTACCCATCGTAGACAACACTTCAGCTCATACAATGATATAAAAACAAATCATATATTACCTTGGTATAATTGAAGGGTTTTTCTACTATTTTAATGCAAAATTTCAGGATAATTTAGATTGGAAATTTATTAAATTGTTTACTAGCCCAATATCGTCAATTCTTTTATTGTTTTTCTGGCATTTTTATTTTATTTAAAAAAAATTTTACTATCCATCTTTCTTGTTTTGGAATGTTTGAGATGAGGATTAATAATTTTAATTATTCGGACTACTGTTTTCATCTTAGATGTTATATTCACGTTTCAGTCGATGTAACGTCCGACCTCCTTCAGGAGCTTCTTGTCAAACACAGGAATCTGTATGGAATTTCGAATGGAATCCTTTATTTAATCCACGGTGGTATATTGTTCTTGTTTCGTCAGCCAGGAACAAGTAGAAGTCTTAAATAATTCCTCAGCACGGGTGATGCTGGGGTCGCTGGAAGCGGTCTAAAGTCATTAGTTTCGCTGTTGTGAGCAGGTACTTATGGAGGAGGCCGCGAAAAGGCTGACTTTATCAAAACGAATCTGGCTGAAACGTTGCTGGATGGAGGAATGGCAGGCAGCAGATAAATCAAGGTTGCACAGATTTGTGGAGGACCCAGATAACCTACCAGGCATGGACCTCCCTCGTCGGCAGTGGACAATGCTCAACCGCCTCAGGACAGGTGTCGGCCGTTTCGTCGCGACCATGAAAGGATGGGGACTCAGGGACTCGGCTGTCTGCGACTGTGGTCACTCTAAACAGACAGTAGACCACATCATCGAGTCATGCCTTAAATATCGACCACTCAACGGCGAAACCGGCATAGCTGCGCTAGACAACAAAACATTAACATGGCTTTTCTCAACCGAGCTGGTGATCTAACAGTGAGATGCTGTGAAGCAAACGAAAGAAGAAGCACGGGTGATGCTAAGAATAAAATTACAAGACTTCTACCCGGTCATAGCTGAAGGAACGAGAACACGCTACCCCTGTGGATTAAATAAAGAGTTCCGTTCGAAATTCCGTACAGATTTTCGAATTTTTACATACAGATTCCTGAGTTCGACAAGTAGCACTTGAAGAAGGTCGGAGGTTACATTAGCCGAAATGTTCTGAGAATAACATCCAAGATGAGAACAGGAGTCTGAATAATACAAATCCATCTTTCCTATTTGCAGAAAATTCCATTATGTACATCTATGGAGTAACATCGCAAGTTTCATGAGTAAATCAGTTATTTAGGATGATTCATACTTAGTGGGGATTAAGTGTGTTTTGTTTTGGAGGTTTAAGTAACATTCTGCTTCACCTGCAAATGGATTATTGAGATTTAAAAGTGCGACATGAAGCTATTTATATGATGTTAGTGTGACACAGTAAATATGGAAGAATAGGAAATAATGACAACAACATAATAAAAAACCTAAGTCATCTTAGCTTAACAAAAGTAAAATACTTTGTATTATTGTGTGTTAGAGTTATTTTATGGAGAATGGGACAAACCAAAACCGTTTCTTTCGTTTGAGAATTCATGACTATGACACGTAACCAAATCTCGGGCCTTTCATTTGGGAATCGACAACTACTTGGCTGAACTCTTAGGTCTATAAGTGATCGGTCTTTGACAGTGGAATCACGATTGGTTAGCCATCTCGTGCGACTTTGCTCAGGATCGCCGTTATTCGGGATGTAGATAGGCTAGGAAAGAAGCCTTCTCAACTCGACCAGAATGAACGCCATTACAACAACAACTTATGGAGATGTGTGGGGCGCATCTAAAAATGCTACTTTAAACTTTAAATGAGACGGACTAAATAAAATGATATTTCAAACTTAAATGTGACAGACTGCCAGACAATTCTCATAGAGATACAAGGACTAATAAAGTTTACTTTTTAGATTCTTTGTTGTCAAATTTGATCATTTTCAGAAGATAAAAATGTAATTATATCTACAGCGTGTTCTTGGCCTTTTAGCCAAGATCAAAGTGTAGTATCTGTTCCGATGGATACAGCACCCCATAGACTGGTATTGTCTTGGCCTTCGGGGCTTGATTTACGCCAGTCTATGGGTCTGTCCGGTGCAGTTCTAGGAGGTCCACCCTCCCAGGCTTCGCCTCCCCTCTTTGGGGAGGAGTAAGTTTATTGCTTACTGCCTGAGGCGCCCCTACCGGGGAATGCCGACGGGGCTGCCCAGGCAATTTTTAAACCCCACTTTCCCGACCCGACCTTGGGTCACATCTTACTTGTGGGAGTAAGATAAAAACTGGCCTTGTGCCTAACTCCTGGAGAGGAGTAAATCAATACAGAACAGTTTGTAAGTATGTCAACAACTGCCAACAAAACGCACTCCTGAACAGAGTTGGTAGTCAGTTTTTTAAACTGAGTCAAGAGTCAGATGTTTTTTATCCAACTCTCCACCACTGATTCTACTAATAATACCTGTCGGAAAGGTATGAACCTATTTATGTCGGAATTTAAAAAAAAAAAATTTTTTTACTTATGAGTCACCACTTATCAAGGCTAAAAGCCACTTGAGGATAAGTGTTCTATGAGATGGATAGATTGTCAGTTGAGTAATAAAGAAAATGATAGGATTGAATCAAATGAACAGGATTTGATTAATTATTAGGCCGGTTTATGACAAGTATTTGTTGACGTCGCATTTGAAGATGACCATGTTGTAGCCCGCAGAGAAGCAACCTCGTAGTAACATGTTCCACAGATGAGAAGTACTTCGAAAGAAACTGTTCATGGGAATTCCGTTTGATGTTAGGCACACAGAAAGGAAAGTTTAAATAATCTTGTAGTATAGACTCTTAAGATTTGATATACCAAATACCCGAGGAAAAAACATCTCCAACAGAAGTTTTGGATAAGTGAAATATTGAACTACTAATGACCTTCTTTTTTTTTTTTTTCGGAGCAAATGATAATAGAGAACTCACCCTTAAACAGTAATGCATAAATTAACAAAAAGTCAATATTATAAGTGGCAAAGAAAATAATGTCGTACCTCGAAAAAAGACATTGTATTCTGTGTGCTGGCTTGCAGTTTCAGTTCTCTTTGGTGTGCGTCGTGTTTTTTTGTTATTTATTTTATATTTATTTTGTTTTTATTGCAACTTCCATCTGGTCTGCGTTTGTGGTTTATGTGGGTTGGTTTCCACATTTGAGGATTTTCCTTAAGATTTAGCTGTTTTCATCATTGCCATCCATTGTATAGTCTCAGTCTTCCCTTTGATTCCAATTTCGCATAGTCTTTTTCTAAGGTTTTTCGGGACGTTTCCTTTTGCTCCTACGATTATTGCTATTATTTTCACTAGTATTATAGTGACTTCATGTTCCATATCTCTTTCAGTTCTCTAGCAAGTTCTGTGTATTTGCTTCATTTTTCATCATCATCATCATCATCATCGTCATTATTATTATTATTATTTACTCACTAGGAGTTTTCGCATGAGTCATTATCACTGATTACTCACTGGCAATAATAACAAGTGGTGTTTCCTGGAGTCTGAGTGACAGCAAGTCTCCCCATATTTTCAGCACTCTCCGCCTCTTTTAATAACTGTCGCAAATCATTTTGCATTATCGCAAAAGCTGTTTACCATTGATTTCTCACTGATAATGACCGTTTGCTTTCTCTGGAATTTGAGCGGCAATAAGGTTCCAATCATCTCTGAAGCACCATTCCAGTGGAGGTCTGGATGGTACTCTCCCTCCTCGGTCTTTCCATTTTCTGTGACCTGTCATAACCATTTTGCGTGGTACCAACCGAGGCTGATGCCACCATATTTGGGGGGGGGGGGGGTCAAATTATACAATTTCTGTCAGTCTCAGTTTCCTTGGATTCATATAATTTATTCTTATACTAAAGCGTAGTTAATCCACGTTTGTTTCTCTATGCCTTTTTTCCTCTATATTTTAATTGCTTCTCTCTCTCGCTGTTTATTAACAAGTAATAAAGAAAGGTAAGAATAAAAAGATTGGAATAATCTATTATAAACACAGTTGTGATGTTGTTAGTCTCAGTCTTTTCTATAAATACTATTATGGTATGTGTTCTTCAGAATTGTGTGATCTATTCCCTGCTTTCTATTTTCCAGCTCGTTTGACTCATTGGTCTAGTGGTCTCCATCAATTCACTGTTTTGATACCTCATTGTAATAGAGCTTCCTATTCCAGTAGCTTATTTCCAAAGACTGCAGGCTTGTGGAACTCTCTTCCTGCTGACTGTTTTCCATAGAAGTTTGATTTCAACAGTTAGCTTATTAAATAAGAGAATGATTGCATCAGAAAGTTGACCACATCCTTATTGAAATAGATGTGGAATAACAACTCATCAGCATCATCACACAAGAGAATGAATGGCCTTTTAGAAAAAAAAATACTAAATAAAAAAACCGAAACTGAACCAGAAAGTGAGGTATGAAAGAAAGAGAGAAATAAACGAAATGGATACCGAAACTACCATACCGCCCAACTCTATTTACTACCATACTGCCCAACTCTATTTACTACCATACCGCCCAACTCTATTTACTACCATACCGCCCAACTCTATTTACTACCATACCGCCCAACTCTATTTACTACCATACCGCCCAACTCTATTTACTACCATACCGCCCAACTCTATTTACTACCATACTGCCCAACTCTATTTACTACCATACCGCCCAACTCTAATCACTACTGTCCTTGTTGGTATTGATATTTATATTTAGGTCTGGTGAGATACATTAATGTTGACGTTTAAAAAAATTTCCAATAAAACTATCACATTTTAAATCACCTGACATTTTCTAGAGGTGCAGAGACCAAAAACTAAATCTAAATATCAACGTTGATGAGGACAACAGTTTGAAGAAAAACAATGTAAATATATTGTGTTTCTCGTATATTTTCACTTTTTTAAAGTTTTGAGATAATCTTGTAGTTGTGTTATTAGCTTCCCTCTCTAGTGGGGAAGGTCACAATCTTTGAATCTTCAAAGTAATGATAAAATGAGAACATTTATCAAGTACTTTTTTATTCATACCAGTTTACAGTGGGAAGTAGGTAGGTACGTAGGTAGGTAGTGACAAAAATCTGAGCAATTTGTTCTTGTTAGATCACCAGTTAAGCAATGATGGACGTGATCAGTACTTAGAAGGGTGACCATTTGGAAATACAAAGAGTGCTGTAACCATCACTTTCTCTAATATCCTTGAGAAAGGTATGAACCCCCCCCCCCCCAGCTATTGGGTAAAATAGTAAGTTAGGCTATACTTTCAACTCTTGATAGAGCAACAAGTCTGGAAGTAGGGAAATTCGGAAGTAACAGCAATCCTTGTCTGCTTTTCCCAACATTGCATCATGGAGTTGTCTCTGTCACTGGATATAAGCAATGATGAATCCGAAGTGTGTTGACGATTGTGTAACGTTTGCTTCACTATGAACTACATATATTGGCACACTCTAAGCAGGCATCCATTGTCTCTAAAGACAGATGGGGATCAACAAGACACATTCAGATATTTGATTCTACTCCAATGATGAAATGATAGACTGCCTGTTAATACTGATGTATAAACTCTCCCGTCTTATAGCCAAAAATGGGGAGTCAGCTGAAAAAATTCTGATTCCAGAGGCGAATTTTTTTTTTTTTTTTTTTTTTTTTTTTAATTCCTGACTCCGACTACTTCAAAAATGTTCAGATCTGATTCCCCACCTCATAGTTAGGGAGTCGGCTGATAAAAATCTGACTCCAGAGTTGATTTAAAAAAAACAAAACAACAACCCGACTCCATCAACTGCAAAAATTCCTGATTCTGAGTCACCAACTTTGGTTGCAGCGTTCGTAAGAATAAGTGATTGTCACATCACATTTGGCAAGTAGCAAATCTTGCTGGAAACGCTTACTGTTAATGTCTGCTTTGTTCTGCAATCTAAAAATAGTCATCAGAAGACTGAAGTGACATTAACAATAATTAATACAATAAATTCAATCTTCATGACATGAAGTTTGGTCAAACCAGCGATGGTAGAACTGTGAGTGTCATAATCTAACGGCTGATAAGAAAGAAAATGCCTTCTTGTTGGGCAACAATTGCTGATTATATTGGCACATTTTTTCACAAGAATGAGCCAAGTAAAGAGGAGAATAAGATTCTATACTTTACTTTCTTTAGCTTGTATCAAAATTATAATGGAGGAGAACACTACATGAAACTGAGTGAGGAACAAGTATGGCCATGTTGTCCAGATAAAGAGAAAGAGGGTGGGACGGTGTTCATTGTCCTAGTCAGGAAACAAGGCCAAACACTGGGAGTCTTTGAAGTTTCCTCTGGGTCTAGCTAATAGACAAAGGAGGAGCGCAAGCCGAGCAATAGGCAGAGTCAAGTGAATAAATATCTGGTTGCCCAACTCCCCACCCAGGTACCCCCTATAAATCTGGCCCATATCACAGTATCCCCTTATTCTTCAGCGGTGATATGCCTTGTTTTAGGAATATATATATATATATATATATATATGGCAAATGAAAAAGGAAAAACCAAAAGATGTTTTTTTTATGTATTCCTCAACGTTTCGTCTTTATTTGTAAGACTTCTTCAGGGTGATAATTTTAAGAAAAATGTCATGCAAGTACATAGAAATATTGGGTTGACATGATGGGTTGATGAGAAGTAGTAGCCACCGATATCTCTAAGCCCGGACCTTGGTCCTGCGCTTCCAGTAGTGGCTACTACTTCTCATCAACCCATCATGTCAAGCCAATATTTCTATGTACTTGCATGGCATTTTTCTTAAAATTATCATTCTGAAGAAGTCTTACAAATAAAGACGAAACGTTGATGAATACATAAAAAAAATATCTTTTGGTTTTTCCTTTTTCATTTCCCATTACGTCGGATTACTCTTATCCTTCCTTTCTCATATATATATATGTATATATATATATATATAATATATATATATATATATATATATATATATATATATATATATATATAATGTATATATATATATATATATATATATATATATATGTATATATATATATATAATATATATATATATATATATATATATATAATGTATATATATATATATATATATATATATATATATATATATATATATATATATATAATGTATATATATATATATATATATATATATATATATATAATGTATATATATATATATATATATAATGTATATATATATATATATATATAATGTATATATATATATATATATATGTATATATATATATATATATATAATGTATATATATATATATATATATATATATATATATATATATATATATATATATAATGTATATATATATATATATAATGTATATATATATATATATATATAATGTATATATATATATATATATATAATGTATATATATATATATATAATGTATATATATATATATATATATAATGTATATATATATATATATATATAATGTATATATATATATATATAATGTATATATATATATATATATAATGTATATATATATATATATATATAATGTATATATATATATATATAATGTATATATATATATATATATATCCTGGACGTCTTGTAACGATTTCGTTTTCTACCAAGTTTTCAAGGGATTTAACTAATTACTCTCAGTCTGTGAGATAAAAATAAAAGAAACATCAAAAATTCATTGTATGTTTATTTATGTATTCCAAGCTTTCGACTTGCGTAAGTCATCATCAGGGTATGGAGTAATGTGTCTCAACTGGGGGTTGCCTGGAACCCTAAGCTTCTGCAATAGGTCTGGAATAGGTCTGCAAGAAAAAGTGAGATAAGCTAATGCTCTTTTGACTTTTTATTTAATTTCATATTCATAATATTACTAAACACACAATATATTCTTGTTTATTGTAATATAGACATCGTCTCCTCATAACTGAGAATAACTGAGAATGAAATCTGCGTGTGTTTATCTAAAGTTTGAGCGCGAATTAAATATTTGTGTAGCAAAAGACACAGGTTTCACGTTAGAGAAGCATGTTACTTTCAGAGACATTTGATAAAAATGGCTGTGAAAGTAACATTTTCTTTGCCTGTTTATTGATTCACAGGAAATGTTGTCTTAATTTGCCTTGTGTATTTTCAACATTGCCAGTAAAGAATAAATAAATAATAAACTGATACAACAATTATCTGTTTCCGTTCTGTTTACATTTGTATTATAAGTACATGGTATTGGTTACTTATGTTTATTTTTACGTTTGAATTTAGAATTATTTTGTGTAAATAAAACTGATGAAGTATTATAAACGAACGGTATGTTTATTTACCTCCCCCTGCACGAGGTTAGACACAAGGTCAGTCGGGTTTTGAAAAGTCAGCGCACTAGGCGAAGTACACTCTGGCCTACAAAAAATCCCTGAGAAGCCCCATCGGCATTTCCGGTATGGGATGCCTCGGCGATTAGAAATAAACTAACCCCCTTCTCAGAGTGAAGGTAAAGCCTGGGAGGGTGGACCTCCTAGGACTGAACGTAACCATATCTCAGCCTGACAGCAACAAAGCCACCGTCGGACTGATTGTCAAGGACGTATCTTTGAGTACAGTATGAATTTTAGGTGTTTCTGTATTAAAAAGCCGAAAAAAAGTTTTTTTTGTCTTTTAGTGTAGGAGAGGTAAATAAGGGGCAGGTAACTCTTCACAACAGCTCTAGCTTTCAAACAATATATTTTCATAAAATGTAATTTAAATAAATTTAATTAATAATAACCCTAACCCCAAACTCTAACCCTAACTGTCTGCGGTAAAATACAGTATATCTTCGAACTTGAAAGTGTTAACATCCATGTTCCTAATTTCAGAGAAAATCTTGGTTAAAATTCGCAGTAAGAGTCACCTGCCCCTTACTTACCTCTCCAACACTATAAGACAATAAAAACTTTTTTTTCGGCTTTTTATTACAGAAGAACCGAATTTTATTTAGCATTACTGAAAAAGTTTACAAAGTATTTATTTTTCCTTAAAGTAGTTATTCAAACATATATACTATGATATTTACCATGTTAACTTATGATGAAAATAAAATGGGGAAAAGTTATGGTATATAATTTTGTTTTTACACAGGTGTTTCTTCAGACATGTCATTTATTTGAAGTGTTAGGCAAGGGTAAAAAAGTTGAGAAACACTGGCATAGAGGACATCTTGTGGGCAGACCTGTAGGATCTCACCTAAATAATTGTATTTACTTTTCTTTTTTCTAAATATAAGCCACAATTAACATAAGAATGAAATATTTACAAAATAGCATGTAGTTACTTACATCATTGGTGAAAGTAATAAAATTTATTCATTTTTATTCATTTCTATTATTTATTCTTTTTTATGATTATTTTTAATTTTTATTATTTAAAAAAAAAAGCATATTTGAGTGAGCATGGTATGAAGCAGTAATTTATTTTGTTTAAAGTGGTGGGTGTTAAGTTTATATGTATAAAAAGAAATCACCTGATTTGCTTAGCAAAAAAAACTGAGTCTCTTTTTGTGCAAACGCAGGCTCCAAGTGCAAATATTTAATTTATTTATTTTTTGAAACCAACCAGAAAACGTGTGTAAAACACGGTTTACCAATCATAAAAGAGTCTGTTTAGAGCCTTTTTTTCATCATAAAGGTGAAAACTGAAAGAGACAGGTCAGTTTATTAGCTGTCCGTCTTCGATCCTGTGGTGATCAAATAACACATACTGTACTAGCATCACAAATGCTATTACAACAAAATTTTGGCCGAAAATACACGCAGTTAGATAAACTCGTGCTCAGACACTTATTTGCTCAGAATTAGAACTACTATTTAATTGTTGCAGTCAAAAAAAAAATCCACTTTTTTCCCCTTTCAGAGACATTGAAAAGAAATCAACTCATATCCGTTCAAAGTTTTATATCAATAAAACGTTCAAATTTTTGTAATACTGTATTCGCTCATCCTTACACATTAATCCTTTACATATGTAGAGGCTTCTAGTTCTGAAAATTTTTTACACTTGAAACTTTATAATATTTTAGTACTAGCATGGCTCCCCAGAGTTGCTAAGAGGCATAAACTACAAAATAGAAGAGTTGAAAAGTGTGTGTAACATCTTTCTTTTTAAATTTCTCTTTCTGTCTACCTCTCTTTATCTTTCTTTCTCTATCTCCTTCTCCTTCTCCTCTCTTCATTCGCCTCTCTTGTTTTAATTTATTAAAAATAATAATAAAAATGTAAGAAATTCATCCGAGTTTTCAGTTTTAAAGTTATTGCTCCTGAGCAATGCCAAGTTTCTTGTCTTCATCCCTGTCCCCCTCAACCCTATAATGAAACACATTTTTTATTTTGATGTATTACCAGGCAATATGGAGTATCTTGTCTTCCCAATAGTTTCTTGAACACTAAATAATCTCCATGGAATTAGCATTTCTCAAATCTAGGTTCTTTTTTTTCCAAATTTCTAAATGATAACATTAAAATGTCGCTCTCAATGTCAAACCTGACTAATTCTGTTCCAGTTGACCCTCAAAAGAATGAATTTTTTTTTTAAAATGCCTATGTTTTGTCCGAGGCAATGCCGAAAAAGAATGTCAGCTTTGTTGGTGTTTCTTGTGTAGATTTTGAGTGTTAGCTGGACACACACTCAAACAGACAACTCAACTTTATATAATAGATTACTAGTGAGTACTTCATAGATGGCAATCTGGACAAAGTTCAAGCTGTTATTAACAATTCATGTTGCCAACATATTGTGCCAAATAAACGGCTTCATCATAGTGATGAAAATTCGTTAAGTTTGCTGAAACATGTTTTCTACTGAGATTGTTTATAACAACCTTTTGTTACAGATTGTCAAGTTGTTGCATGCATTTTTAGTATGAGTTAAGTATCAGAGTGACGGGTGTAAAGTGTTTGGTCTCGGATCGTGTGATCTTAATGTTTTACAGAGGCCAGCTTATATTGACCTCATTTATGCAAACTGTCGCAAGTGTTTGGGTTTGCCCAATATTGTTAGGGAGTTACTGGTCTTGTGTCAAAGGACGTCCCTCTATATAATAAGTCTGACATACTACTCTGCATGCCCTCCCCCCCCCCCTCATGGGATCACAAGACGCGCTTGGGTTGTGATCACTTGTTGGGAAGATCTTCTTTTTTTTTTAAGTGGGACTTGTTTAGATAGTCACAAAATCCTTCCTTTCATAGCGTGATATTTTCTTTCTGGACTTTAAAAAGTTGTTGCGTGAGCTGTAAAATACTGCTGGGCTAATTTTCTTGTTTCAAAGTTGTGAATTTCAAATATCGGTAATTCTTTTTTAGTCTTATACGAAAATTTCTTATGACAAGTTATTTATCTACCTCCCACAGCGGTAAGATGTGCCACAAGGTCGGGAAAGTGGGATTTGAGAAGCCAGCGCCCGAGAAAGTGAGCACTCTGGCCATTAAAAATTGCCTGGGCAGCCCCGTCGGCATATCCCTGTAGGGGCGCCTCAGGCAGTAAGCAACAAGCTTACTCCTCCCCAAAGAGGGGAGGCAAAGCCTGGGAAGGTGGACCTCCTAAAACTGCACAGGACAGACCCATACACCGGTGTTAATCAATCCCTGAAGGGCAAGACAATGCCAGTGTATGGGGTGCAGTATCCATCGGAACAGATACTACACTTTGATTCCGGCCAAATGACAACGCCATGTAAAGTTTCAGAGTAACGGGTGTAAAGTGTTCTGGTCTCAGATCATGAGATCATGATGTTTACATTAGCCTCATTTACCTGCTTATGTAAAATGTTACTCATGGACAGGTTAGTCCAATATTGTTGGGGGTTTATTTGTGTTGGCTCAAAAGACGTCCCTTCATATAATATGTCTGATATACTGCTCTACAGTGTGTTGGATCAAAAACTAATTCAGTATTGATTTTTCTTAGTCTGAAAATGCATCTTACCTCAAAATTGTGTCCCTTTACTTCCAAGGGGTGTAATAATCTTAATTATCTTCTCAAATATAGTGAACATAGTGTAGAGCACCCAAAGAATCACCATGAACCACTAAAAACTTTCTATTTGCTATCAATAACAGTGGGTCTTCATTCATTCCCGGGCAACACCGGCTGTATTTACTAGTAGCTAATAAAAGCCAGTTAATTTTTAGTAAATTGTCTCCTAAGATCTTCTTTCAACTAACATTTATCAGCAGAGTAACGTTCGAATACAAGTTAAATTGAACATAGCAAAATTATATATTCGATAAAATCTTTACAAAGTTTGCAAAAGATTTTGAGAATAGACAAATTCCTTCTGTTCGCACAACAGAGGTTGTCAACAAGAAATGTAAATTGCCTCCAAAACTTTTAAATAGAAAGGTAACCGGACATAACTTAAGATTTTAAAGGAGTTATTTGTGTAGTGATCATCGCAGGATTATTGTGATGCCAATAGATTTTTGATTTAGCGATTTTGATTTAGCGATTTTTGATTTTAGCCCACAAAGTTGATTGCCATGCATCCCCGGGAAATTAATGTTATGATTCTCCGGAATAAGATGAGAAAGAAAAGAAAATTTTAGTATCTAATAAAAAGAAAATAGTCCTTATTCGATTTGTGTAGGAAAATATATAAAAAATATAACATATAAATTTGAATTATCCCCCTTCCCGTGAAAGGGATCACATGACCAGAATTCAAGAATGTACATTCTAAAGAAAGGTTGATCCTAAGAAGCTGCTCTAAATGTTTCAAGAAATGTATTTCCCTGATCCGTGTCACAAAATTAAATTGTTCAGTTACAAAGAAAACTGTGGATAGGTTGGCTGGACTGTCCTTATAGTTAGCTTTAAATGGTAGGGGAATAAAAAAAAAAAGAAAAATGGGGGGGGGGGTAAAAGATAATCCACACCCCTGACTGTTTTTTTTTTTTTGTGCATTGCAATATATTGGGGTTTTTTTTGGGGGGGGGAGGGGTTTAATGAAAAAAGTGACTTGCGTCCTTGGGACGCATGGATAAGATTTTATTGCATCCTATGAGATTTTTATGCATATCTGATGCAGGATGCGCAGCTATCAGCATTTCTGGAGATATTGGCGAACATTTGAATCCAAAATTGTCTGTTGCGAATTAAAATGCTTGCGTTTATGCACATACAATTGAGCACACACTGCTTAATGCACTCACTCGTTTGCAGTCATTTTAATTCTTAAATGGAAAAGTTTTTTTGAACTATTTTATGTTCCCACATGGGAATGTTGCCAGGTAAAAGGTTAAGAATCAATGAAACTGTGATGCAGCTGACGCAAACAATGTCATAACAAAGAAATTGGAGTTTAACACTAGAACCATAGACTAAAAATTGGTCATCACAATATCACATTCATTATGAGAGGTCAATTATTTTTAACTACTCGCACACTTTACAAAATATAATGTTTTGCTTGGACAAGATTTCTCTGAACTGCTTCCTGACCTTCGGACTAGTATCAAAATGTAGTATCTTTTCTGCTCTCGGTCAGAGGAAAGGAAATTTTTTTTTTGTCTGAAGGGAATTTGCATTTTTTCACCTTTTGGGGGAGCTGGATATTATAGAATTAAACTAACACTTACCGGCATAAGGGCCTAAATTGGTATCCATCTCATGGAGGAGTGCTTATTCGAATGAATGAACATTTATAGACTAAAATGGCCACATATGAATCTCAGCCAATCAGAACACAAAGAATGGACTTTCCCTTCTGAGCATAATGGAACATTCTAGCCTTGTTATAAACAGGCATTTTGCTGCTCAACAGTTTGACTTATCTTGCTGCTCAACTGGTCGTACAGTTGAGCCCTAAGCATCGACTCTATAGATATCAACCAGATTAAAAATTGATCTTGTGTCTAACTTTGCCTTCATGGGGAGGCAAGTAAATAGGCAGTTCTCTGAACTGCACTTAAAATCTGGTTCAGTAGGCAATCCATCGCCAGTTGGTCACACACGGTTTTCTTTTAGTCTGACTTCCGACAGAAACCAGTTACTTATTCACTTGACTTTTCCCTTTTCTTTGAAAAATAATTAGAGCAAATCTTTTCCTTATCAATGGGTGAATGTAACATATAGGCACCTATAATAATTATCATCATGTATCAGTTGTAACGTGGGTGAGTGTGTGAGGTATATTAAGTGGATGAAAATCCGACAGAATGTATAAGTTAAATAAAATGGAAATAAAGGATAAAGCAAAAAATCCAAATAAACACCATGAAGTCAAGGTATGTATAGATCAATATTTCGCCTAAACTTTACTAAGGAAGTTTCAAGATACATGATATCAGGAAAGCATGAAGTATTTATATATACATCAGTAGGTAGTAGGAGTAATTCCAAAATGTGCATGAGTGGGAGAGGAATCTTACAGTACACCTACTTCCCTCTCCTGTATATATAAATACTTCATCTTTTGCTCATATCATGTATCTTGAAAAAGCCTTAATAATGTTTTAGGCAAAATATCAATCCATACATGCCTCTCTGTTGATTTCTATGTTTTCCATTTGGATTGTCTTTGCTTTATCCTTTATTTCCATGTTATTTCACACACACGGTTACGTGATAAACAACTAATGATCCCCTTTTCTCTTTCACGTTTTAGGATTAGGTCCCCTGCTTATATTTCACCACTAATATAGGTGGGTCCCCCTTTTGTATTTTGTGAATTTTCTAGTGGTAAATCAGCTTATACAAGTTCTAAGTCTGCAATCTGTAGATTTAATTAGTATTCCTAGAATTTAAACTGCATTTTTTCTCTGTAGAAAATGACTTCAAGCTTCCTTTGAATAAATAAATAAATAAATTTTGAAGAAAAAAAAATATATATATATAAGTCAGGTTCATATTATATTCCAATAACCATGTTTTTATTTTGTTATTTTTATTTTTTATTTTTTCACATTTCCAAAAAACATAACATATCTATGAGATATATTTTTTACGGCCCGTTTCATTTGTCTTGTGCCAAACAACATTTTTATGTCAATATCGTCTCTGCAACATTACAAAATTATCAGAAAAAAATCACAAAGAGTAAAAAGTTATTGGATTAAAGTGTCTTGAAAAAACCTACACTATACAGTGGTTCATTTTTGGGTGAAACCAAACAATGTGTATGTATATATATATATATATATATATATATATATATATATATATATGCACACGGGTGTAATCAGTTGACAGAACATCATAATTACACAAGTGGGTTAAAAAAATAAATGTGGAACTTACTATTTCATTCTGAGTGAGTTAGACGATTTTAGAAGCAATGTATATTGCAATTTCTTTTTTCGTTTTCATCGGGATATTCTCTTCAACCACTGTGAATAATTTCCCTTTCTTCCTCTATGTACCTAAAACTAAACGGAACTTCCATGAGCAAAGTTTCTTCCTTAGAACTACCTGTCTGTGGAACGCAATATTACAGGGCTGCTTCCCAGCTGACTACAATATGGTCGTTTTCAAGTCCAATGTAAACAAATTCTTGTTGAGTCGTCCTCTTAAATAATCAAATTCTGACCAATTTCAGCCCTTGATAAGCGGCTAATTGTTAATAAAAGAAAGAAAAAGGTAATTTTCGAAAGCCACTTCCTTATTCTAGCCTTCAATGAAGTGTGGCATATACATGAAGTAAACATGGAAACTATATATATATATATATATATATATATATATTTCTCCAAATCTACAAACTTTTGCTATTTTGCTATCTGCAGCAATGGCTATTCAATACTGCTACCATTCTCCCTCTCGGCCATTTATTTCTTTATCCCCAACCTTTTCTGTTATTTCTTCTTCAATTTTCAAAGTGAAATGGAACAGGTAATATTTATTTATTATAAATACTACATTACCGATTTTTATCCTCTGATGAGAAGAGTTTTATCTTTGAAAAACCATGGTTTAAGGATTAGTGTAACTCCTTGCATCTGAACTTTCGATGTAATAAAATTTGTATCAATTTTATGTAATTTTATGCAATTTTTTATCTCCATCTTTCCTTCTTTATATATATAATGTGTGTGTGTATCTATTCTTATTGCAAAATGGAAAAGTCTCAATTGCAAAAGGGTGAATGGGACAAAAAGTTGCGGGTAGGGCGGTGGAAAAGGAATAAACTAAACACAAAAGTCTCATAATCTGAAGGCTGTGAATTCAATCCCTTTACATGACAATACATTTTCATTTTATCTCAATCACACCCAAAAATAAATTATGCAAAACAATGAAAGGTTTCTCAGAAGCCCACTCTAACTGAATTCTTCAACTTTTCTCGATTTTCTTTTCACTTGGTAATTGCAAGTGTCATGGTGAATAGCCCCTGTTTTGACTCATCTCACACCCCTCCCCAGCATGCACATGCTTTAAAAGCACCAAGATGAGCTTTTCTATTGATTATCCATAGATTGATTGATTGGTGAATGGAGAGATACAACCTCAGAAGTGGGGAGTCAGCTGAAAAAATATGACTCTTTATTCTGGAGTCAGTTTTTAAAAAAATAAATAAATAAAGCACTATGATTGCTGAAGTCTGCGCCCCTCACCTATGATACTGACAATCCTTTTGTTTTCAACGTTTCATTATTGACTTTAAATATTCTCTTGCTTAAACTGGATTCACAAAAGACCATCATCAATGTTACCCTTTCTGAGAAAAAAAATGCAGACTTTTGACTCTTAACTTAAAAGGGAATTTTAAAATAATTTTCAAGAACTTTTCAAATGTAATGTCTGCTTTTAAAATAAAATTAATTTAGTAAAAATAATTTTAAAATGTTTTTAAATTAATTCAAAATAAAATTAATCTAAAATATAAGAACTTTTAAAATATAATCTCTGCTTTTGAATAAAATTAATTAAATAATTAATAAAATAAAATATGAAATTTTCTAGAAAGAAAATAATTAAGAAAATTAAACAGTTAATAAAATTAATTTAGTAAAAATAATGTTAAAATGTTTTTAAATTAATTCAAAATAAAATTAATCTAAAATATAAGAACTTTTAAAATATAATCTCTGCTTTTGAATAAAATTAATTAAATAATTAATAAAATAAAATATAAAATTTTCTAGAAAACAAATAATTCAGAAAATTCAACAGTTAATAAAATTAATTTAGTAAAAACAATTTTAAAATGTTTTTAAATTAATTCAAAATAAAATTGATCTAAAATATAAGAACTTTTAAAATATAATCTCTTCTTTTAAATAAAATTAATTAAATAATTAATAAAATAAAAAATTAAATTTTCTAGAAAAAAAAATAATTAAGAAAATTAAACAGTTAATAAAATAAAATTAATGTATGTTTTAAGAACATTTTAAAATGTAACTGCCGAGAGTCATGTAAACTTTAAAATCTTGAGCAAATCCTCATGCATTAAAAGATTTAATAATTTTGTAAAAAGTTTAAAACAACATTACCTTAACTAAATTAGTTATAGTTTTGAAACAGTTTGGTCTAATTAATAATAAAATTTAACTTTTAAAATCATATTAAAAGAAAATAATAATTTGGTAAAAATAAACAGCATAGTTAAAAAAAATTTTTTTAAATAAAAATGAAAGTAAAATGACTCCACGGCAATGCCAAGTAGGACAGTTAATTAATAATAAGATTGTGTCTCTGTGTACATTTTTTTTTTGTTTATCAGTTTGAGAAATTTAAATGAGTTCTGTGTACTTTTCAATTATCCAGCCAGTTTTAACTTTGTGTTAAAATTCTTTCAAAACCTCTCAACAATCTTAAAATAGCCAAAAGTCATGTCACAAGGTTTATTTTTACTGTAAATGTTGAAAAGCAAGTTCATTGTGCTGAATGAATAGGGCTTTATAATCCAATAGGAATTATTTATATATAGGATTCAATAAAACTTGATGTTAATTATGGCACATTGTCTGACACATGAGAAAGATTTGAATTATTTGGATTATTCGAACTATTATTCTCATTTCATTTGTCATATTCATAATGTTTCGGCCGATATAACCCCCCCAACCTTCTTCAGGTGCACTTTTCATATTTAACAACCTTCTATTTGCATTTGTGAATCTTTGTGTCGAACTCGGGAGCCTGTATGGAATTTTACATCATGTAATAACAATAAGTTCTAAGTGACAGTTTTCTAGAGGTTGAAGGTTCGATCCTTACTATATGCAATAATAACTAAGTATAACAAAAATTAAAATTTCTACCTGATCATGGCTGATGGAATGAGAACAATCTACCTTCGTGGATTAAATAAAGGTTCACTTCCGTACAGATTACCGAGTTGATCTAAAAGGTGCACAAGTTTGAAACATTATAAATGTGAGAGGTTACATCAGCCGAAACATTGTGAATATAACAATCAAGATGAGAATAGTAGTCTGAATAATTCAAATAATATCAAATTATTAATCCTCATCTAAAAAATACCAACACATAACATGATAAAGAGTCATAATGTGACTAACAGAATGAAAGACATACTAAATGCAAACATTAGACTTAATAAATGTACTTGGTGATATTAGTGGTATGTTTTTCAAATTACAAAATTAAGTGAAGGTTTTTTGTTTTTTTTGTAATGAAAATCAAATCATTAAAATCTCTTCTCTGTTTTATATATCACATAGTCATCATATGGCTGGAGTATTTGAAACAGGTTTGAATATATTTGGAAACATGGAATCTTCTATTCATTTTATGTCACTTTCCCTTGTTCAGGGTTTAGATATTTTTTTATATTTCCTTAGCTCTTTATCCAGTCCTCATGGTTCAGCAGGTCAACTGTCTTCAAATTCCACTCCGTAGAGTCTTGTCTAATCATTTGCTTCCAAGTTTTCCTTCACCAGCCAACCGTTCTATGATTCGAGACGTCCATGCTTCTGCAACGGCTTATCTATGAGGATAAACGTTCAACATGATCGTACCAATGTAACCGATGCGTTCTTAATACAACCTCTATGCTGGACAAATGTAGTGTTTTCAGCAAATCCTCCGACCTGATGTGTTGAGTTTGGTCAGATTTCATATTGGAGATCCATCTGATTGTGGATCTGTCATTGCATTGCAGTCAGGTGAGAGAAAACTATGTGAGAGCCCAGCATTCATTGCCATAGAACATGATGCTCCTGACACAGGTTTTCAAATATTAAAAAGCAAATGTGAAATTAAAAAATAAAATTAATTAATACCATTGTAAATTGAATGAGATTCTTTACTATGATGAGGGGGGGGGGGGTGATTGACCTAATGGACACCGTCGCAGCCTATCAGATCTATTTGATTTATGCACTAATACTCCTGTGACGCCCCCCCCACCCGCAGCTATGGATAAAAATAACAGCATATGTTCAATGAATTGTATACAGTGAATCATTTACAACAGTCATTGTGCTGCTTCGGCTTTAAATAATTCCCAAATGGTTGACATGCCGTAAAATGTATAAACCAAACGAAAGTAACAAATTTCGTTAATTTTCAGCTGGACTAGTAGCATTTGTCTTCTAACTCATCTGAAGAGGATCCTTCCGATAATCTCTTGTCAGTTCCGATGTTTTGTCAACTGACAGTATTGATGAAAAAAAAAAATAATGTGCCTCTGCCGTGTCTACTTAGGCGTTTCACCACTTGAGAAGTCAAATGCTTCTCCTCTTTTTCTTTTCATATCATTTCTTGATATTTTTATACAGTTTACACATGTGGCCATATATAGTATACAAATGTGTGTATTATGCATCTATATAATACTTGGCCTTTTGGCCAAGATCAAAGTGTAGTATCTGTTCCGATGGATACTGCACCCCATAGACTGGTATTGTTTTGGCCTTCGGGGCTTGATTTAGGCCGGTCTATGGGACTGTCCTGTACAGTTCTAGGAGGTCCACCCTCCCAGGCTTTGCCTCCTCTCTTTGGAGAGGAGTAAGTTTATTGCTTACTGCCTGAGGCGCCTCTACCGGGGAATGCCGACGAGGCTGCCCAGGCATTTTTTGTAGGCCAGAGTGCTTACCTTCTTGGGCACTGGCTTCTCAAATCCCACTTTCCCGACCTTGTGTCACATCTTACCTTGTGGGAGGAAGATAAATAAAATAATATACACATTTTACATGATGTGTGTATACTATATGCAGGTGCACACATATATATAATATGTGTACATAGTATATTTATGTGCACATATGTATGTGTGTAGAGTATATGTTTGTGTATATAGTATATAAATGTGTGCATATGGGTATACATATAGTATTTGCATGCATGTACATAGTATACAAGTGTGCATGTTGTGTGTATAGTATATGCACATATGTATACAGTATACACATGTGGATAGTAAATGTATTCGTGCATCATGTGTGTATATAGTTTACATGTATACATTATGCTTGCATAGTATACGCATGAGTGCATATAGTATACACATGTGTACATGATGTGTATTTACACGGATATGAAAGAAGTAAATAGACACCCCACGAAAATAATTCATATATGTTTAAAGTTTCTGCTTCCTTCGCCAATTGCCAGTACTCGGAGCCAGACAAAGGATTAGTAAAAGTTTAAAATATCAATATTTTACTTTAATTGATATTTTTTGTGTTTCATACATAAATAAATCTATTTAAGGGCAAAGAAGCATTAGAATTCTCAGAGTTTCAGAGGAGCCATATTATAGGTTAATATGAAGGTGGAATTAATAAGAGTCAAATTGCCGCAAACCTCAGAATTCCACTTTCCACTGTTAACTGAGTGAATGTCTAATTCATCAAAGAGGGAAAATGACCAATATTATCTTGCCTAAGTCCATCAGGACCATCTGACAGTCTTCATTACTAATGATAATAAGGGTGTCTATTTAATTCTTTCACGTCTGTGGATAGTATACATATGTGTGCATATGTCTATATAGTATATGCATAGTATACACATGTGTGTATATAGTATATGCTTATGTGCATTGGTGGGGTTGATAGCTGGAACTATGGATGACTGAAAAGCACTGGGATATTGGAAGAGAATGATCTGTTTGATGATGATTCGCACTGAATAAAAAATCCGAAAATCTTAGCTGCAACTCAGTGCTCCTTGAATACTTTGACATGTGAGTTGAAGAATTGCGACAGGTATATGCAAGCAGTGGCTATCAGGAAGCATCGTAGTAGGAGTTTTGACTGTCTGCACAGCAAAATTCGTTGAGAAGCTGTAAAAAAAGATGACAGCAAGATCTAGGCAAGGTAGTGCAGCCCTTAGCGAGAGAGATGGGCATGAGATTGGCAATTATGAAGAAAGCGCCAGAAGGAGGATCTTTACTACTCCTCATACAAGAGTAACACGGACCAACTACTCAATGGCAAGGTACAAGAGAACTGCCTTACGAAAATCAAAAAAAACTCAACAAGTCCAAACATCTAATCGAGTCAAGGATGTTCTGGTCCTTCTCAGACGGTCTTTTTTCTGTGTGGTAGCTTCACATTACACCTCCGGTAAAACTCAGAAGTAGCTGTCTGAGAACACCATTGACTTCACCAATTCCAATATCTGGCTTCCCAACTCATCTGATTGCTGCAACCCCATGGATTATTATTATGGCGTGCAGTTGAGAAATACATTGATCATATCACCTGCAATACCATGGACGAGCATCAAACTGGTGTTCATGTATCTCTTGAAAGACACAAGTTCTCTCCCAAAATGTTCCTTATACGTATATATAGTATTTTATGATTTTTGTATATAGTATATGTATGTGTGCATATAGCATGTATGATATTAAGCAAGGTTTTGTTTAAAGATGGCCGTTTTTAATTTTTTTTTAAAAAAACGTATTTTAATCAAACAATTCGGCTGAATACACAAGTTTCAGACTTTGAAGCACGTGCCACAAGCATTTATTTATGAAAATCAGACTTTTATAATTAAGTACGTCCCAAATACCCTGTAATTGTTCTCCATCTCTCCTGAACACTAACCCAGTTGAATAATACTAAACTACCAGTGAAAATACAGATATATGCATAGAATAGAAAATATAGATTTAAGTAAGTGACACTAAGACAAAGTGTCCGTAAATGCATTAGATTGGAAAAAAAAAAAACAGTGTCAAATAAGCCACCAGAAGGAACAGATAGAAAAACAATGCAAAAGATAAGTAAATTAAGAATATGGAAAAGTTCAAGTTTTTCAATGTCTCTCTAACATGTTTCACTAAAGGACATAGCTTTATGAAAGTAATACGGTATTCATATAATGTATGTTTATATCTATACAAATACGGGAGACATGTGTGTACCTGCTAACTAATGTTATGCTATTAACACCTATAAACTTGAAATCTGGTAAGAATGATCCTCTACTTATCATTGTTCTAAGTAGGTATCTCAAACCAGCCAGTTTAGTGTGTGAAAATAGGTAAATTTAGTGAAATTCCCTTCAATTTAAACTTGCGATATCTCATTTACTTTTTGGGTTATGGTCATAAAATATAGATGTATACAAAATGTAATCTTTTCTCTTTATGAATGTATAATTCTTTCTGTCGTATCATTAATAGTTTTTTTTCTCCTCCGGTTACTTCAAGTTAGGTTAGTATTTTCAGAAATATTACCAAATATTCTAATCAAATAAAACAAAATATCCAAAGTGATTATTAACCACCAAAGTGTTACCGCTGCCGATCAAGGGAAGAGTCTATCAGGCATGTGTGCGCAGTGTGATGATGTATGAAAGTGAAACATGGCTAGTGAGGGTTGAGGATATGTGTTGCATGGAGAGAAATGATATGAGAATGATTCAATAGATTCGTACCTTACAGGGAGATGTGTGTATTTATTTACTCCTCTCCAGGAGTTAGGCACAAGGCCAGTTTTATCTTACTCCCACAAGATGTGACCCAAGGTCAGGTCGGGAAAGTGGGACTTGAAAAGCCAGCGCCCGAGAAGTGAGCATTCTGGCCATTAAAAATTGCCTGGGCAGTCCCGTCGGCATTCCTTGGTAGGTGCGCCTCAGGCAGTAAGCAATAAACTTACTCCTCCCCAAAGAGGGGAGGCGAAGCCTGGGAGGGTGGACCTCCTAGAACTGCACAGGACAAACCCATAGACCGGCGTAAATCAAGCCCCGAAAGCCAAGACAATACCAGTGTATGGGGTGCAGTATCCATCGGAACAGATACTACACTTTGATCTTAGCCAAAAGAACAGGAGATTTCGTTGGTTTGGTTACATTGAAAGAATGGATGAGTGATTAGGTTAGTAGATGAAGAACAGTTGAGGTAGCAGGGTCAGTGTCAAGGAAAACATGGGAGGAAGTGATAAAGATGGAATTAAGAGAAAGAGGGATAAATAAAGACTTTTCCAGAGATTTGCAAGTTAATTTCTAAAAACCATCCAACACATGCCGGCATTTGTATTATTGGGACGACTGTTCTCATCTTGGATGTTATTAGTTCACCAAACAGAATAATGCAGATTATCAATTCTTATCTAAAAAAAATTCCAAAACATAACATGCCAGCATGTAAAACAGACATTAAACTTTTATTTTATTTTTTAGAAATTCTTTTCTTTATTTTTCTCTCGACAAATATTTATTTGGCTCGTAAAATAAGACTAAATTTGTATGTCTGCGTTTCATTTCTTTTCCTGTACGCTGCAAGTTCGATATCATGTGTTAAATATGAATAATCGCATTGTCCCTGGGATGGTTTATACAAACATAAAAGACGTCTGAAATTAAGATTTTCTTCCGATGAAAATATGCTGGTTCACATAATTAATAATTAACGTTTTCTTCGTGAGAAATAATCCCACATTTATTCCCCATAAATTAAAAAGATGCTAAAATGTTGTTCATACTTCTTTACTATAACCAAGAAAAGGTGGCTTATTATTTTTTGACATGTGATACACCCCATAAACTGGTATTGTCTTGGCCTTCGGGGCTTGATTCCGCCGGTCTATGGGTCGGTCCTGTGCAGTGCTAGGAGGTCCACCCTCCCATGCTTTGCCTCCCCTCTTTGGGGAGGAGTAAGTTTATTGCTTACTGCCTGAGGCGCACCTACCAAGGAATGCCGACAGGGCTGCCCAGGCAATTTTTAATGGCCAGAGTGCTCACTTTCTCAGGCGCTGGCTTTTCAAACCCCACTTTCCCGACTCGACCTTGGGTCACATCTTACTTGTGAGAGTAAGATAAAACTGGCCTTGTGCCTAACCTCCTGGAGAGGAGGTAAATAAATACTCCAATAGTCATCGGAGCATTCCAGGGCACTTCTTTACAATCCCCCCCCCCATCCCCCAATGAAAAAAGAGTCTTTATTATTTTTTTAAATAGTCCAATTGTAAAAAGATTTTGCACCCATCAACATTTATGTAAATATTCTTTTATATAGAGTTAGCCCCCCCCCCCCAAAAAAAAGGGCACCCATTGAATAGATAATAAAATTCACAATCCTTTCTGCAATCCAATTATATTTGGTACAAATAAAATTCAGTCTATGCCTGATGCTTGACTTGTCCACCAAGTTTCAGTCATGAATGTCCAACAGTCTTTGTTTTATCGCTGTTTAATAATATGCTCAAAATTTGCACCTCTACGTTGCAAGCACGCCTGAACATGACGTACATTCTTCAGTTCAGTCTGAGGATTGTTTGGATAGACATTACCTTGGAGATGACCTCACAGATAAAAATCGGGTGAGGGATATGGTTCAGTGACTGTGTAGTGAGAGTGAAGCCCATTCAGAATCACACCTACTGATGAGACAATCACCAAAGTGTTTCAGCATAAAACAAAAACGTGTTTTTTCATGACTGGACCTTGGTGGACAAGTCAGGCAGAGACTAAAGTTTATTTGTACCAAATATGGTGGATTGGTGTATCTGGTTTCGTTGCTTTAAGTTTAAATACAGGTGGACCCCTCCCTCACCCCAATATCTTACCCATGTAATCGGTAATTAAATTAATAACTTTTTCTGCAATCTAACCATATTAAATACAACGAATCTTCAGTTTATGCCTGACATATTCGCCAAGTTTCGATCATAAATGTCTGTTTATCTTCGTTAGATATGCGGGGGGCACTTTTATGATTGCATCATCAGTAAGAGTTGAAATCCTGAATCCCTATTTCAGAACCGAAGTGGGCCATCATAAGCAAAATCAGGGTAGTGCCAAGAGAGAAGTGTGTCAGAGTTATTATGAATTTTTCACGTCATATCCGGGTGTGCTTGTAATTGAAGACTGTTGACATTCAAACTGAAACTTGATGGACAAGTCAGACTGGAGTTTATTTGTACCAAATGTGGTTGGATTGCAGAAAGGATTGTGAATTTTATTAACGATTTCACGGGTAACGTTTTTTTTTTGTGTGTGTGTGTGTGTGTGTGTGTGTGTGTGTGTGTGTGTGTGTGTGTGTGTGTGTGTGTGTGTGTGTGTGTGTGTGTGTGTGTCACTGTATTATAACATTATCTGGTTTTCCCGCCTTTATTGGAGTATCTGTTTAAATTGCAAAGTCAAGGATCTAATGGTTGCTATGGAATCGGCAAGTCAAGTTCAAATATAATTGGATCTATGATGTTCACTTATGTGCTAAAATAGAGGGAGGGGGTTAAATTTCCCCCAATTCTTTCTCCACTTTTGGTAAATTCTTTTTTTTACTGTCAGAAAATTTCTTTCTTTTCCATTTTTGTAATCATTCATGAGAAAGGTGCAATAAAATATGCTATGATTATTAAAACAAAATTCAAAATGTTTGGGAATGTTTCTGATGAGGATTGATAAATTGGATTATTCGGACTACTGTTTTCATCTTGGATGTTATTCTTACAACGTTTCAGCCGATGTAACCTCTGACCTTCTTCAGATATATCTCGTCAAACTCCGGAATCTGTACGGAATTTCGAACTGAACTCTTTATTTAATCCACAGGGGTAGATTGTTCTCGTTCTGTCAGTCATAGAAGTCTTAGAGTAATTTTTAATTATATTCTTAGTATCGCCTGTACTGAGGATTAAACGTTCAATTGAACATGGACCCACAACTTAACAGATAAAGTGCTAATAGACAGTTCTAAGTGATGATCTTCTGGAAGTTGAAGGTTCAATCCTCAGTATGGGCGATACTAAGAATATAATTAAGAATTTCTTAAGACTTCTATCCAGTCATGGCTGACGAAACAAGAACAATCTACCCCCGCATAAAGAGTACAGTTCAAAATTCCATACAGATTCCCGAGTTCTGACAAGACGCACCTGAAGAAGGTCGGAGGTTACATCGAGTAAAACGTTGTGAGATAACATCCGAGATGAGAACAATGGGAGAAGGGAATTTCGGGGAGGACTTCTGGCTTCCGGTGAAAAAATCGTGTATGTATACCTGAAAGTGATACAACAATTTTTTTTTATTCATATTAATTTGAGACTTTTCTTTCATCATATTCAAATAATTAACATAATACAGACTATTTGAAAAATAATTTATTTGTTTTTTATTTGTTTTCAAAACATTTTTAAAATTTTCATTGATTTTTTTTTTTATCCATATTTGGTTTAACTTCTAAAATGCATTGTTTTTACACCTCATAATAATCATTTTATTATTATTAATTTGGCACTTCTTTAGTTTAGGTTTGAATCAGAACGTATTTGTTTTCAGTGCCACCGGAAGTAATATAGAAATAGAAGTTTTTATCCAAAAAATCAATAAAGCGAACAATAATAAAGCAAAATGATTTCTGTAATTGGACATTTAACCCTAACTCGATTTCACAAGAAAACATTATTTTCACTAAATATTTCCAAAAAAACATTTCACGTATTTTTGGAAAAACACATATTTTCACTATTAGTTGAAAAAAAATATTATTTCTTGAAAAAAGAAAGATTATTCTATTTTGTTTATTTTTTTCAATGAAAATATTTTTAAAGTTTTAAAAACATTCAAATAAATTATTTTTCAAATAGTCTGTATTATGTTAATTATTTGAATATGATGAAAGAAAAGTCTCAAATTAATATGAATAAAAAAAACATTGTTCTATCACTTTCAGGCATCCATACACGATTTTTTCACCGGAAGCCAGAAGTCCTCCCCAAAATTCCCTTCTGCTGGAACAATAGTACGAATGATCCAAATAATACAACATTCAAAGTTTTATTACATTCAAATAAATGAAAGATATCTTTAACAACAAGAAATTTTCACATTTCCACTTTAGCAATGAACCCACCTCCACAATGGTTTGCCAGTTTCTTAGAAAAATAAGCCAACATTTTTCTCAGAAAATCTATGACCTTTCGGGGGGGGAGGGGGGGGGGGGGAGGGGGGGGGCTAAAAAAAATTTAATATCTTAAAAAATAAAACAATGACGAATGTAGAACATTTAAGAGGGAAAAAAAACTTATGTTTTTAAGTATATTTACTAACATTTTTAACAACAAAATGGCAGAAAACAGTTTAAGTTTTGAAAGAATAAAAAATAAAATTTGAAAAAAAAATAAAATAAAATGATAAATTTATTATTCATCAGTGAAAATTACATTAAAAAAATCAGGGTAAAATTTTAGTCTTTGCCCCCATGTGTCAACGGAAAAATAAAAATGAGATTCTCTTTTAATTTTATTTTTTTGTGCGATTACATATCTGGGAAAAAAATTTAATTAAAGAGTTTAGAGTGGGAGTTCACTTTACTATATAAATTTATGGTAAAGTGATCGCTCATTTCCTGACCAGAAATCATTATTGATCATCTAGTTATTGACCATATCGTGTAGGACAGAACCAGTAACCATTTCTTTTGTATTTCCGAAATGGCTGCTATTTTTAAATGATTTATTTTTTCAGAACTACTAGTATATTTTTTATTTTTTTTATTTTTTTTTGTATTGACTTCCACCCCACCCCCATTTCGTGTTGCCACACTGCACTTAGAGTTAGAGGTTAATAAAGAGCATTTTTTTTACCGGTCATGCTTTTCTTTTTCTAATGAGGAGATAGATTTAATGATGAAGAATATTATGAGAGGATTGAAAATGATGAATGAAAGAATGAACAAAATTTGATTAGTTATGGGAACAGTTTATGACAAGTATTTGTTAACATTAGATTTGAAGATGACCCTATTGTAGACCTCAGGGAAGCAATCAAATGGTAACGTGGTCTGTGATGAGGTATTGTAATTTACATGTGGTTGCCATCTTCACATTTCAGTCGTTGTGCTCTCTCGCCTCCTTTGTCGTAGTTGGTGACCACGATCCTATAGTGGTATTAATTTTGTATTAAGGTTTTTACCTAATTACGGTGGGCATCCATAAACCGCAAAAAGCAACATTAAATATAAAAGTAAAAAATAAAAATGATAGCATGGGGTTCAGAGGAGTACATGGGACTTTTCATTCATTCTCGAGCAACCCCAGGTGTGCCTGTTAGTTAATATAAAAAGAACAGTTTTACAAGCAGATATTTATCTACCTCCCACAGCGGTAAGATGTGACACAAGGTCGGGAAAGTGGGATTTGAAAAACCAGCGCCCGAGAAGTTGAGCACTCTGGCCTACAAAAAATGCCTGGGCAGCCCCGTCGGCATTCCCCGGTAGGGGGCGCCTCAGGCGATTAGCAATAAACTAACCCTTTCTCAAAGGGTGAGAAGGCAAAGCCTGGGTGCCTGGACCTCCTAGAACTGCACAGGACAGACCCATAGACCGGCGTAAATCAAGCCCCGAAGGCCAAGACAAAACCAGTCTATGGGGTGCAGTATCCATCGGAACAGATACTACACTTTGATCTTGGCCAAAAGGCCGGTATTTAACGCCTACCCACAATAGGAGTATGTGACACAAGGTCGGAAAGTGGGATTTGAAAAGCCAGCGCCCGAGAAGGTGAGCGCTCTGGCCATTAAAAATTGCCTGGGCAGCCCCGTCGGCATTCCCCGGTAGGGGCGCCTCAGGCAGTAAGCAATTAACTTACTCCTCCCCAAAGAGGGGAGGTAACGCCTGGGAGGGTGGACCTCCTAGAACTGCACAGGACAAACCCATAGACCGGCGTAAATCAAGCCCCGAAGGCCAAGACAATACCGATCTATGAAGTGCAGTATCCATCGGAACAGATACTACACTTTGATCTTAGCCAAAAGGCCGCTCTGCAAAATATTTTAAACTTAATTTTATCAACCTGATCATCTATAGCACTTTATCTTTTAATCCCATCTCATTTATTGTTGGTATGAACCCCGTAACCCCATCCCAACAATGGATAAAATAGCACCTTGTATGCATCATCTAAAATATCTAAAATAATTAAGGAAATTTCTAAACATGATGGACGTGATTTTATCTAATATTTTTCTTCAATTCTGAAATTTATTATCAAGAGAGATTTCAAAGCCTGAATCTATTAATCCTGGGTTTTTCAATGGGAGCCATATGGCCCCTTGAAAGCCATGAGATATTTTCATGGGCCACAAGGTGAAAATTGAGAAATAAGAGTCCCAGAAACTTTAAGACACTCAAAATGTAGATATGTAGTATTTTGTAATTAACAATTATTATTTAAAATTAAAATATGAAAAATGTATTATTAAATTAAATATTAAATTGATCTAATAACTTATTTGTTATTGTATTTTTTCCGTCGGATTTATTTAAAATGGCTTGGGTTTTTTTTTAACAATTTAAAACACCTTTTAATTAAGGTATGTTTTCATCAACTTATCTTTCAATTTTTTTTAAATTTTTTTTGTAATTGTCACATTTAATTATAATTCACTTGTTTGCTAATAAATCTTTCATTAAATGATTTTACAATATTTATCCAAATAATATTATTCTTTGATTTACACTGAAAGTCTATTGATGCCATAGTACTATCCAAACTACTCCCCTATATGTATTATGTTGAGGGGTGGACAGATGAGGCAAGAACTCAAGTTGACATGACCATAAAGAACTGCATTGAATTGAAGGGGGCCACATATGGTTGAGAAACACTGCATTAACCGATTGGATTTTTTTGCTAATATAGCCTCTCTTTTTTGGACAGGATGCAAAAAAGAATCTGTAACCTAATAGGTCCTGCACTGTCTGGCAAGCTCCATTCCCTGTCACCTCGCCTCAGTGTTGCATCCCTGTGCTTGTTTTACAGGCACTTCCACTTCTAACAAATTTATTGCACTTGTACTTCCTCAACAAAAATATCCCCAACCTACCCGACTAGCAGCAAAATTCCACCCCTTCACTCTAGAGGTCCCTAAATGCCGGAAAATGTTCTACTCTAATAGCTTCTTTTCTCGGACCACTTGTCTTTGGTATTTCTTCCCTGATCTCTGATCGTACCAATATGCAGAAATTTAAATGTAATGTGAACAAACTTCTTGTCGCTCAACTCCCCACTTAGGTTGCCCTCCCACTTAAATCTGGCCCCTATTATAGTAGCCCCTTAGATTTCAGTGGCAATATGCCTTGTTTGGGATGAATAAAAGTTATATATATATATATATCGGGAACAAATTGCCAAATTAGTTTAAGAACAGTAATAGCATAGATAATTTTAAGATCGAATTGGAAGAATTCAGAAATTATGTTAAAACAAGAAATTAAAAGAATTTTGGGGAACTATTAGACGAAATATTTAACATAATTTGATCTGTATATTAATATTGTATATATTCTGCACAATGATTTAAGGGTTCTATTGAGAAGGTAAAAAAAATGTTCAACGAGGCATAACATATAAATAATAGCTATCATGTTTCAACACTAGATAAGCAAAGAAGGGCTAATTTAACATAAGACACAGACAGACCAAACCAAACCAAACCAAACCAAACCTTGGTTGCATAATAATATTAGTGTAACAAGACATAGAAATTTTCTTTGATCATTTTTTTTTTTTTTTTTTTTTCATTTGTTTTATTCCATGGCGTCTAAAGGAATAATTCTTGCTTGTATGTCACGATGTACGTGAATCTGTCCATCCAACTGTTTGGTTATCCCTCCTTATCCAAGTCTTGCAGCCACGCCGTCGAGATATTATTTATGCTTTTTTCTAAATACAGCCGCAGCACTATTAATACTACTTGTGTACTCGGCATTGTTATAGATTCATTAAGCTTGCCACAGGAATTTGGTCTATGTATTATTCATCACTTCAGAGCCACTTGCTGGAAATACAGCCAGTGGGTGAGAGGAGGTGGTGGTGGTGGTAGCAGTAGCAGCAATGGTGGTTCGAGTAGTAGTAGTGATACTACTGCTGCTACTGATGATGATGATGATCTTAATGATAGTGATGATGATGATATCACTCAGCAAATGGCAACCACCATTTACTTCCTCAATATATTATAAGACAGTCTTGATCCAAATGCTGAAATTACCTCGACTATCAGTTACTGCCACTATTTCTTGGATTCCCTTTTTTGCTGCAGATCTATTACAAATATTAATAATTTTAAAAAATAGCCGGTTTCACTGTTATCTGTTAACAAGCAGAGTTGGGATGTCAGAGTCCAGAGTAGAGAGCAAAACTGGGAAGTTGATAGGAAAAATATTTGACTTCGGACTCAGTTTAAAAATAAAATGTTACACCGATTCCGACTCCTGCAAAAATTGACGACCTACCTCAGGATAGATCTGAAACTGGTTGGGTAGAAGGGCTCCAGAAGTGGTTAACTGGATAAGAAAAAGAGAAAAAATAAAAAAGACTCCAACACCCACCCCGATTACATCTCCTGCAAACATTTATAACTTGACTCCCAACTCTGACTCCCCCACATCTGGTAGAAAGTAGGGAGTCTGCAATTTTTTTGCAGAAATCTGGAATGAGGGTTAAGTTTTTGAAAACTGACTCTAGAGTCGGTAGTGACATTTTTTTTTTTTGTAGCTGACTTCTCAACCTTCGAGTTTGAGTTCAGTTATTTAAAACTGACTCTAGAGTCGGTAGTGACTTTTTTTTTTTTTTTTTTGTAGCTGACTTCTCAACCTTCGAGTTTGAGTTCAGTTATTTAAAACTGACTCTAGAGTCGGTAGTGACATTTTTTTTTTGTAGCTGACTTCTTAACCTTCGAGTTTTAGTTCAGTTATTTAAAACTGACTCTAGAGTCGGTAGTGACATTTTTTTTTTTTTTGTAGCTGACTTCTCAACCTTCGAGTTTGAGTTCAGTTATTTAAAACTGACTCTAGAGCTGAAAGTCAGATTATTTTTAAATTCTCATAACTTTTGAACCAATTGAGATATTTGTATAATTCAAACGATTGTGAACTTCATTTTTAAGGCTTTTTTTATCTAATCCAATTAAATAATAATTTTCTCCAATAAAAATAAAACTTGAGTGAGGCATGCTACTGGAAAGTTAGAATTGGGTATTCTAAAATAGGTTTTGAAGTCAAATTTAACTTAAGTGTTCCAGTCGAAGAAAACCAGAAACGCGAGTTGAATTACTTCAACACAAACACAAATTCCTTCTATTTGTGCTAATCACGTTAGGCGATACAAATATTAGATAGTGCTTTTGGGGCGAATATCGTGAGAATATTTACAGTTTGAATGCGGATTGTGCTACATTAACACCTGAACATTGTAATAATAATTAGCCAGCCATTTTCTTCTCTTTGTGTTTTGCAGTTGTTCACACATGAATGAAAATGGTTTTTAATCATTGCCGCTAAGAAGGAGGAGAGGGGGGGGGCTGCACAATGCATAGAGACTTCTAATTTAATCTGACTATTACTCGTTTACTCGTTAGATTAGCATACTAAACATTTCTATTAAACATAAGTGTTTAATGGGAAGTATTTTCTGTGTTGTATTCAGACTGCTTGAGATGGTGACATTCAGCAAATACATCATCATCATCATCATAATCGTCATCATCGGTTTAACATCCATTTTACATGCTAACATGTGTGGGACAGATTTTAGAAATTGACTTCCAAACTAACCCATCTCTGGCCAGGCCTTTATTTATCCCTCTTACTCTCAAGACCATTCTTATCACTTTCTCCTATGTTTTCATTAGCCTTCCCTTGTGAATTGATCCTGCTACCTCAACTGTTATACATCTACTAACCCAAGAACTCTCATACATTCTTTCAATCTTTCGAAATCTTCTGTTCTGCACACATGTCGCTATACTGTCTAGATTTAATCTTCCTCTGAGGTCATCAGATCTAAGCCTGTCTTTAAGACTCACATTACACATCCATTGTATCATACTCATATCATTTCTCTTCATGCAACGCACGTCCTAAACCTTCACTGTCCAGGTTTCATTTTCATACATCATCATCATCACACTGCGTACACATGCCTGATAGATTTTTCCCTTGGTCAACAGTAGTAATGCTCTGCTGGTTAGTAATGACAAGTTCACTGATCTTACTCCATCCACTCCTAATTCTTGCAATCACACTAGCACTTGCTCCTCCTTGTTCTCCCATGATATCACCCAGGTAACCAAAGCTCTGAACAATCTCAATAGCTTCACCATCCAAATATACTTTCTTCATATCTAAGTTCTCATCCATCTCTATTGTCTTAAACTTCTTGCACATAAACTGGTTATCATCTCCCAATCTACCAGTAATTCCACTGCACTTCGTGTGTACCCAATGCTTACAAAAAATTGAGTTGCATCCGACTCTCTTTCCACAAACTGAGCAGAAGAACTTTCTTCTTTCTAATACTACAACCTCTCATTTATCACTTTGTCTTGGTAATATTCACTCTCAGACTTTTGCTTTTCATAGCATTCCTCCAAGCTTCTTTAACTTAACAAGTAGACCTTCCACTCCACATTTGAATATGAATTTGCTGCAGATAAAAAAGATGGCAGCCATTGGAAAAATGATCCTTGTCAGATAAAGTATTTTCTGGGAGAAATTAATTTGAATTAATTTTTATCTTATCAACAGATAAAGTTTAAACAAAATCAAATAACAATTTATCATATGCATTGCTATCTAGGTGTAATGTGGAATATCTGAATGACTTATATATATATATATATATATATATATATATATATATATATATATATATATGCATGCTTCATTTCTCTGTTTATTAAAATCCCCATAACTATTTCCTTTGATAATGTCTTGGATTTGTATTAAATGTGATTTTTCTTTTTTATTCCAGACCATAACAGGGGCTATGAGTACATTAAACCCACATGTAGAGCTGGATGATCCGAGCTTAAAATTCAGGGTCAATTACATTCAAGAAGTTGCAAGTCAGCAAAATTTTAATTATCCACCAGTAAGTTTGATCTTTCATAGTTTATATGTCTACACTCACACTCACAATTCATACATGCAAGTATATCAATTGTAATCTATAATCTGATTGGATAAAAAAAAAAACATTCATTCCAAGAAGAGACATATCAACCCAATCTTGATTGGTTAAAATTCATACAATGAACCACACAAAAGTGTAAGCACATTTGGGTTGTTTCTTGCACCAAAATGTTAGCTGAGAATTAATCGTTAGAAAACGAATTACGACAGTTTATTTTGCTCTTTTGTTTTGTTTGTTTTTAAATATTTTCTTTTTTTAGTTTAAAAGGTCTAACAAAATGTAGTATACAGAACACATTTGGAATGTTCAGTTCCTTATCCCATCTCTCCAAAATGTATGATTTTTTGGATTCTTTAAATTTTTTGTGATGAGAATGGTTACCAGTGTAGGTTTTTTAATTGTCGGGTTTGTAACTCTATCGAAGTTGTTGAGCTCATTTTAGAATATAGGTGCGGAATTATAGTTGCACAAAAAAAATGATTCCTAACTCTCTTAGCCCATATAATAAACTTAAGAATTGTTTTTAATCAAACAAACTTAGAATTATTTTTTAGAATTGCAACGCTATTGATAAAGGTTCATTTACACGGTTATTATATATATATATATATATATATATATATATATATATATATATATATATAAGAAAGAAAAGCCATCTGATATCGGATTTCTTTTGATGTTAGAATCTCTTATTTTTACCAATGTTGAGTTAGGATAATCTAGAAGAGTCGATATTAAAAAAACTTGGATTTTATTTTCTTATATTTGATTTCTGGTATGTATGGGCTATTCTTATAAATGTGTAACTTTAAAGAATATATATATTATTATTATTATTATTATTATTTCGTGTATCCACATCAGATGTTATAAGGAGATATAATATTTTATGTATCAATTTAGCCAATATTAGGGTTGCTCTCAAACAAAGGTTCAGTTGATTTTACTTCCTATTCTTTTATTCTGTTTTATATAGAGTTGACTCATCCCTGTTTCTTTGTTGTGTCGAATTAATGGGTGACCTTATTTTAACACGTGCATGCTTGTATTTATATTTTTTGGTGTTAGTTTAGTTTTTTATTCATTTATTTATTTATTTATTATGTATTGTTATCCTAAAGTAAATTTTATGATGTGTAAGCAGTTGTTTGCTATTTCACTACTATGCTTTAATAGGTTTTGGGGGGTCTTTAAAGTTTAGGATTTCAAATTTCTCATTCAGACATAATCTACACGAGTCGTATCAATTTCTACATGTACTGGCCTGTCATACTATTTTCCAATCGATTATTGGTAAGCAATAATAGTTTGCTAGTGCTGTTTTCAAATGTGCGGTTATTGTCGTAATATCTGGTTTTAAAATCTAGGGAAGTCATACCCACATAGTACTTCTTGTTATTCGATCTTTCTTTGGCAAATATTGTAGCACTCTCTTAATTAATCCGACCAAAGCTAAAATAGTAAGGATTAGTAAAACAATTCTTTCTAGAATTAACAAGAAAATAAAAAAAGACCTAGAATTAAATCAATGGGTGAATACTGCTGGAGCAATCACTTGGTTTAATAATATTGAAATAAAAATAAATGTATCTTCCTACAATTTGACATAGTGGATTTCTATCCATCCATATCTGAAGATCTCTTCAACATCGCCCTAGAATTTGCCAAGATGTATACCGATATATCAAGGATGAAATCCACATCATTAAAAAATGTAAAGGATGAGTTTTAATCAATATTAATAACCAATGGATTAAAACAAAAATGGCAAACTCTTTTGATTTGGCCATGGGTGCCCTTGACTCTGCGAAGGCATCAGATCTTGTGGGGTTATTTATTTTATATACACTCACAAATATATTTGATAATACAGATATCGACCTATATAGAGAGGATGGATTAGCTATAACAAGGGATTCCAACAAGGTCAAGGGGGAAAAATTCAAGAAAATTATATATGTGTAAATGAAAAAAATAGGCCTAAGAGTAGAAGTACTGGCTAACAAAAATAACTCACTTTTTAGATGTCACTTTAAACTTAAATGAAAATACTTATAAGCCATATTTAAAGAATAACGCTAATCCAATATATGTATACCCAAAGTCCAATCACCCCCATCAATCATAAAACAGATTCCTATTTCTATCGAACATAGGCTTAGCAATAACTCTAGCAACGAAAATGCATTTAAGGAGTGAAGTAACATTTACAATACAGCTCTAAAAAATATTGGGTACCATAATATCAAAATAGAATATAAGAAACAGTACACCAATAAGTATAATAAAAGAAAAGAAAAAGAAATATAATCTGGTATACACCGCCTTATAATCAGATTCTAAAAACTAAGCTGGGCAAGAATTTCCTAAATCTCATCGAAAAACACTTCCCCGTAACCAACCCCCTGCATAAAATATTAGATAAAAATAAGCTAAAACTATCCTACAGTTGATTCAAAAACTTAGAAATGATAATTAAGGCTCACAATAACAAACTACTAAAGGAGAACAGTAGAGAAGAAAAAATAATAACAAATTGCGTAAAAAAGTGAACAATATAGCAAAAAGCACACTAAGAAGAACAAAAATATAACCACCACAAATAGTAATAACCCAAACCCTAATAGCAATCACCGAAATAGAAATTAAAAAGTTAGTAATGAAGAGAAAAGCTATAACTGATAATAATCAAATGGAAAATAGTACAGCAGGCCAGTACATGTAGAAATTTAGACGACTCATGTAGATTATGTCTGAATGAGAAATTTGAAATCCTAAACTTTAAAGACCCCCAAAACTTATTAAACTGTAGAAGTGAAATAGCAAACAACTGCTTACACAGAATAACATTTACTTTAGGATAACCATACATAATAAATAAAAAACTAAACTAAATTAACACCTAAAAATAAAAATACAAGCACACACTTGTTAAAATAAGGTCACCTATTAATTGTTCAAAGTTTATTGGAAATTAGAAAATTTGCTGTCTTGTGTGCTATTTGTTCAGAAGTCAATTTTCACAGTGTATAACTAAAAATGCAGGCTGCAAATAAGTAGAAAAACCATACCAATACAATATCATCATGTAGTAAATAAAAATTAATCATAACAGAAGCAAAAGTTATTAGATCAAACCAGCGTAATCATTGGGTAAAATCCCATTATTCCTTGAAAAAAAACGTGCAAAAATGACATGCAAGTGCAATTTGGACTGTTCATATAAGATCCATTTCAACAGCTAACATATTGAATCTTCATAATATGATTCATAGCACAGTAGAGATTAAGTTAGTTTGTTTTTTTTAATAGTAAATCAATAAAAAGAATTCCGGTTTGGACCATGTAAAAACAGACAGAAAGACAATTTGATAATAGGGCAAAGATTTCATTCAATAATGTTTTCACTGGTTTCTGATATCTACATACAGTTGTGTTTTTTTTTTTGTTGATCTTTTTTAATTTTGTCAATTTCTAATTGAACTTCTTTAATTTGAAGTTCAAATTTTGAATTAAAAGAAAACATCAGAATACCTCTATAAATTATATAAAAGCTATGAATAATATATAGTACACTATAAGGATACCCATCCCAGGACAAGTAAAATTAATTCCCCGAGCAGAACAGTTTTGCAACAATTTTATGTCTCTTTACAAATATTAAAATCAGATATAATGATACTAAACCTTATTTTTAGAATCCTTATTCTAATTTTGATCAAAATCCATTACATGATTTTGATTCTAGAAAATGTCTAAAAATTAAGGCTTTAGCTTAAGGGTCTTAAGAAAGTGAGATTCAGGGAATCCTGCTTAATTGGTCTATGGATCAAATTCAATGCAAATCCGAAATATTTTAATTTTCAAATAGGAGGTTGTGCCCATATTATGACCCCTTAAACCCCTTTAAAATATTCCAAAGAAACTGACATTTGGGGAATAAGCTAAATATAGCCCACATTTGGACCCCTTACACGTAGCAGCTGTGTTACAAAATTCATAATAATCAGTTAATTAGTTTAGGAATGAATCTTGTACATACAAATATATAAACATACCTAATTTTATAAAGATAGAGCTATAAATGGAAAGAGTTTTTATTTACTCCTCTCCAGGAGTTAGGCACAAGGCCAGTTTTTATCTTACTCCCACAAGTAAGATGTGACCCAAGGTCGGGTCGGGAAAGTGGGGTTTAAAAATTGCCTGGGCAGCCCCGTCGGCATTCCCCGGTAGGGGCGCCTCAGACAGTACGCAATAAACTTACTCCTCCCCAAAGAGGGGAGGCAAAGCCTGGGAGGGTGGACCTCCTAGAACTGCACAGGACAGACCCATTGACCGGCGTAAGTCAAGCAAGACAATACCAGTATGGGGTGCAGTATCCATCGGAACAGATACTACACTTTGATCTTAGCCAATAGGCCAAATGGAAAGAGTTGGACCTTTTCAAATTCATGATTCTGAGTCCAACACGGTTCTGAAAAGTACTACACCTCCTTCAATAGAATTGAATATCTAGTCATGGTCAATATTAATCTTGACTTTTTATATGTTTACGATACCATATAAAAAAAATCTTGCTAAACTTTCTCCTGCCACCAATCTCTCACAATACTCTTCAAAAATGAAACAATGCCAGGATTATTCCTTAATTGAACAGTTGCTGCTGCTGCTACACTCTTATCAAATGCTGTGCATTGTTAAATAAATAAAATAAAATAAAAAACGTTCCTACTTTATTCCCTTCAATCTTATCTTCCTGGTCTAATTAAGAATTATAAATAACCGACTTTATTGAAAAAATATTTGGATAAGTCTTTTAGTTTTTTTTTTTTTACATTAGTAACAGTCAGACTAGTGTTCTCATTTTGGTTGTTTTCACCGGAGGTGTGGAGCCGAGTTTGGAGTCAGCAATTTTCTTTTTTTACAGGAGTTCAGAGTTGTTGTTTTTTTTATATATAAACCGGATTTGAGAGTGAACGTACCTAAAAGTAAAGTGATGGTGTGTGGATCTAGGCTACAATCCCTAAGGGACTTTGGTCGTTATTCTTGTTCTGTGTGCCAGAAAGGTGTTGGATGCAATACAATGTAACCTGTGCCTATTGTGGGTTCACAAAAAGTGCAGTGATCTGAAGTGTAGGAGATGCCCTATTGCCGGTTGTCCCAACAAAGAGATGGTACTAGATGACAATAGCCTGGAGCTAGTAGACTTTCTGCTACCTAGGAGATATGCTATGCACATATAGTGGATGTGAACTCAGTACAATCACAAGGGTGAAAGCAACACGTGCGAAATTTCATGAGCTGTTGCCTCTGATAACATTGTGAGTTGTCCCTCTCTACATCCGGAATAAGCAGCTATGTCAGGAGCGTCTTGTTATATGGCAGTGAATGCTTGGCCCTAACCCAGTCGTCTCGCCCGACTGCAATGCAATGACATATCCATGATTAGATTGATCTGCAGCGGTGAAATCTAACCAAACCCGTCACATTAGGTCGGAGGATTTGCTGAAAGCACTATATTTAGTTAGTATAGAAGTTATTCTAAGGGCGAATCGGTTATGCTGGTACGGTCATGTGGGGCATTCATCCTCTTGTATAAACTGTTGCAGAAGCATGGATGTCTTGAATTACAAGAAGGTTGACCGGTTAAGGAAAACTTTAAAGCAAGTGATTAGACAAGATCATTAACAGAGTGGAATTTGGAAACAGTTAACTCGCTGCACCGTGAGAACTGGCGAGTGAGATTGTAAAATATCAAAAAACGTCTGACACCTGGACAAAGGAAAAGTGATTTTAAATGAATAGAAGAAGAAAAAAAAAACTCCGGTATCAAGACGAAGATTTTATTCAGCTGACTCCCTGTCTTAGTTGGAATCAATGATCAGAAGAGACATATGCAGACATGCACGCACTCAAATGCTTGCAGAATTGGACCACTTTACCAATTAAATGTTGTTTTTTTATGGTCTGTTTACAATGGAGGTTTACATCGTACCGAGGATTGAACATACAATCATGAATTACATAAGACTTTTACCCAGTCATGGCTGACGGAACAAGAGCAGGCTAGCTGCCCCCGTGAATTAAATAAATTCCATACAGATTCCCGAGTTTGACGAGACGCAACTGAAGAAGGTCGGAGGTTACATTGGTCGAAGCATTGTGAGAACAGTAGTCCAAATAATCCAAATTATCAATCCTCATCTCAAAAATCAAAAACCTAACATTTTGCATTTCAATGATTTCTTTTATAATTTAGTTTTATGATTCGTTGTGTAGAATCAAACAATGTCACGGACTGACCTTCCAATGATTTTTTTATGACTTAAGAAAAAGACAAAATCGTTTACATTGTAGCATTTTATCAACATTAATTATTAAAATGCATTTTCCTCTTTCAATGAAAATCTAAATTTTGTTATGATGACCGGCTTAAGATAAGTTTCCTGTGCAGACCAAGTTATCGTCTTTTGTTTAAGTTTGTTACTAATTTAATAGATTGTTCAGTGCTGTAGCCAAGAAGGAAGCGTGTAGCTGTATTCAACGTAGAACTAGCTTCTTCCTGAACTAGTTTCTACTATAAGACACAGCTTTTATGTTTTTATAAGCAGTAGTAGTAGTAGTAGTAGTAGTAGTAGTAGTGTTTAATGGAAATCATCTACTTCTAAAAAGAGTTTGTGTTTTGTGCGTGGTCTGTTGAAGTAGTAAAGCAAAAATTTTTAACCAAAACCTTTAACCACTTTCAGTATCAGAAGAATTATGCTAATTGTCTTTCCACTCTGCCTCGCGTGGCCAATCAGAAAATTTGCTCTGTTAATAAAAAGTATGATTTTTCTTTTTGGGTTTGGTAAGCGAAAGTGTGAATCGTCTGCTGCGAGTGGAAAGTTGGGTTTTGACCACAATTTTGGTATTATATTTTACCTGCTGCATTGTTTACAGCTGCTTTTCTGACTTTTAAATACAAACTTACGATTAAATTTATTGTTGGCACATATATTTGTTTTATTGACCCCTAGGTTAATACCTTAGACAGTGGTAGTAATGGTAACAGGGTGATAGTGGTGGTGGGAATAGCAGAGTAAGCCTATCATGATATTCACTCACATGACCAAGAACAACTCTTGGTGTTACCAAGATTAAACTAAAGGTACTTTATATAAATAAAATACGTGTGTATGTATGTTTGCATGTTTTTATATATATATATATATCACTCTTTTTTCTTATATCTCTATATATATATATATATATATATATATATATATATACTCTTAACTTTCTCAGCTGAACAGCTACAGAGTTGAAATTGGGTTTGCAGATACATCTCTGACATCAGTTTTACAAAACCCGACTTCTGACTCTAACTCCCTACCTCAAAGGTGGAGAGCTGTTAATAAAAATATGGCTACAGAGTTGATTTTTAAAAACCTTACCAATTCCTGCAAAAATTGCTGCTTCTGGTATAAAACATACTTTTAATGTAATGAAGAGCCTATGAGAATACCGTACTCTCACATGGCAATCTGTAGACCTGCAACCACAGAGTTAAAGATATGATTTGCCAATTTATTCCATTGAAGTGCTCTATTTAACTATTTCCATACATGTTATAAGCAGTTGATCGACTGCAAACTACACCATGTACATTAAAAAATGTAATCCGTTTTTTTTTTAGAAATAAATGACTGGCTGCTATTTGAATGAATATATGCATCTATTCCAAAAAAATAAGTTTTTACAAACAATAATTGTTTTAGATATCATGTCCTTGTGTTAGATGTTGCCTCTGCAGTGTGTATAAATTATTATACACATCGTTGATAACCCAAATCGTCTTCACGGTCCCAACAATTTCACTCGAATGCAGAGAGTTTTTTCAAATGGAGATTTATTAGTAGACAGAGTGGAGAATTACAGGGGGCCATAGAGCGAAAGAGAGATATTCTCATCGATTATATTTAACATCAAGCGGTTTTTATTATTTCTTGGTAAAGTCCCTTTAAAATCAACGTTAAGCCCTCAAAAAAGTGTAGCATTTATCATATGAGTTTGATCTTTGAAATAAAAACGGTTTCATTTCTGAATAAGAAACAGTTTTTACAGCGTACAAAATCGGTCGTTCGTGTTTTTATCGGGTGACATAAGAAATGAAGCTCTGCTAATTTGGTTGAAGTTTAGAGTCAGAACTTTAGAGTTGGCAATTTTTTAAGCAGTTGAACTCTAGTTTTTAAAACTAGATTCAGTAGTCAGGAATAAGATTTGAAAAATTGATTTCATATTTTCAGATTGTGTAGAAGTTAGCAAAAAATGGGCAGATTTGTCAAAAATATATGGTGCTGGGGGCAGCATAATGGTATAAAAATATTGCTGGCAAAAGAAATAAAATAATTTTCACAAATATAATTTTCTTAATTAAACTTTCTAAAAGCTGAGGTGGAAGGCCCCCACCCCCACCCCCTCCACCTCAGCTTTTGTTAATCTATAACCTAATAAAAAGTTTTCCAAATTATTACATTTCATATCTTTTACATGTGTGGATTTTCTTTTTTTCCTCAAAAAAAAGAACTGTATTGGTCTAAATACAAATTCTTAAACCTGTAACACAGCACTACCTACTTACAAAATCCTGATAGTTTCAGCAGAGCTCTGAAGACCTTCTTAGTTTGTGAAAAAAATTATATAGAGTCGCTTTTACCAGTAACAACATATGAAAAAAGTGTTACCTTGCAAGTGCATTAATCTGATCAAACTTCCTCTCTTTCGAAAGTTGTTACGATGTTAAAAGTGAACATTTATTGAATAAATGTTTAAAATCTCATTAAAATTGGATAATTCTGTTGACTGAAAGAAACAAACAAACATTGATTTGTTTACAAAGAGTAGTCTTCTAGGGAGTATCATATATTGGGGGGGGGGGGGGATAACCCATATTGTAGGGGGGGGCATGAATCCCTGTCACCATCATTGCTCCAACATACTATGTTTTTGTTTTTTTGTTTGAATGCTGACCGTATTTCACAGCTGTGATAGTTTTCCTTGGTTTTCAGAAGTTCTTGGCGATGATTCCATATTCTTTCTTGGATGAAGATTTTAGCTTCAAGAATTTCTTTGACACGTTGCGCTCGTCAATCCATTATGCGGATCTTTCTTATCGTTTGTAAAGAATCCACAATTCATTCAATGAATGGATCGTTACAATCCTTCAGCAATGCAAAATTCTCTCGGATTCTGTCAGTTTTAGGTTGAAGCCGTCTATCAAATCGTCTCTCCCCCACAATCGCATGTAAATGAATAGGAATACTTACTTTGATTATTTACCCAATGGTTATGAAATGACAGACTGTACTTATCTGGCGTTGTCCAGGATTCTTTTTACTTTCACTTTTTCTCCTTTTTTATATTATGCGTTTTTTTTTGTTTTTTTTACTAAATTAAAAAAAAAAATTTATGAGATTTGTAAAGTTAAATTTAATCATTATAGTATTTTGGGTTATTAAAGTATTAATTGAACCAAATTTTTATAAAGCTATAACTAATTTTCTTAAGTCAATGTTTTTTTAATCTTTATTTATAAAGTTATTTGATGTAAATAACTTCCAAAACAAAATTTTGACGGGTCACAAAATAATTCATTCTTTTTGCTTTTGGTTTTTTTTTATTCAAAATAATACATTCTTTTTGCTTTTGGTTTTTTTTTTTTATTCAAAGTAATTCATTCTTTTTGGGGTTTTTTTGGTTTTTTAATTATTAGCAAAATATTCAAATGGCTGGCTTGTTTTATGAAGAAACTGAAATGTATTATGGTGGATTTAATTTAATAATTTTTGCAAGTAAAATTTTATGGAGAATCTAAATAGTGGTATTAGTTTTGTATTAGTGCCAATATAGTTATGCATTAAGTCGCTTTATTTGTTGAGTGTATTGTTTTCATGGATAATATTACTAAACAAATGATTCACGGGGATTGGAAATAAGCAAAGAATACCACAAAGTAAAAAATGAGACTTGTATAGGATTCGAACCTGTGTGTGAGTCTCATTTTTCACTTTGTGGTATTTTTGCTTATTTCCTGCCCCGCAGAGCCGACCTCCTTTGCAGCAGACTTGGCAGTATCTTCTATGTATTTGTTCCAATTCATGTTACCCGTGAATGTTAGGCCAAGGAGTTTGAACGTTGGACTCTCAGGTAGGGTGTTATTAGCCATGGCAATCGGTGGTTTGAAAGGTTTCTTATAATTATAAAAGGAAAAGAGCTTTGTCTTTGTAGCATAAAATGCAACCATCCATTGATGGCCCCATTCCACTACAGACTGGAGATCATTTTCTAAGGATTCAGCCTTTGCCTTGAATATGTGTGCGTTTGTTTTGCCCACATGTCGAGAATAGAGTGTGGTGTCATCAGTAAATATACCCATCTCGGACACAATTGCATCAGAGAGGCCGTTTATGAAAATCAGGAATAATAAATGACCATGGATTGATCCTTGGGGCACACCCGCATTAATGTCATGTTGTTTAGATGTACGGCCATCGAGGACAACCTGGATCTTTCTTTTGTTTAAGAAGGGTCTGATTATATCAAATATTCGTCCAGTAATACCGTACAAATTAATTTTCATAAGAAGACCTTCATACCAGACCTTGTCAAAGACTTTGAATATGTCAAACACTACCGCCCTAGCTTCACCTGCTTTATCCAGTGTATGGTATATGTCTTCAGAGATGACTGTTAGGATGTCCGCAGTAGAACGGGCTTGCTTAAATCCATACTGTTGGTCAGAAAGAAGTTTAGCATTTACGAGGTGGTGGACTATCGCTAGATTGAGTAATGATTCAAAGATGATAGCAAAAAGCGTAAGGAAACTGATGGGGCGATAATTTTGGAGGTCAGTTCTTTCATCAGAATTCTTAAAGACTGGTACTATAGAGGCAATTTTCCATCTATCAGGGAAGCAATTAGATATACACTAGAAGCCCCCTTCTCCCAAAAAGACAGTTTTAAAGTTGATTTTTGTTTTCAGATGAATCTACTAACAATTTTTAATGTGCAAAAGTAACATCTGAAGCAAGTGGTCTATATATGTATACACATATATAACTAGAAGAATACCCATTCGCGAAAAAGTAAAATTAATTCCCTGAGCAAAACAGTTTTGCACCACTTTTATTTCCCCTTACGAAGATTAAAATCAACATATAATGCTACTAAACCTTATGTCTAGAATCTTTTTTAGAATTTTATTTTCAAATTTTAATCAAAATGCATTACATGATTTTGATTCTAGAAAATGTCTAAAATTTAAGCTTACGCTTAAGGGGTCTTAAGAAGAAATTTAAATTCAAGGAATCGTGATTAACTGCTGTCTTATCATTATGAATCAAATTTAATGCAAATCTGAAATATTTGAATTTTCAAATGGAAGGTTGTGTCCATATTATGTCTCTCTCTAACCTTTAAAATATTCCAAAGAAACTGAAATTTGGGGAATATTTATTAATTGATGTCTAATACCTATAGATAAAATTTTACAAAAATCGTAGGTATCAGAATTTTCACAGAGCACTCCCACCCCTTTGCATAAAACTAAATTAAACTAAATATAGTCCACATTTGGACCCTTACACTGAGCATCTGTGTTCCAAAATTATGAATGATCGGTTAGTTAGTTTAGAGAGCAGATTTACCCGGCGTTATCTGGATATCAAATATGTTGAACATAATTAATAAAACTTGGGAAGGTATGAATCCCCTCATTCCACCAATTTCTCGGTTAAATAGTACGACTTCTCTTTTTGTAATAATTCATTTACAAAAGTAAAACATTTTTGAAAAATTGTTTCCAACATTAAACGATCATGAAAGTTAATATACCATTAAACAAAATAATCCAACTCTTTATTATGCATTATTATGATAGAAAAAAAACTTTGGATCATTTGAAACCAGGTAAAAACATCTGTGGAATCTACTGATTCAAAATATACCATTGGTTTTGCTCGAAGATCGACCATTGACAACCAGTGTATAGACAGTCAGACACTCACACAAACATGTTTGCTTTAGATCAGAGGTCTTCAAAGTGTGGGTCGCGACCCCCAGGGGAGTCGCGTAACCATAGAAAGGGGGTCGCCAAAATTATAACTATGGAATTTTTTAAATAATATTCAAACTTATTTTTTATTTATGAAAAATTTTGGTGGGTCACGAAAAAAAAATTTTTTCCAAAAAGGGGTCGCGACAAAAAAAGTTTGAAGAGCACTGCTTTAGATTAACATGGTTACCCGGCGTTTCCGAGGGGGGGGGGGGGGGGGCATGGACAACAAAACGGAAGAGTGTGTGTAACATCTTTCTTTTAAAACCTCTCTTTTTCTGTTTCTCTCTCCTTCCCCCTCTCATCTCTCTCCCCTTCCTCTCTCTCCTCGCCCTCTTCTCTCTCTCTTTCTCCCCTACCTCTCTCATCTTCTTCCTCTCTATCACCCCCTCTCTTATCCCTCATCACCTTCTCTCTCTCTATCATCCCCTGTCTTGCTTTCTCTGGCAACTGAAAAAAATCACTCTAAATGTCAACTCCCCTCTAACTAATTCTGTTCCTGGTGACCTCCAAAACAAAAAGATTGTGCCTATATTTTGCCCGAAGCAAGCCGAAAAAGAATATATCAACTTTGTGGGTGTGTCTTGTATGGTTTTTGACTTTTAGCTGAACACACAGAAACACACATACAACTGCTGTTTAATAGACGAGGGCAATTAATAGGGAAATACATTTTGTGATATCACAATGAATAACATGACTAGAATTTGATGAACATTTTCAGAAAATGTTTTGAACCATAATCTCTTTTCTTGGATAAAGTTTCATTTTATTTGATAAATCTTCTTTTTTTTTTTTTTTTCCATGGTTGTATGTGAAATTTAAGTGATTGTAACTCGAAAGTCATGACTTTTTAACCATTTATCTCAATTCCTTCGAATTTCACGAGAATGCCTTGTGAAAAGTCAGTATGTTATTTCTTAAGAAATCTGAGATATTTTTAGAAAGTCAAGGGAGGGCCTTTCAAATAGGGTTAAAGAGACATTGGTATCATATGCTCAAGTGATATTTGGAATTTTAACCAATGGCCTTCACCCTCATCAAAACAAAGAAAAATGTCAAAACCAAACAACAAGAGAGGCCATTACAAGTATTGCCTGTTGCCTAGAGATATTTTTCATATTACCATTCGTGTGTTGTGTTAGTGCTTTTTTTATTTGGCACTGATTGACCTAAAGGTTTTAACATGTGGTTCTTAAATAAAAACATAGATGCATCTAATTGACTAAATTTGTTGTTTTTTTTTTTTTGTTTTTTTTGTTTGTTTTGCATCTTTATTGGAATATAGTTAACAAGTGACTTCTAAAAAAAAATATTAATGATGTTACTCTGGCGGTCAGAATTTTTTTATTTTTTTATTTTTTATTTAAAAACAAGAATGTTTTTAGGTGTGAGGTTTAGAACACTGTAACAATGCAGTGTAAGTTTATGGGTAGCAGGTGAATTGAAAGAATGTCTGGGTAAGAAATGAGATCATAATAGAGATAAAGAGACAATATTACCTACATGTAACCTACATCCGACCAACACACAACACACGTGTATCTGATGATATGGACTTACTTTGAAAAGATGGCATTAACCTCGAAATATTAGAAAAGCATGAACACACGATTGATTGAAGATTGAAAAAAAAAAACAGTAAATTAAAAAGAAAATTATTACATTACGTGTCTACTATCATCTCGCTTCTCACTCAGACATTCTTTCAAGTCACCTGATGCCCATAACCTTACATTGTATTGTCACAGCCTTCTAAACTTCAAACTTATCTATACGCTATACACAATGCTTCAAGCAAACTACAAGATTCTCTTATTCTTTTTTAAAATTTATTTATTTGAACATATTACTGGAAAATACTGTGATTTAGTTTGTTTGTTCTGCTCATTTAATTCGGAAACATAATATTTATTTTCAACAATTAATTATATCTGATTAATAGAACACTGGAGCGAAATTGTGCGTTGTGCGTTCAAAAGTTTGCAAACAATATTATTGATGCATAATTGAACCCTTCAAATTTGATATGCTTTGATCTTATTTCATAGTCTGTGAGGATATCCATAGGGGCAATCACGCCTCCTCCCCTGCCTGCTTCTCAGAAAAATTATCCTTGAGAATAAAGTCAGTCCTCCTTATTCACGTAAATCTCCACTCACTTTCTACGAGCCTGCCTGTTGATATTGTAAACAACTTTGTTTCCGTTTCTAGACGGAAAAAAATATCTTTTCTTGATTTTAGTCATAGTTTCATAGCAATCTGATTCAATTAATAATTTAATGACCAAATGATGCCATACTAATTAAATTCAACTTTCAAAATTTTATTTTTATAAACAAAAAGTTGAAGAAATAAAAACGATTTATTTGCAAAATTGATTTTTTTAAATAACATATTGTTATAGTGCCGTACCTACCTACAAAGAACTAATGGACTCGTCCACCTTATAAATACGGGAAGCACGTGACACTTGTTCTCTTCTTCCCAGGCAAACCGGCAATGGCGGTTGAGAGCACATCTCCTTGTATCTCTTTCTTTCTATTATATGATATATACCTTTGTTCATTTAAACCATGTGTTCCTGTGTCATTCATTCGGCCTTACCCAGGTCCACAACACATATATATTCTTTTATCGAATTAATTATCGTTTAAAGAACACAAATATTTTCTTGTCCAAATAAGCTTTTATTCGAATGATCCAATATTATATTTGAATATTTTTAGTTGGAAAAAAAAAGGCTTCCATTTTCAAACATTGCTTGCATAACTAAACAAAACCAAACCTTGTGTTCTTTTTCTTTTTCATTTGAAATAAATGAAGAAGAAAAATACTGATATGGTGTCCAAACTGGACTGAAATTTTTCCTTTCACGTTTATTTGCTCTTTCAAACTGGGAAATAAATATATTGGTTTCAAATCTGATCACTCATTTATTCTTTTTGCCGGTTACAAGTGATTTTTTCTTTCTTCTTTCCTGTTAATTATTTTGATACAGATTTAAATTTTAATATTTTCACTTTTATTTGCAATAGATACTTTTTGGGGTTTCAGAACAAATTAATACAATTGACGTAAAATTTAACCCAATATCCAAACCTGTTTATATTCACATGGTTTTATTGAACAAATTAAGTTTTAGTTATAGCGATTTTGTTTTAGGTTACTGTATTACTGCCATTGCTAATTGATCATCCTTACATAATTATATTGTGAACTAGCTGTACCGACCCCAGCGGATACAGGGAAGTCATTTCAGTTTTTAAATTTTATTTGGTTTCACATTTTTAAACTTACGGTAGACAACTCCTATTATATACTTCAATTTAAAATGAGTCATCACCCTTACTGATTTTTTTTAATTTTTAGGTAATTATTTTAAAATATTTCATCTTAGCAGTAGGACCGAACTGAATAATTCTAAAAATACAATTGTAATGAAGTATGTTATCATTATTGCTTAACAACATGGTACAACAATAACAGATAAAAATTGGCTAGTCAGAAGACAAGTTTTATTTGTCAGCTTAAATGCTGTTCGAGTCTGACTTTAAAAATCTGACAAGATAACTTTATATGTTAGATACCACATGGCTAGATAAAAAGAATCTACTCTCTTTTTTATTTTCAGCTGTATTATCCATTTCTGTGTTCTTTTTCTCTTCATTGTCTTCAATTTTTTGGTTTGTTTCAAATTATCAGATTTTAACAAGTTGTTTTTTAAGAGGTGGGAGATATAACAAATAAAAAATTGTTTTTAATTGTGGGGAGTTGGAGTTGGCAATTTTTCTTGGAGTTGGGGGTCATTTGGGTTTCTTAAAACTGACTCCAGAGTCAGTAGTTAGATTTTTATGGTAGAAAGTCATCATTTTTTGTAGGAGTTTTTTTGTCTTTTTTGGTTGGAGGGTTGATTTTTTCAGCCACTCTTTGTTTATTTCAGATAATAAAAACATTTAACTGGAAAAGAAAATTACAAATCCCATGGGAATAAATATACTGAGAGAACTTAATATGTCAGAGAGAGAAGGAAAGAGAGACCATAATAATAGGGATTAGAGGTTTACAACCTTTTTCAATTCAACCCTTGGAATTTGTTTTGCCGTAGCTGCCCCCCCCCCCCCCGGAGATATGATTAGTGGGAGGAAAAGCACTTCATTTTGTAATATTCATAGTCTCTACAAAAAGTATTTAATTGTACATTATCCTCTTTGTTATTCTATTTTACAAAAGCAAGAATATTTTCTAGTTTTAATAAAATAACTCTTTTTTAATGTACAATATTTTTCTTCATAAATAAGTTTTTTTTAGTGATGGCCAGAAAATGAATGAAGTGAAGACTTTTTGATCTAAAACGATAAAACCCTTTAGAAAATAAAAGTTAAATGTTGCATATTAAGTTGTTTTTTTTTTTTTGTCAGAGATGGGGTCGGTTTTTAAAAATTTGATTTCAACTAGCAAGTCTGACTTCCCTCCTTTTGTTTTAACTGACATTCTTGTGGAAAATGCAGTTTTTCAAGTTTTTTCAGAATCTGGTTTCATGCTTGTTAGAGACAAACGAACATCCATTTTGCTAACAAAAACATTCTTTAAGGCAGTTACAAAAGCTTTTGAAGTTAGGAAACTCAATTCATTAAAAAAAAAATGAAGTGGGAATTCAGGATGAGGATTTTTAAAACCAACTCAGAAGTTGGGAGTCGAATTGTTTTCGGTTATTTCCGGCTAAGACCATAAGAGGTGACTGTACTCTTATAGAGAACGTACCGTGTTTCCGTGACTTCGCATCGTCAACGTTCGGGCAGGTCTTGAAAGCACCCGAGAGTTGACGAAGCGAAAACTGACAAACGATAAATTGAAGACTGGCAGGCAATACATTCAGACGAAGAAAATCAAAGTAAAATACATATATAAAAATAAAGAACGAACATAGCTAAACAACTGTTATTAATTAGATGTTTTTTTGTTTTTTTTTATCAAAGGAACTATTGTTAATCAAATGTTTTTTAAATAAAATGTTTTTTTTGTGAACCGAAAAGTTTCAAACAATGATTTTTTTATATAACAAAGAACGAAACCATTGTTTTTAACCAATTTCTTTTTTGTTTTCATTGTTTTTTCAATGTTTTTTTCTTCTTTTTAACAGTTTCTGGGTTAGGGTTTAGTGTTAGGGTTAGTCTGTCGCTAGAAATGACCGTTACTGACAGAACTCTAAGAGGCCTTTGGAAGATTCAACACGTTGACACAGATCGTAGAAATTCATTTTCTTTTTTTTAACGCGCTGCAGATTGTAGAAATTACTTTCTTCCAAAAGTTATCGTCTGCCTGCTGCAACCTGATTGGTTAATAGTTTTGTCAACTCTCGGGCGCTTCTGAGAACTGCCCGAACGTTGACAATGCGAAGTCACAAAAACGCGGTGCGTTTTCTATAAGAGTACCGAGGTGACTGTAATCATATGAAGGAATTTGTGGTAAACTGGAACTTCTTTACTTTAACCTGACATATTGAAATTTTCTACACAGGAACTACAAGCACAAGGGACGAATGCCAACAGAACACCGACCCGATGAGAGAATTTCAACTATCGTTGAGTTGGCAAACAAACTAAAATAAAATATGAGACATATCACCATCTTTATTAATCGGACGATATCATTGTTTTGAAATAAAGGTGATAGCGTACGTATGAATATGAAGTGGCTTAACGTATTATTATATAGATAATTTTAGACACAAGAATACATGCTGATAATGTTCTTAAAATCTTACAATTGAATGACCACCCTTTAGCCCCCTCTTACTGAACTCCTATGACAATTGTTTTTGTTTTTTTTGTTTTTTTTATGGAAATCGCTCCAGACAAGTCATGAAGCCACTTGATGTAAGGAGCTAACAAGAACGAAATATGATTATCGCAATGACTGCAGATGCCTATTGGCCTTAGTCTTGAAAACACCAAAACTATAGGTGGGAGGAAAAGAGTTCCACAAGCCTGCAGTTCTTGAAAAGAAGCTACTGGAATAGGAAGCTGTATTACAATGAGTTATCAAAACAGCAAATTGATGGAGACCACTAGACCAACGAGTCAAACGAGCTGGAACAAAAGAAGCAGGGAATAGATCACACAATTCCAAAGAACACATGCCATAATAGTACTTATAGAAAAAACTGAAACTAGGAACATCACGTCTGTGAGAGAGGGGGTGTAGAGAAGAAGAAAGGGTGTGGCGAATCAAATTACAGATACGTTTCTGCACCTTATCAAGAATCCTCAAATGGGACAGAGATTCACCAGTTCAAATATGACAACAGTAGGTAGGCCCTCCGTTCAGTCTAGATAGACTATGGATACCTCTATAAGGGGCTGGCTGCACATGTAATTATGAAGCAAGGGTTGCGCAATCCCTAACAACACCTCTCCTGAGTCGGCACTGCTTGATTCCAATGGCAAGCAGTTCAAGACGACTGGAAACAATGCCGAGATAAACAGAGAGCACATACAGCACCTGGTAGTCCCAAATGGTCACCCATTTAATACTGGCCAGGCTCAACGTTGCTTAACTTCGGTGATCTAACGGGAACCGGTGTGTCAACGTGATTTGTACCGACAACAGTACTCCATGTTCTTATAGGTCCTCTCTGAAGGCCACTTTGGGATCAGGGGGTTTTGTAGCCTTGTTCAATAGTAGATCCTCTAGTAGTAACTACATAATAGTTGATGACAATTTGTTTCTTACTTTAACATCTCTATATTCATAAAATTATCAGATTTCTCGTGTTTTTCTCGCCTCAACGTAACTTTGATAATTGCACATTCAATTATTATTTGTCATTTATTATTTATCGAATATTTATTGAAATAAAAAATGCAGTAGCATAAAATAAAACGAAATTTTAAAAATCCTTTTTAAAAAAATAATTTAATTACAAAATTAAATCCACCAGAATTCATTCTGGTTTCTTAAATTCTCGCTTCCTTTTCGCTTGCATACTGATAGCTAGCTCCCTGCATTGTTCATGTAAATCTTCACTCACTCTTTCTCTATGAGCCTGCTGGCTGATATTGTGAATAACTTTGTTTCTGCTCCCCTCACTCGATCTTTCTAGATAAGAGAGCTTATCTTTTTCTTTATTTTAGCTAATATTTTATAATAATTTGGTCCGATTAATAATTTAATAACGAAGATACCATAATAATTAATTTTAACTTTCAAAATCTTATTAAAAAAAAAAAATCGAAAGTATTTATCAGATTTAAACATTCGATCGATTTTATTGAAAAAACAATTTCTTTTATATAACATATTTTTTTCATTGAATTATCTTTCCATAAATGTAAATATTTTCTTACAAGAAATTAATAAGGAGAAAACGCAATGGGAAGGGGTCAATGAGATCACTAAAATAAAAGTGAAAAGACTCCCGGGCATCGCCAGGTGGGAACAACTAGTGTAACATAAAGATATTGCTGGAAGTGATTTAAATGCATCAATTATGGAAATGGTCTTTTCATTTTTTTCTTTTTTTTTTTTTCTCTCTAACATGATTTTGTGAAAAGCAAATATTTTCTCATTTGACTTTTCTTTGGTTGCCTATTTATTTATGTTTCTCTTTCGAAAAGATATTTTCAGACGCATTCAACTGAGATGTCCAAATAGAAATTAATAATGCTTACCTGCTCGTCAATTATCAAATGTCTACTGACAGCCATTGTGATATGACTGTTTAGTTTACAATGATTCGGATTTAATCAACAAAAACAAAGTAGCATAAAACTGTAGGAATACAAAAAAATTTAAAATGTTAGAAAGCACAGTCATAAATTGTGAACCCAGCCAACTTGAACAATTTGCAGTTAGATTATATAAATTGCAATCAGTTGTCAGATTGATCTGTTTGTAATTAGAGACACTTATCACTGTGTAATAATTAAGTTACTAGCAGGACCCTGTGGAAATTCCACAGTTGCTCTTATTTATTTGCAAGGAATCTAAAGACAACATTGAAATTTTCCTTCAATTCCATCTGGGGTCACTAGGAGAAATTATCGGTTAGGTCCATAAAGTAACTGAAATATGTTAGAACATAAAGAAATGTAATTTTTTTTTTATTAATAGATTTTCTTTGTTTCATAAAACAAAAATTACATTAAACAAAGAATTTCTTAGTGAAAGATGTATTTAAAAATAAATAATTATTTTTATAGGTATTTTTAAGATGTATAAAAATTCAAGAAAAAGGGATTTGTTTTGATTCGTTAAAGCCATTTTCCGTTTTACAACCATCTGTAATAAACGCAACATCAACAAGTATTTTTAAGAACACCACTGTGCTGACAGTTTTTTTTTTATCACTTGACCTCATATTTCAAATTTTACTTTAAATTTTTCTTTCAAAGCAAAAATTATAAACATGACGATATTTGATATAATTTTTCCTAAAAAACCTCTGACCAGCAATATATCTCCACAAGAGCAACGCCGGATGAATACTGCAAGTGATATAATAAAATCATTGTGCACAATCAGATTATTATTTTACAAATTACTACTGAAGCTACTGTTGCAAATTTTCAAATGTGTCGATAAAGCATTTGTTTCTGATGGGAAAAATACTGTTCAAGCAAAACAATAGCTGGAGAAGTTTTATTCAGACTCTGCTCCGTCGGAAACAACAGTTTAGAGGTGGTATGCTGACTTTAAATGTGGTCATACAGACACAAATGATGCTGAACACTCAGATCGCCCAAATTTGTCAGTTGCCCTGAAAAACATAAAGAAAAGTCCACAACCCTGTTTTGACCGATTGTAAATTAAAGTTTCACGAGATAGCAAAAGAGTTGAAGATGTCAGAAAGCGAAAGTTTATTCACCATTTTGCATGAATATTTGTCAATAAGAAAACTGTCTTCAAAGTGGATGCCGCATTTGCTCACAGTTGATCAAAAACACATGTGACAATGGATGAGACATGGATCTACCACTTCACTCTGGAGTCAAATCGGCAGTCAGCTGAGTGGACAGAAGCAGGTGAAAGCCATCCAAAGCGACCAAAGATGCAAACATCAGTAGGCAAGGTTTTAGCTTCTCTATTTTGGGATGCACAAGGTATTTTGTTCATTGATTACCTTAAGAAAGGAAGAACCATCAACAGCAGACATGATATAGAATTATTGGTTCAAATGAAGGAAAAAAAGTGTCCTTTCACCAAGACAATGATTCAAATCAATTGTAACGATTGCAAAACTATATGAATTACACCCTATTCTCCAGATCTTGCCCCCAGCGACTTCTGGCTGTTTGCAGACGTCAGAAGAATGTTCCAGAGAAAGGGTTTTAGCTCTAATGAACAGAAACTGAGGCCAAATATAAATCATGCTACAAAAAAGGCATCAAATTGTTAGAGAATCATTGGAATCAGTGTATCATCCTAGAAGGAGACTATGTTGATGAATAAAGTCTAATTTTGCCTAAAAGTTATTGTTTTATTAGTTAGGCCTGCGACTTATTGAGTTATGTGTTAAATCGTTTTGAAACAATAGTCTGTCTTATTTGGATTATTCGTACTACTATTCTCATTTTGGCTGTTATATTTCCAACGTTTCGGCCAATGTAACATCGTACCTTCTTCATATCTTTTTAAACTTGAGAATCTTTATATCAAACCTGTAGAGAATTTTGAACTGAACCCTTTATTTCATCCACGGGGGTAGATTGTTCTCATTCCATCAGCTATGACTGGGGGTAGAAACGTTATTTTATGTTAGTCTGAGTTCTTATCGCCTATAAATATTCTCTTTCTTCTTGCCATAAAAATAATTGTCAGCTAAATATTTTCTAAATAAACGAAACAAGCGTTTTTACCTTTTAATTTATTTATAGCAACAATTTAAATCTTTTTAAAAATAAATAGTCGCTTTCTTTTTAATGTAAAAATAATTGTCGGCCAAATATTCTTTTAAATAAATAAAAATCACTTTTTTATTTATTTATTCGAAATTGTAACAATTAGATGTGCATTAAAATTACATGAAAATAAAAAGAATACAAAGAGTAGATTTTTAAAAAAGTCGACAGGGCAACAGAATCCGATTTTGGAACAATTCATTTTTAAATAGGTAAACTCGGAAATTTTTACCTTAGTGACATCAGTTAATTTTCAATTACTTGCATATTTGATCTTTGGCAATCAGACAATCTCATTTTTATTAAATGGGTGTGAAAGGTAACGTACGTATAGATGTATCGGATTGACATCCTAATAACTAAGGGGAGACAAGTACCGACCTTTCCTTCAATTTGACTCAGCCCTTTTTTTCGTCTCTAAGAAAGAGAGCCTGCGGGGCCTTTGATCTCGGCAAATCACGTTGACAGAGGTTTCCGACCAATCACAGACCAGAGATCATGCGTGACAATGAAAGTTGTAACGATGTAAATCTTTTAAAAACAATATTGTTAGCTAAATATTCTTTTAAATAAATAAAAATCAATATCACTTTTTCATTTATTTATTTGAAATTGTAATAATTAGATGTGCATTAAAATTAAATTAAAATAAAAAGAATACAAAGGGTAGATTTTAAAAAGTCGACAGGGCAACAGAATCCGATTTTGGAACAATTCATTTTTAAATAGGTAAACTCGGAAATTTTTACCTTAGTGACATCAGTTAATTTTCAATTACTTGCATATTTGATCTTTGGCAATCGGACAATCATATTTTTTAAACTTTGGCCATAAAAGATTTATATAACACTATTTTTTGTATTATTTGAACTACGGTTCTCATCCAAGATGAGAACAGTAGATCGAATAATACAAATTATCAATCCTCATCTCAAAAATTCCAAAACTATGCATTATATACAAATAATACTAGTTGAGAAAAAATATAACAAATTCCCATCCTTCCAATAATGGGATAATTCAGGATACAATATTTGCAATTTAATTTCTTTTATTTTCATAAATAATACAATCAACAATATATAAATTCAAAATTAAAACCTAAAACCTCTCTCTCTCTCTCTCTCAACAGTGTTTCATGGTAAACAACTGATGATCCCTTAAATAATGTTAGAAGCAAACTAATATAATAACTGTAAAAGTTTAATTGACTTACATGAGTGAGTTTCCACTGAACGACTTGGGACTTAAGTTTTTTTTTTGTTGTTTTTTTTATATAGTTTTAATGCTTGAGAAACTTCCAAGACATATATATATATATATATATATATATATATATATATATATATATATATATATATATATATATAATATCATCATCGAATCCTTACTCATTGGAGCACGTAAATCCACCATCAACCAAGCTCAATACAAAGGAGGAGGAGGAGGAGGAGGGTATATTAAAATGTTTTTAAAACGTTCTTAATCGACTTTCGTTATAAATTCACCAATTTTAATTTTGTAACCTTATAACATAGCTGCCGACGACTCATGAGAATCAAAAACGTTTGCAAATATGGCAAGTTTTTATTCACACTTGAGCACAACATTAGATCGTTGGCCCGCCCCCCCCCCCCCCTTGAAAAATTGGATCAAAAAAGGAATAAACAGGAACTTTCACTTCTGTTTGATGAAACATGTATCAAAGAAAAATGCTGCCCAAATATACAAATAATATATATATACTAGATGAATAGCCATCCCAGAACGGGTAAAAATAATTCCCTGAACAGAACAGTTTTGCACCAATTTTATGTCCCTTTACAAAAGTTAAAATATAATTATACTAAACTTTATGTCTATAATCCTTATTCCAATTTTGATTTAAATTCATTACATGATTTTGATTCTAGGAAATGTCTAAAATTTAAGGCTTAAGCTTAAGAAAAAATCGAAATTCATGAATCAGACTTAATTAGTGTCTAATGACTATGGATCAAATTCAATGCAAATCTGAAATATTTGAATTTTCAAATGGGAGGTTATGTCTGTAGTATGCCCCCTTATTCTTCTAGTATATATGTATATATATATATATATATATATATATATATATATATATATGTGTGTGTGAGTGTGATTTTTTTTGAAGGCTTACCAAAGCATTTCGTTCAGGAGACCATTCATCACTACAAAAGACTTTTTCTTTCAAAGATTATTTATTTATCATATATATCCAAATTAAAAAAACTCTTTAATTTGGATATATATGATAAATAAATAATCTTTGAAAGAAAAAATCTTTTGTGGTGATGAATGATCTCCTGAACGGAATGCTTTGGTAAGCCTTCAAAAAAAATCACATATAAATGCTCTGTACCCTGTAATCGAGTATCATCGAGCTTATTTTTATTGGACTAATCCCGGTCTTCACTGAATAAACTGTCTTCTATGTGAAAAATCTAAATCTAAATATATATATGTGTGTGTGTGTGTTGAGGTGGATGAGTTAGCATGTACACGTGGGGATGGAAATGAATTTAAGAACATGAAAGTGACATAATTAGGGAGAAGGAATGAGTTCTTGTGTTAAGCTGATGGAAAGTCTGGAAGAAACAATATAAAGAAAGGACATACCCTAAATGAGTTTTCAAAAATATAATTTAAAGTGCACTTTCAAAACCATCTCTCTCTCTCTCTCTCTCTCTCTTTCTCTCTCTCCCTCTCTCTCTCCCTCCCTCTCCCTCTCTCACCGTCTCTCCCTCTCTCTCTCTCCCTCTCTCTCTCTCCCTCTCCCTCTCTCTCCCTCTCTCTCTCTCTCTCTCTAATCACAGCCACCATTCATTAAAGCAGCATGATTGTTTTAAAATTAAAAAAAAATGTCTTGATTTCTTTGTTTCCTTCCACTTCCTAAAAGGAAACAAAGATCTCTGTAACAACTTTTGTTTTAGGCATTCTGATGGTGCAAGCCACATTTTACAAAATGGACAGCGGCCATGTCATAACAGGGGGTCTAAACAGGGCGAGTTAACTGTTATCAAATGGTTAACAAGGGTGATGTGTCGACCTGTAAGAGATGATACTTATGGCTGAGGTAAACGAAGAGATGAGGGAAGAAAACCACGACCTATTCTACGATGGTACTTACTACGAATTGATGCCCTTTTCAATCAGAGAAGTTCTGCATGGATTTCTGTGACAACTTAACTTCCACAGACACAAGGTTAAATAAGGATAAAAAGGAAGGGAAAAGGACAAAACAATTTTTTTTTTTAAAGACGACTCATAAAAGACAAATCAGACAATGAAAGGAAAAAATGAATGAAATGAGAGTGGAGACTTAAAAAAGGATCGAGTTGACGGTCCGGCTCAATAGGTGAGAAAATATACCAATTAGGCGTAAGTAACATTTTTACAACTAAGATATAAAGAAGAACAATAAGGAAAATAAAATGAAAAAGTAGGAAATGTTACAATAATTCATATTGTTAAAAAGAAAGAACAAATTTGAAAAGAGGACAGAAAAGAAATGAAAGTTATATGAAATTTACAGAGCATAAATTAGGAAAGATTTTTAAAAAAAAAGGATAAAAGTCAAATATAAAAGAATGAAAGATAACAAAAGAAAATATTGATGTTGTGATCTTGTCTGCTTGTCACTAGAGACAATTTTTATTATTATATGTTTTAGATGATGGGAGGAAGGGCGAATGGAGGAAATAAAAGGCAAATGATAAGAGAAGTGGTGAGAGGAATGAAATGATGTAAATAATTAAACAAAAGATGAAACAAGATAGAGAGAAAGAGGAAGAGAGAGAGAGAGAGATGGCTGAAGAGGAAGGAGAGGGAGGATGGAAAAGAAGAGAAGATATATTATGACATCACAAGAGAGAGAGGGTCTACCCCGGGTGTTGAAGCATGCATAGTAATGTTATAACATTACTATGCATGCTTCAACACCCGGGGTATTTTTACCCCACCTAATAAACCAGTATCGTCCGGGCCTTTGGGTCTGGATTTACGCCGGTCTATTGGGGGTTGTCTGGTCCTGTGCAATTCTAGGAGGTGCACCCTCCCAGGCTTTGCCTCCCCTCTTTGGGGAGGAGTAAGTTTATTGCTTACTGTCTGAGGCGCCCCTACCGGGGAATGCCGACGGGGCTGCCCAGGCAATTTTTAAATGGTCAGATGGCTCACCTCTCGAGCGCTGGCTTATCTAATCCAACTTTCTCGACCTTGTGTCACATTTTACCTTGTGGGAGGTAGATAAATAACAGCTTCTTACATGTTACGTTAAGCAGAGTCAAAAAGAAAGGGAATGCTAAAGTATTTGTAAACCAAGATAAAAAAAAATTATCTTATATATAAAGCAGAGTGAGATTTTCTCCTGTACCATTGACGGGTATGGCTTACTGACCAAAAGCTCCGTATACAAATCTGCTTCAACATTAATTAAGGCCAAATATAAAAAATTTCCGTTCAGTTGCATCGATTTTTATATTTAAAATTTTCACTCTCACACTCCAATCTATTACCACTGCTACTCACACTGAAAATACTTTTTTTATAGGACACAACTTTTGTAGCACCATTATTATTTAATATTTTAATGTTCCTATTGTACGTCAGATACCCTACATTTTCAACCTAAACAAGGGACACTTCCTCCAGCTACACTTTTTTCTCTCTCAGATTTATTCTGATTGGCTAATCCAAATAATTTCTTTTACATCTCGCTTACCAGAATAACAAATTAACAGATTTACATTTATCAAACACTTTCTGCCTCTGGTAATTCTAAACCAATTCTGATTTTCCAGATATGGACAATATAGACACCATTGCTTTCCACAACGTTTCACTTATTATAATATACTGTATTCCAGCAGTATTGAGCGTTTATCAATCCTTAAAACAAAATAACTCTGCCTTCTCTACGATTCAATAACTTATCTCTAATCATTATTGCATCAGTTCAGTGATTTTAATATTTACTCCTGATAAATATTTTTAGTGATATTTAGACAGCATGAGTTCTATCTCTCACTGTCAAAAGTCCTAAGATTATCATCTAAATCATCAGGTACTAATTTAATAAGAGACAAAATTCACCGTTTCGTTGCTATTACTCCCTTTTTGATAAGTGGCTGACCTACATCCGTCTCTAAAGAGACTTAAAAAAATAATGGGGAGGGGGGTAAAAAACAAAAGGACAGTCTGGTTAATGTATTTAATAGCGTCACCATTTCATACTTACCTCTGTGGATCAATCAGTTAGCACGCCATACTTAGAGACAGAGGTAATGAGTTCAAACCTCACCCGGGGCATAATTATTTCTATTTTGATTTTGTGCCAAAGTGAACTTAGACATTTCAAATTACAATATTCAGCAGATTTTTTTAGTTTTACTTTCATTTATTTCTGTTATCTACTTAATTTACAGACACTAGGACCCCGGGCGACATTGGATAGTGCTGCTAGTTATAAAATATGGTTGTAAAAACCATCATGATCATCATCATCATGATCATCATTTCTAACTCACTAGGAGTTCTCACACAAGTCATTAACAGTGATTGCGCACTGGTGAAAACAGGTGTATTCTCTGGAGTCAAAGTGACAGCAAGTCTCCTCAGATTTCAAGGACTCTTCGCTTCTTTCAATCACCATTACAACTCACCTTGTATCCGAACTAACAGACAGAATTACGACTTTTCTTTATATATTAGTTGTATTTTTAAATGCATGTAAATTCAATTGAACCATATTAATGTTTTTCATGAGTAAAATTTCATTATTGCCATCTTAAATCCGCATGAAATATGCGCTAGGTAAGAATGGTCTATGTTCTGGAATTATCCTTTGAGTCGTGCTGTGTTACCAAATGTGTATCAAGTTGACAAGACACAATTTACATTTAGTTGATTTGCTTACTTTAAATTGCACATTCTTCCTCTATCCTCTTAAACCTATGAGCATTTATTTATATAAAAAAAAAAACATTTGTTCGTTATAGAAATCGATATGTTAACAGTCAGAACGTTCAAATAACTTTCAGTAAGGGTTGAATTTTTCAAGGAATCTAAAGACACCATTGAAATTATCCTTCAATTCCATCTGAGGTCACTAGTGCCAATTATCGGTTAGGTCCATAAGATAACTGAAATATATTAGATAATATAAGATAAATACATTTTCTTTGTTTCATAAAATTAAACAAAGAATATCTCAGTGGAGAATGTATTTAAAAAAGGTTTAAACATTTGTATGATTATTTTTATTGTTATTTAAGAAATTTTAAATAATTAAAAAAGTAAACAAATTATCTCGTATTCGTTAAATCTATTTGCCGTTTTAACAGAGAACTGCATTAACAGTTTTTTTGTTTCTTTTTATTGTTACTTGACCTCATATTGCAAATGTCATTTTTTTCTTTCAAAACAAAAATTGCTAACATGACTATATTTTATTTTTTTTTTTTTTCCTAAGAAGTCTCCCGACCAACAATATATCTCCACACAAGCAATGCCTGGTGAATATTGCTAGTTTATTTATAAAAATCAAACTTTTTTAGTTACAAAAAGACCTAATAACCTATAAACTTGTATGTTTCTCCAGCTCTCCTAAATACTAGCCCAGTCACTAAACCAGTGATGAAAGTGGCAGATACATATATTCTAAATGTTGTATCCTAGTTTTTTTATCTCGTTCCTTTTTTTGGACACTGTTTTTCTCTTCGTTCCTTCTTCTGCTGGCTACTTTGTTTTATTTTTTATTTTATTTATTAATTTCTATTTAATGATTTTTAAAAGATTATTTCTATTTTTATTTTTATATGACTCATATCATTAATATTAGTTAATTATTAATGAGTTATTACTCACTCATGGTAGAACAATTTGATGGTTTAACTATTCACTTATGTTGTTTCAGGAATATGACCTTGTGCTAGTTTTAAGTAGATTACATATGCAGGAATTTGGTGTGTAGTGTGTGTATGCACATGTTCATATAATAGTTTGTTTGTTTGTATATATGTATAATGGTATTTGTATATATGTGAATTTATGTATGTCACATATATATATATATATATATATATATATATATATATATATATATATATATATATTACAATCCATGTTCTAAAAAGTAGTTAAACCCTTTAATGTGGCTGTTGCTTTAATTTCTCTTTAATAAAATGATACCAAGAAATTAAATACAAAAAATAAATTGGCAAACCAGAAGAATCTTCGACTCAACGTCTGCAGCAAACGGTGTCCGATCAGATTCAGTTCCTGATATTAAACTTCATCCATAATATAACTTCCAGCAAGAATTTCAGTTTCAGAAATATATTAATTTGTTTATTAAATTGTTAGGTGAACGTGCAGAATAGTAAACAAAGTTCTCTCCCCCCCCCCCCCGTCCATGTTAAGAATGGCTTTCTAAATAATAATATTGTTATTTCAGTACGGTCAGTAAACTGCAGAAGATTATTTAGAAAACTATTCTTAACATGGGGAGGGGGATTTGTTAACTATTCTGTACTTTCACTTAACAATTTAATAAATAAATTAATAAATAAAAATTAGTACAAAACTTGGCAAACCACAAGAGTAAGCGACCCAAAACAGGAATTCTTTACTATCGGGAACTGAATCTGACCAGACACCATTTGCTGTAGACTTTGAGTCGGAGATTCTTCTGGTTTGCCCATAAATTCTTAGAAATTTGTTGAAAACAACTACCAAATATAAAACTATCTGTACCTACCCGGCGTTGCCCGATAGTGTATTTACTTTCTTTTTTTACTTTATACTTTTTAAACTATACCTTTTTTTTATTTATTTATTTAATTTTTTATTTTTCTAAAAATATTTTTTGTTCCAATCATAGAGAAGTACCTCTTTATGGAGGAATACAGTTACATCCCTTTTTTTAAGATGGTGACCATTTGAAAATAATTCCTACCTGAACAAAGTATTTTCTGGAAAGAATTAAATTGAATTATATTTTCTTCTACTTCGCTGCAACGATTCACAGGAAAAGCTGACAAACCAGAATCGCATATAGATTTTTATAGGATGAAAGTTATCGATGACAAAGAAACGATAACGAGACTGACATTATTTTATGTATTAGATGAGAATACAGCACAGGTTTTAATATCACTTTTCTGATGATTTTTGTATAAACATAAAATGTCTATAAAAATGGTGTCCCATTTTAATTTTTTTTAGTTAACTCATTTTTTCCAAATATTTTTATAAGAATGGAAATGGAAATTTCCTAATATTCTCCATGCAGGATATTATTGGGAAATTTCAGATGAGGTTTTTAAAAGAATCTCGACTTAATGAAAGTGTTAAAGAAAGAAAAAGTGGAAATAAGAAGGAAATAACAAAAAATAATGAAATAAATAATTATTATTACTATTATTACTATTTCTTACTTACTAGAGAGAAACAGGGATAAATAAAGACCAGAGATAGGTTAGTTTGGAAGTCAATTTCTAAAAGCCGTCCAACACATGCCAGCATGTAAAACAGACGTTAAACCGAATATGATGATGATGATGATCATCATCATCATCATCATCATCATCCCTGTAATCTGAGTATTGATTTACTCCTCTCCAGGAGTTAGGCACAAGGCCAGTTTTTATCTTACTCCCACAAGTAAGATGTGACCCAAGGTCGGGTCGGGAAAGTGGGGTTTAAAAATTGCCTGGGCAGCCCCGTCGGCATTCCCCGGTAGGGGCGCCTCAGGCAGTAAAAAACTTACTCCTCCCCGAAGAGGGGAGGCAAAGCCTGGGAGGGTGGACCTCCTAGAACTACACAGGACAGACCCATAGACCGGCGTAAATCAAGCCGCGAAGGCCAATACAATACCAGTCTATGGGGTGCAGTATCCATCGGAACAGATACTACACTTTGATCTTAGCCAAAACAACAAGTTTCCCCAGATGCACACGATATTGTCTGTCTCTGCATATAAAAACCGTCCATCTTACAAAACAACGGCCACTCGTCAATATGGTCAGCTTAATATAGAGTTCTAAGTTGTCTTTCACAAAACAATCCAAGTTGAAAACTTTAGTGAATTAAATATTTGCTCTATTATCAAATTGTTTCCATCTGTTTTTACATGGTCGACATCTGAATTTTTTTCTTGATTTAATATTCAAAGAAAAATCTACCTTGCTCGCGACTGTGTAATGGTTTATATTAAGAAGATTCAATGTGTTAGCTGTTGAAATGTATCTTCTATAAACAGTCAAAGTTGTGCTCCTATGTAATCTTTGAGAGGTAATGGGATGTTGCCCAATGTTTAAGCTAGCTTAATCTAATAATTATTGCTTCCATTTTGATTAATTGTCATTTCCCACAAGATGACATTACATTTGTAAGGATTTTTTACTTATTTGAAGCTTGCATGTTTAATTGAGTGTGAAAATTTGGCTTCTGTACCAATAGCACACAAGACAACAAATTTTGAACGAGCATAATTTGATGGCTAATTGTTTATGTTTCGCAAAGATCTATGAGACTACATTAAAAGTCTTTAGATATAATAAAGATAAAATTTGGGTTTGGGATACCTAATCCATACTTCCAGTTCCATTTTATTTCAACTTGCATGTGGGATGTCAGTGTCTCTTGTTTTATGGGTTGGTTTTCACACTGTTTTTATTATTTTATTTTTATTTTTTTTATGTTGAAATTAGATTGATTTTAGATAAAATCATCCAATTTAAAATTAAAACACTTATAAATAATATATACTATATCTGAATTACTATTGAAAACAGATTTGATTATTACTATTTCAGTAGCTTATTTCCAAGAACTGCTGGTTTGTGGAACTCTCTACCTACTGATTGTTTTCCTCCTACTTATAGCCTTTGTCTTCTCAAGACCAAGATTAATAGGCATCCCTTGTTTTTGCGTTAATCATCTTTCGTTCTTTTTAGCTCTTTACATGAAGTGGCTTCATACCTTGTCTGGAGTGACTTCTATGAAAATTAAAAATTAAAATTTTGGAGTCAGACCTTTTAAAATTTGAGTCAGTCGAACTTTTTTTAGATTTCGAGAGTCTAGCGTTTAACTATTGAGCCCATCACCTTGACTTATGCCCAGCAAAACCTTCAACATCTGGTGAACAAGTAGAAACACATGCTTCTCTGTCCTCGAAAATGGCTGGTCTTATAAAGCCACACACTCTACTGATTGGCTGTAGCAAAGTGAATTGAGTGAACAATTTGCATAAATATTAGCGAAAGAATAATTTTTATTCCAGCAATGGCACCCAACGGACGCGTACACACATGCGGCTATATTCTTTGTTTTTTTTCTTTCCGTGTTATTGAATTTAAATTTGCTTTGTTTTGAACAATGGATTTTTTAAGATTTATCTCATTTTTTTTCTCATTATTAGGAATTTTATGAACACACAGAAATTCTGTGGCGAGATAAAGGAGTACAGTCTTGTTATGAGCGGTCCAATGAGTATCAGCTGATTGATTGCGCACAGTAGTGAGTATATTTTCTTGATTTTTTTTGTTATGGGGTCGTGAGAGGGAATTCTTTGCTTGCTTCACCTGATGATGGAAGAAAATTTACACTAAAAATTTACACTAAAAAAATGATGCATAATCTTAATAAGAAAGGCATTCTTCTATCAAACTCTGTAACAACACACATTTCTATTCAAACTAAATAAAGACAAAGAACAACAAAAAAAAAATCAAATGTTAAAATATTACTTTCAAAATCACAGCAATTAACTCTGGTATATGGTACATCGCTCAATAAACGTTATTTACAAATTAACCCATCAATACACCAGGAAGATCACAAGTAAAATAAACACCACAACTTAAAGTGAAGTAAATACTCTAAAAAGAAACAAGAATTTCTCAAATCAATCATTTGACATAATAAAATGGTTTTACTAATAATACACTTAATACGCTTTACATTTTTTTTTTACAGAACATGATAAACTGTTAAAGCCCCCCCCCCCCCAATCATAAAAGAATGACCGGCTCGATCCATTGTTTATATCAATAATTTCAGAAATTTTACTGAAACCTTTTGCTTAAAAAATAAAATCAGGCATATTTTGTAACATTCTAGCAGAAGATGGTATAATAACACGTCAGAAAAATAATTTTATTAAAAAAAAAGGAAGAACTGATACATATATATTTTTTACTTACATATATTTGAAATTTTAGAAACCAGACAACTTGACGCACGATTTTGTCAAATAAATGAAATATTTATTAAATCATTTTTTTTTTTAAATCCAAATTTTCGGTTTTAAAATTTCAAAGTTTATCACTTCAACAACGTTTCATACTGTAGTAACACTTATCTCATTATGATACATACATATTTTTTACTTTAAAAAATACATTTTTTTACATCGACATGGGAGGCATATTAGATAAATTGCCACAATGTACGTGGAAGACTATAAAAATGTTAATTCTCTTTGCAAGTCAAATGTATATCACGTTAATATGTGTTGATTACAGTTAAAAAAAGACAAAAAGTTGTAATGAAAAAGACTTGTAATGGTATTTAATGTGCGGTTGTTTCTAAAAGTTGTTTTTATCAAAAAAAACATTTTCTCATAAAGGACAGAGGGCTGTCCGAAATATGAAAATTATAATCACACTTATAATTTACATGCTTTTACGCTTGCCATAAGGCTATTTTTTTTTTCAAATGTTGTGAAAAAATGTATCATTTTTAGCCGAGAAACATTTTAAACATAAGTGCTAAAGCTCTTAGACACGTATTTCGTTATTTACAACTGATCAACGTGGCTAGACCTAGCAAGATTCAAAACTGGGACCCCAGTGACTGATGTCAGACGCTCTACCACTGAGCCACGAACCCCACTAGTAGTGAGAGAGATGTGTCACACTTATAAACGTTACCATTTATATATTTATACTTTTATTTTATTTACAATACTGATAATTGAATGTATTCAATTATTTTTAGGGAAAAACATTTACCTAACTGCTAGGTGGGAATCATTGCTTCTTTCACCAGTGTGATGCCCCATATGTGAGCATATATATTTATCAAATATAGGTATCTACGAACATGTGTTTCTCCGTCTATGACTCATCAGTGTATCTAGATTAGCTAGATTCGAAACTAAGATCCCAGTAACTGACGTCTGATGCTTTACCACTGAGCCACGAACCACACTAATAGCGAGAGCATTGTATCGCATTTAAACATATTGTGTAGTTAGGCAGCAACTGTTTCTTTATATGCATTTCTTGGTTCTATTTATCTTCCTCCCACAAGGTAAGATGTGACACAAGGTCGGGAAAGTGGGAAAAAACCAGCGCTCGATAATTTGAGCACTCTGGCTGTTTAAAAATTGCCTGGGCAGCCCCGTCGGCATTCCCCGGTAGGGGCGCCTCAGGCAGTAAGCAATAAAGTTACTCCTCCTCAAAGAGGGGAGGCAAAGCTTGGGAGGGTGCACCACCTAGAACTGCACAGGACCGACAACCAATAGACCGGCGTAAATCCAGACTCGAAGGCCCGGACGATACCGGTTTATTAGGTGGGGTATTGGTAACCTCATTCAATAATATATCACAACAGTTGAGTTTAAAATTGATCTATGGATAATGAAAGCTCAACTCAATCTTTGTTTTAATTTAGAATTTTAAGTTAACTGGAAGAAAAACAGGAAGAAACTGTTCAACAACATACAATTGAAGACAGGGACAGAAATCTGCTACTCTCTCAACTCGTGATAAACAATAAAGACACCATTCATCAATCATAAAAGGGATGACCTGCTCGATTCATTTCACAATGCACAATTTACATAAGAGCTTCACTTTCTCTAGCCACTGGCCTCATATGTTGAACATATATTAAACCGCTGAATTGTGGAAATATTTACAGCTCAAATTTTCAGTCTGTAATTTCATTAGTAATCACTGACATTGTTTGAAGTTAACTGATAGAAAAACAAAGGCTGTAAAGAGGGCGAGGGGGTGAGTTCACCACCACCGATGACACACAATTGAAGTCAGGTGATAAAACCTGTCTCATATCGGTTGAGCTACTGCTACTCCTCGGTCTTCTACGGAATTAGCGTTAATATTTGCGTATTATTTACATCCTACATTAATCCTTTCACTGCGTAATTACATTTCATGGTCATTCCCGTAATGATATACATTACCTTCCCAAAAAATTGATATTTTCTGCTTCTACGATACTTTTTCATATAAATCCTGTAGGTAAGATCTTCATATCTACCATTAAAATGGTTTGATTCTCACTCTGTAAATAGATATTTGATGAAATAATTGGAATATTTGTTAGACTCAAAGAAAGTAGATGACAGCTCTTCCATGATTTTCGGCTTTATTGAGCTTTCAGCAAAGTTTCGGTCGAAACTATTCAGATGTTGATTCAACTCAGTCGTTACTTTAGTCCTGGTGTGGCACGCATGTTAGACGTGTTCAGCCGGATTCCTATGAAGAAGGAAGTTTCTAGGGAATATCAAATTCACAAGTGGTTTCCAGTATCATGTGTATCCCACTCAGGCGAGATAATTTAAATGACATTAGTTTTTTTGAAGGAAGGTGTCACTGTCCTTCCACATACAGCAATGATCACCCATCTGATAATGACCAGGTTTCACATCGCTTAACTTCAGTGATTTAATGATGACTGGTGTGTCAACGTCATTATTCCATAGTTATTTTAGTGGCAGTAGTCCGATGAGTTCTTCCCACAATTTGTTTTAATGTCCGTTGGTCTGTATCAGTTTGTTTAGAATTCCGATCGGAATTACTCCGGTTGCTGGAAGTTTTTCCCTGCTTCTTGAATTCTGTTATGGTCCTTTATATCATAGCTCTCGAAAAACGATACGATTCAACTGCATACAAATTCCAACAATTTGCACTCTTTCAGTTTGGTCACACCTTTTTATCCTAATTTTAGCAGAATCTGAAAAAGAATTACAAATATCAAGTCAAATGGATAAAAAAAAAAAACAATCTAAAATGGATAAAAACTTTCATAATGAAATTCAGATCAATGTTCTTATTGAAATATAGGAGTAAAATGTGTACTGTTCCAATTATTTTGTCTGACCTTGGCCGGGGTCAGACAAAAATAATTGGGACAGTTTGTAAAATGTGTTACAAAGACTGGGTCGAAGGTGCTTTGTGTGATGTTCGGAATTCACTGAGGGTTTTATCCATTTCTCAAAGCATAAGATGTTTTTCTAAAGCCGAAGAATAAATCCGTTCTCCATCATTAGATTTTGCATGGATATATCCACTTTATGCAGTCAAATGGTTAATATAAAATAGGTTGTATTATTTGGATTATTCGTACTAATATTCTCATCTTCGTTGTTATCGTTATTTTCACATTGACATAGACTCGCGGCGCAACGGATAAAAGCATTGAGTAATAATCAGTTCTAAGTGACAGTCTTCTGAAGGTTCAATCATCACTGCAGGTGATAATAACTAAGAATCAAATTAAAATTGCTTTTAACACTTTTACCGGGTTATGGCTGACAGTACAAGAACAATCTACTTCAGTGGATTAAATAAAGGATTCAGTTGGAAATTCTGTAACGGTTTCAGAGTTCAAAAAACATGCATCTGAAGAAAGTCATAGGTTCGTTCCATCGACCAAAACGTGAAAATAACAACCAAAATTGGAATAGTAGTTTGAATAACCCAAATATGCAAATTACTAATCCTCAGCTCATAAATTCCAAATCATAATAAAATATTTTTTCTTGTGAAAAGAAATGAAAATAATCATAGAAAAACCTAAATTTTACTTTAATTTTATTTTCAGGCAAAATGTGAATATAGTGTGTTTAGATTTTGTGGTTTTCCATTCCAAATTAAACATTTTGAGATATCCAATTAAAAGTAGAATTGTTTTTTTGTTTTTTCAAAATCTATCAATAGATCTCTGTACAATTATTCCAAATTAAAATAATATGTCTATATTAATACAAAATGTTAAAATGCCATTAAAAAATGGTTTAGAATTCTCATTTTTTGCTTTGTGACTTTTCTATATTCCCAGACCAATAGAATGAATAACCATTTATTTAATAATGTTTTAGTGCAGACCAAAAAATGATATATACATCTATTCTATATTTGTGGTGTCTCTGTCTGTGGATGCAATTGAAAACAAAGCTCTATACTAAGATCAAATTCAATTTTTTACAAGCAATCCAATTTCGTATTAGGATGTCCTACAATAATATTATGGGGGCTGCATTTACATCAGACATCCATAAATAGCAACGGCTAGGAACAAGAGTACCCAAAAGAAATCATTCGTTCCCGGGCAACACCTGCTAGTATCAAATAAATGTTTCAGCATTAAATGAGTAAAGAGGTTGATATGTCGTAAACCAAACCAAATTCAAAAAATAAAGAGTTATATTGTTTTTGTTGAAAATTAGTGTTTGCTATTTATCCATTGAGTGCATATACCATAGGTATGAATTCACTCTATAAAAAGGGTAGAATATTGATTCAGCCTGTCTCTTACTTACAGACCTTCTTTTCTCTTGCTAAGCATTCGCTGCAGGTAGTTGCAAAAAGGTGAAGTCAATATACAACGATGATGATGGTGGGGGGGGGGGGGGTAGAAGAGGCACTCTCTTGTGAAAGGTGGTGCCACCCTGCCTAAAAGAGCATATGCAACAGTACAATGAAGGAACTGTTTAAGAAAAATAAAGTAGAGACAATAATGAGCTTTTTGAAAGCTGTCGATCTATATAAAAAAAATATAATTGTCTAAAAGACATAAATCAAGCTTGACTTGGTGTTAAATGAATTGGAAAAAAATGATGTTTTAAAAAAAATAAATAAAAAAAAGAAGTTTAACGAATTTTTATTCAAAATATTTATTTATTCATTTATTTTTTATTTTTATTTTCTTTCTTAAAAAAAAATTTTTTTTTTTTAAATACAATTGATTCGGCATTAAATAACCTGAAAAAGGTTGATATGCCGTAAAACAAACAAACAAACAAGCATATGCAACATTATAGAGGCAGGTCTTGTAGTGGCACCCCTGTTTTTATTAGGATAATAATAACTATATTAATAAAATTATATGACCCCCCATCCCTCGGTTTGTGTGTGTGTGTGTTTCTTTTTTTTTACTTTTTAATAAATAATTTATTGAATTCAAAATGCAATTGTATTCTTAGGTATCTTTTACAATAATCCGCAGAGTGAAAACGCTATAAAAACAAATATACAACAAATAAAAGTAACTGTAGCCGATAAAAGTTATTTTCCAACTTATCTGTGACATTTGTTTGTATTTTTAAGCTGTTTCAACTGCTATTTATTAGAAAACAATATTTTTGTCACACGAACATTGGACAAGCGATGGGGGGGGGGTATCGTAACGAAGTAAGGCTGGGCCGCCATTTTGTTTTAGTAAAATCCGTGCCAAAAAAAACAAGAAATTTTTTTTATATCTAATAAAAACCCATTTATACTACGTAAAAATACAAACAAATTTCATAGGTAAGTAGGAAAATATCTATTCTCGACGTAGGTCACCGTCACTTGTTGCATATTTATTTTTTTTACCCCGTTCTCGTTCGTTTTTTGGACCCCGTTGGCGACTCTGCGGATTATTGTAAAAGATACCCTCCAATAATTTTATAAATAGAGATTAGAATTACCCTAACAAACTTTAGTTATAGTTTTATATAAAAAATAATAATTTAATGACAAAACAATACCATAATAATTAAATTTAACTTTTAAAATCTTGTTTTTACAATAAAAATAATTTGGTTAAAAAATTCTTTTAAATCGACTTAGTTTTAAAAAAAAAAAAAATACAAAAGAAAATGAAAGTAAAAACTACTCCTGGACAACGCCGGGTAGGTACAACTAGTAATCTATATATTAATAAAAAACATTTGTCTGTTTGTGTGTATGTCTACCTAAAACTCATAAATTAACATATTTAGACAAAAAAAAAAATCTATATATTAATTCGTTATCTTTGTAACAAGTTTTATTTATTTTTTGTTATTGTTATCATTATTATTGTTGTTGTTGTTGTTATTAAATCATTCGGTACTGATTCGTCTTTTTCCATAGTCCGTTTTTCACAACTTTTTACTGACCATTTCTTTTTTCGGTGTACACTTACCTATCAGGCTGCTAGAGAATTCCGGAGTTTTGGGAAATTTTTGTTCAAATATTTTACATTTTAGGAGGGGGGATCAGTTTCCAATGTAAATTCAACGTAGACTGATCCCCCTCTTTTAATTGTCCCGTAAGAACAAACAACACATGCAACATGGTCAAAACTGATCCCCCCTCAAATATTTGAAAAATATTCCCCAATACCCGGAATTCTCTCGCGACATGATAGGTAATTGTAAACAGAAGAAGAATTTTAAAAATTGGAGATGGTCAAAAAGAGGGGGATCAGTCTATGTTGAATTTACATTGAAAACTGATCCCGTCTTAAAATCTAAAATATTTTAATTTTTTTTACAAAAACCCCGGAATTCTCTATCGACATGATAGGTCATTGTACACCGATAAAGATTTTTTTTTTAAATTGAGATGGTCAAAAAGAGGGGGATCAGTCTACGTTGAATTTACATTGGAAATTGATCCCCCCTACTAAAATGTAAAATATTTGAAAAAAATTTCCAAAAACCCCGGAATTCTCTATCAGCCTGATAGGTAAGTGTACACCGAAAAAAGAAAAAAAAATGGTCAGTAAAAAGTTGTGAAAAACGGACTATGAAAAAAGACGAACCAGTATCAATCATTCTGTACAGTCCTACAACTCCTAAAAAGTGTATATCATGGAGTGTATTTTTGGCGAACTTCGCGAATCATGAGTCTGTAGTGTCAACAACTGATACAGGCAGTTTGTTCCAATGCTTCAGCAATTCTGAGCATGAAAAAATATTTCGGACAATCATCAGAGCTGTGCTGTTTTCTGACTTTGTAGACACGGCCATGTGTGTTAGACACATGGAGATATAAAAAAAAAAGTGCTCAGGGTTGTTGTTGGCAAGATAATAATTTTGTGGGTGTTTACCAGTCGGTTGCTAGATGGCGGAGCTCAAACGAATCCAAGCCCAGGAAAACAAGGTGTTTAGAGTATGGCAGACGTCTGATAGAGAGTATTCGCTTGGTTGCATGTCTCTGAAATCGAGCCAGATAAGGGTTCCAGACTGATGATGCAAATTCTAAGTATGGTTGCACAATAGTTGTATACAGTTTTAAATAGATAGCTGGAGAGCAGCCAACAAAGGTCTTGCTGAATGATGTGTCTAAAAAATGATATCTGTAAATTTTATATGAGCGAAGGTATTTGCAATTAAAAAAATATGCAATAATAACTGTGACTAAATAACAGAAGGAGCTCCACAGACGAGCAGCAGTGTTATTTATTGATGATGACGTGTTCAAACAACTAGGTTCTTTGGATTAGGGTTCTCATCTTGAATATTATTCACGTTTTGGCTGGTGTAACCTCCGACCTTCTTCTATGTGTCTTGTCGAAACTCGGAAATCTGTATGGAATTTACAAACGAAACCCTTTATTTAATCCACGGGGGTAGCTTGCTCTCGTTCAATCAGCCATGACCGGATAGAAATCTTAGTTTGTATTCTTAGTATCACAAGGGCCTGTGGCACAATGGATATAAATGCTAAATAATAATAAGCACAGGCTATACTAAGAATACAATTACGAATTACTTAAAAATTCTACCTGGTCGTGGCTAATGAAACAAGAGCAAGCTACTCCCGTGGATTAAATAAAGTGTTCCGTTCGAAATTCCATACAAATTCCCGAGTTCGACATGAAGATACCCGAGTTTGACAAGACATACCTGAAGAAGCCGAAACTTGTGAGAATAACATCCAAGACGAGAACAGTAGTCCAAATAATACAAATTATCAATCCTCATATCAAAATTGCCGAAGCATAACTTTTTGCCTATTTGCTTTAGAAATTAACAAAATAATGTGATAACATCATTTCAGCACTATCAGAAATTAAGGTAAACAAAAAAGAAAATATTTTAGAGGTATTAATTCTGAATTTGTATATTGCTGATGCTATTTTTAATATAATACACATCTAATATATAAAGTAAAGCTAGTCTGTTTCCCGAATATTTGTGGTCAATAGCTTTCTTCCTAAAAAATAGTGTTTCATTTTGGTTCATCAGCTTGTTTTTGTGGAAGATTGATACATATTCGTAACAATAAAAAAATCTATCTCAATTCAATTTCTTACAAAAAATAATTTATCCACCTCACAATCTTCAACATTCTACTTCTCATTATTTTGCTGTTTCCTTTTTAATATGCTTATTTACCACCGGCAGAAATTGTTTACATTATCATTAAACTTGAAAAATACATAGTCTTCGTATATTAAATTTTAAATTCAAAGTCTGCGACTAAGTTATAAAAATACTTTATTTCAAAAATTAATTACAACATTTTGCACTGGTACAGTTTTTGCACCACACAAAACCGAATTTTGCTGACGCAGAAATACGTAAACAGCCAGAAACGGCCGAATGAAAAAAATAATGAGCTGTCGAATGTAGAAGTATTTTTTTCCAAAGAAATTCAATGAAATATATTTTTTTTTCGTTGGAAAGTTAAAAGTTAAATTTTTTATTTTATTTTCTATCGCGATTTTGTGTTTCTTTTCTCAATAAACTAAACATTGTAAAGAACAAGCGTTTCAACATCTTCCGGCTTTTTACATAGACGGCCAGAACATGGCGAAAAAAATCATTTTGACAGGTTCAAAAGCTTCACAAGTACAAAATAGTTTTACAAGGGAAAAGGGGGGGGGGGGTATTTTTTGCAATCTTTTACATTCATCTGCTCATTAATATGCTCTTTACTTTTTAATATGTTTATTTACCTCTGCCAGGAAGTACGTTGGACAAAAAAAAATAATCCTAAGTCCGTGTGGCAAAATACAACCTCTGCATTAATACAATTTTGTTGGCATGGATTCTTTTGTCCTGTCACCGCTTGCAATGTCAGAGTATTTATGGATGAATCCTATTTTTATCATGTAAATTACTTACATTGAAACAGCAACTTAACATTTTTAGTATGTTCATTTACCTCTTGCAGGAAGTCCATGTGCCAAAAAATAATACTGTATTCAGGCAGAGGTTCTTTTTCTGCAACACGGACTGAGGCTTAAAATCATTCTTTTCTATTTTACCTGGGCAGCGCCGGAACCCGGGCAGCGCCGGAACCCGGGCAGCGCCAGAACCCGGGCAGCGCCGAAACCCGGGCTTGCTGGTAATATATAAAAGACGAAAGCTGTTTTGTTTATCCACTTTGTCTAATAACGGTTAAAATCCACACAAATAACATTTTTCTAAGTCTACAACATTAATTGTGTAAGCTCTATTTTAACATAATTTTCAATAAAGCAGTGTGTTTTTTTTATCTTTCAAGTATTATAGGGCCTCTTGCACAAAACTCACTGACATATAGGTGCAGGAAGCATTGAAAATAAGGGCTGCAAAGCATCCAAATATCAAAAAAATCTTTGTGCTGATATAGCAGACAAAATGGTGACACCCGTAATTGTATCATATAATAAGTAAAAATTTAAATAAAAAAAAGCACAAAATCTACTTGTTTGTTATTAAATTGAAATACCACCGACTTATATAAAAAAAAATTAAAAATAACACTCTTTCATGGCGATGTGATTGTAAAGAAGTAGCAACATTTCTTTCTTTTTCTTAAAAAAAGAACATTTATAAAAATGAAGGAACAAGCAAAATTATAATGATGATTTGATGAATTAGGTGATGAACTGGCATCTGACCGTGGTGAAATCGGTAATAAAATCATTTTCCTACTTGAAAGAATGCTATCCGACTGATTATCAAAGACTTGTAAGATTTATAATGGCCAAGGCAATTGGCAAAATATGTCCTATTGTTTTCTTAAACTTAAAATTTTAGTGACTTTTTCTTTTCTTTTCTCTTTTTTCTAGTTTTCTTTTATTTTTAATTTTATTTTTTCTTCCTTTTCTCTTTGATTTTTTTCTCATTTTCTTTCTTTTTCTCTTTCTCTTCTTTCACTTTTTTCCCCTCTTTCATTCATTTCTTCCTTTATACTTCTTCTCTTTCATTCTTTTCTCTCTCCCTTCTCTTCTCCTCTTTCTCACATCTGTTTCTTTTCTTGTTCTCACATCTGAAATGCAATCTAAACTTATAATATAGATATTGCAAATTCAAAAAGAAAAAACTACTCAGACCTCGTAAAAATTATGTTTGGCTAAAATTGTCAATAAATAATTTAGATTAAATAAGAAACACGTTTTCCTTATTTAATGATCAATAACGCTGACTTCTTACATGTGATCAATAATGCAAACAGCATTCGATTGATTTCTAAAGCTTGGGTGACTGGACATCTATACTACATTTGTAGTGTCTGTCTGGGTATGCAATTGAAAAAAGGGCCCTATACCAAGATCAACCACAACTTTTTCTCAGGCAAAATTTTACGAGAAATGGAAGCATTAATTTTATATTAGGAGGGTTTACAATATTTTGGGGTTGTGTTCGCATTAAACATCCATAAATAGCAAAGACTATGTTTTATTTCATTTTATTTATAACTTGAAAATTGAAAATTATAGTATATATGATTCATGGTTGGAAGGAGGAGTACACGGGAGTTCTTATTAATTCTTAGGTAACGCTGGGTGTGTCGGCTATTATTGGATATTGTAAGGTTGTTTGGTTGTTTTGTTTTACGGCACATCAACCCTTTTCAGGTTATTTAATGCCGAATGCAGTCATTTTGGTGAAAGTTTTTATGCTTCAAGTTCTTTATATGTTCAAATATTTATTGATGGTGTTTGGTTTGGTTGTTAAATCTGTTTCTATTTAACCCATAGTTGGGACCCTAACAGGTACTACCACTCCGGGTCAGGGTGGACCTGGGAGCAATGGTAATTAAGAGGAGGCTCCACATTCCCCAAAGTCCGTAAGCCGGATCTCACCATCGGATGTAGTTTAAGGTCATATCCAGGACCGGGAGTAGGGTAGGAAAAATAAAATAAAAAAGGGGAGGGAGAAAGGGAGAGGGGCTGTTGTTTTTGTTTTTGGTTTTGTAGAACATAATTAAGTTTTACAAAAAAAAACAAAAAAAAAACAAAAACCGTCAATGTAGGTGAATTTCGTCTCAGGGAGCTATAGGGCAGCCTGATCTGGTATCACCAGGGATATTGTAAGAAATTGATATAAACACTAAACAGTAATATTAACATCTATCAATATGTTCATACCATGCTTAATTTAGAATGGTCCCTGATTATGTATACTATAAAAACACTATTAAAATATCTGTGTATGCAGTCATTAATGATAATGCAGAGCTCTTCAGAAAAACGAAAAGAGCACTCTTGCTGTAGAGTAGTTTATATTGTCTATATAAACAGTAAGATTTCCCTTACTCATGGCTTGTGTTGATGGGGCAGTTGATAGAAGCTTCGGATGCTTCCTTGGTCTTTTGGCTAAGATCAAAGTGTAGTATCTGTTCCGACTGTCCTGTGCAGTTATGGGAGGTTAACCCCCTCCCAGGCTTTGCCTCCCCTCTTTGGGGAGGAGTAAGTTTATTGCTTACTGTCTGAGGCGCCCTGCCCAGGGAATTTTTTAAGAAACTCTGTACTCTTCCTCTAGAGTACAAATTCCCACCTTCCGACCTTGTGTCACATTCTACTTTGTGGGACGTAGATAAATAGGAGTTGATAGAAGCTTGGACTGTCGAAAAAACGATTGGGTTTCAATCTCAGCCTGAAGCACTTGACTGTCTAATCACATTGAGGAACTGTGATACAGTGAAACAATCTATTTATGTATAACTATATAAAAGAAGTAATAATAATGCTGTTAAAAGTCATACGATGCAAAAAAAAAATGTTATCTTAAATTTTTCGGCGATGACACTTTCATCAAAGAAAATAAATGTTTAATTTTTTTTTTTTTTTAGCTCCCTTTTTTCTTTTCTTTTTTTGTCTTTGCTGTTGTAGGGCCACAAGATATTTTTAAGCGACAGTCGGAAATACGTCAAGAACGGTCGCATGTGACAGCACTAATAAAGAAGAAATTAATGGTCGTTCTTTTATGAAACATTGTTGATGTTTGAAATTTGAATTTATTGTCAGCATCTTGATCACGAAGATGACTACAAAATTATGAGACAGCTTTTTAAGTAGATATTGCATCATGGAGAATAAGGCCCACTCTCTCGACCAGCTAAATAATTACAGTTCAGGTGCACAAAGTGTGTCACATGACAGAGACTTATCTGATCACAGAGGTTATGGAAACAATGGTGGTGCCATGGCTACCGGTGCCGACTGTAGGCCCGGCCTGTCGTGTTCAAGTTTTGTCGGCGCCGTTGCATTACATACTTGCAAAAAGATATGAGTCGATCGGTCCTCCATCCAGCTATGGGTTGAATAGAAGGGTAGACTCGATTCTCAAACCTTACTAGGGCAACTAGGCTAAGAGAACTGTTGTAAAGTGACAGATTAGCACTAGTTAGTTGCTAGTTAAGCTTGCTAGTTAAGCTTGCTAGTTAAGCTTGCTTCTTAGTTATTCTTACTGATAGTTTTATATAGGCTCTCTCTTACACTTATGCTAATTAGGCAAATTAAGTGGCCAGTATCACTACAAGAACAAAAACTCTTGATATAACACATGTGACCAGGTAGGTTTCTGTCATGTGGTACACACTGTTCCCTGTTCCGATGGATACTGCACGCCTGTCCTGTGCAGTTCTAGGAGGTCCACCCTCCCAGGCTTTGCCTCCCCTCTTTGGGGAGGAGTAAGTTTATTGCTTACTGTCTGAGGCGCCCCTACCGGGGAATGCCAATGGGGCTACCCAGGCAATTTTTAAATGGCCAGAGTGCTCACCTCTCGAGCGCTGGCTTTTAAACCCCACTTTCTCGACCCGATCTTGGGTCACATCTTACTTGTGGGAGTAAGATAAAACTGGCCTTGTGCCTAACTCCTGGGGAGGAGTAAATAAAACACACTGTTCCCTTGAACACTCATCACTTACCTGTTAGGTAAAATGGGTGGAGGTTGCTTGATAATTTGGGACTGTAATCCTTGTAATCGAAGGACTGTTATGAGAAAGATGAGGGTAATCCGACGTAATGGGAAATGAAAAAGGAAAAACCAAAAGATGTTTTTTTTATGTATTTATCAACGTTTCGTCTTTATTTGTAAGACTTCCTTAGCATGGGGACAATATTTGTTTTCAAGATTACTGTCTAGGAAAAAATAACATTTTTTTGAGATCTATTCATCAAACATGAGTCAGTTTGTCTTCATGACTTATTCTATCGATTCCACTCGGTAAACCTGCTTTTGGCTTTGAAAACAGTCTGGAGACGGCCTCAGAACCATACACAAGTTTTCATCGCTATCTCCCGACTTAGGCCCCTAGAGGTTCTGGTGATCCTTTGTGTTCTATCTGGTTCAATTAGTGTCTCGTTCCACTGCACCCCATACAAAGAATTTGAGGGGGTTGCAATCAAGTGAGCTTGGAGGCTTTTTTGTTTCATTTTACTTCAGTTGAAGTTCTCAGAAATCAAGGGGCCTCTACCTGGGGCTAACACTTGATCCCTATATGAGATACATAGATATTCGAATATTCTATTAAATTTCTCTTTTATATCTCAAACGTTGAGTTAGTAAAGAAGTTAAGAACGTTAATATTAATTTTCCTCTCCCCGATTGACCAGTCACCTATGTTATAGTATATCTCTACTATGGTCTCTTGGTCTTACCGGATTCCAGGACCAGAATTCATCTGGTCTGGTGGAGTATCCAGCTAAGTGTTGTGACTTGAAGTAACATTACTTAGAGAAAGTGCCCTATTCCTCGTATGAGCTAATGCCAAGGGGATGTTATTTGGGCTTCGAATACTATGTTATTTTGAATATTTGGTCAGGGTTTACTTGTAGGAGTAAGTATCCTCATGTCAGGTCGTCCTGACAAACCCTTGTACAGAGAGACCGAAGACACTTGAGGATGGTGTCTAGTAGGTAATTCAAACTCCCCTAGATATCAGGTGAAGTGTGTTCGACGAAATTCTCTGAGTCTTCTGCCTGTTATAGCAAGACACTGAGTCTTATTGTCACATGTATGGCCTACCTCGTCGATCCAGGTTTTCACTACTTCACTGCGTTTTGATGGTATCAGATCGTTGATCATGCGTTTTTCTCTTTGATCTTGCCTCATAATTAAGTCCTAAATCTTTCTATTCCTTTCTGATCTTTTCTACCATCCTCCCGCTGACTCTGTGCGGAAGTCTGAAATATCCTTATTTGTTCCTCCGGCATGAATTCCAAGTAAAAATCTGTGTCTCTTCAACAAATATGGAGGTTCAAAATTGTCCATGGTCAATTATTCTGTAGCAAAAGAATGGAAATATAGTCACTGTGTTTCTCACCTATAGGTGACTTATGCATTTTTTTGTTTACTATCAATCAAATATTTATTGAAATCAAAAATGCGATAGGGTAAAATTCTAAAACGAACTTTAAAAAAACAATTCTTTTTTAAAATTTAATTATGAGATTAAATTACCCAGAATGCATTTCCCATCATTTGTAAACAAGCCAGCAATCTTAATTTTTTTGTTTTAAGTGGAAAAAATAGAATGAATTACTTTGTGACCCTTTGCAATTTGAAAGGAATTTGGAAGTATTTAAACTGTCAAATACAAAGTCATTTCTGGATTTAAAATTCTTAGCAAATCCTCATGTATTTTGGGAGCTATTTACATCCAATAATTTTATAAATATAGATTAAAACAACATTAATGTAAGAAAATTAAGTCATAGTTTTTTTTAAATAATAATTTGGTTCAATGAATGATTTAATGACAAAACGATACTGTAATAATTAAATTTAACTTTCAAAATCCTATTTTAAAGAAATAATTTGGTGGCACAAAACAAATGGCATAGTTAAGAAAATAAATAGATAAATTAAGTAAGAATATTCCAGGTGCAGCTAATAATATGAGCTCTTGTTTTTCACTTCCTCCTCTTACTTCCTCCTCTTACTTCCTACCTGCTAATTCTTCAACCGGAAATGTGCTCCTCCCACTTCTTCTTCTTCATACCAAGTCCCCTAGCCTCCTTATCAATTGAAGTGTGACACAGAAGGAAGGGAGAAATGAGGAATGAACCAACATACTGGCATAATAATAACAACAACAACAATAATAATAATAATAGGAAGAATGTGGTTTACTTTTCTACCATTATTGTTAAGTTTATTTACCCTAATTTATACGTAGAACCGGCTATATTTGAGCCTATACAAACGTATGCGTTGCTACATGATATAAAAGACTAGTACATACTTAATAGTAAGCCTTGCACTTTACCTATTTCTAATAAGTGGCGAAAGAATCAATACTCTCACTTCATAAGACACCACCAATATTGTATAAATGCTTGTATATTCATATTTACTTACGAGTAAACGCCATGGCTTTTATCTAACTTCTTAGTCTGTGTCTTCTCTTAAAGTGAATATCCGCGTGCACGACTGTCACCATAGCCACTAATGATGGAAATAAATAATATGTATATATATATATATATATATATATATTATTAAATTTTTTTTTTTAATATTTTACCTACGTACAACGTCGTTCTGAGCTTACAGCTCTCATCAGCACAGGGAAATACCAATCTCAGACGGTCACAGGGCACGAACCCGGTTCACAGAGACATCTTGAATCCGTAAGCGTTCGCTCAGTCTCTTAGGCCACGGGAGATCGTCACGTGATAACGGAAAAAATAAGTTATATTTAACACTGAAAGCGGCGAGTGTAAACATTAAAATATATATTCATTTATATATATATATATATATATATATATATTTGTATATCTAATATAGTGTGTGTTTCAACTAGTAGTTAACTGGCATCTGTAGGACACTGTTTTGTTATGCCACTATTACAAATAGTAGACTCATACTTTGTCTGTTACTACTACTACTACTAATTCTCTTTAGTACTTTCAGCATTCACAGACACATTATAAGTGTCTAGTCCCAGTTGTATTCTAATGACTAAATACAATTAGTATGTTAGTCATTTATAAATTGATACATTATGTTCCGTAATTTTCAAAAGAATCATTCCGATGTATTGATAACGTGAAAAAAGGGCTTTCATTTGTTGGCCCCCCCGATTTATAAAATCGGGGGACCTATGTTTTGAGGCATTTCCGTCCGTCCAGATTTTTCTCTGCAACCATCCATTGAATTTCCCTGAAATTTTGCATGAAGGTGTAACTTTTGTCAGGTTAGAAAGTGACATTCTCCGATTTTTGAAAAAAAATCTGGTTAGCCCCCCCCCCCCCTCCCCAGAGGGTCAAAAGGCTCCGAAATGGCAAAAAATGACATTTTTTGCCCCATAACTTTTCATTCATCCATTCAATTTCTCTGAAACTTGGCCAAAATATGGAGGCAATTGTTCCTAATAGAAAATAAGTATCGCTGACCTTGAAAAAAATCTGGTTCGCGCCCCCAGAGGGTCAAAAGCCCCCAAAATGGCAAAAAATGACCCTTTTTTCCCATAACGTTTGATCCATCCATTCAATTTTTCTGAAACTTGGCCAAAATGTAGAGGCAATTGTTCTGGATATAAAATGAGCATCCTTGACCTCAGAAAAATTCTGGTACGCGCCCCCAGGGGGTACAATAGGGGTCAAAAATGCCCCAAATTGTCCAAATTTATTGCATTTTACACTCGCCACATCGAGTCACATACAGAGGGGGACCACGCATGCACGGCTTGTTATTTTTTATTGTTGCAAAAAGAAATTGTTAATTTTACAAAAATGATATTTTTTAAGTTATTCAGATTTTGTCTGTAAAAGACTATCTGAAGACGAAAAATGAATACTTTCTGATTTTTTTTTCTGTTAACCTTATGTATTTACTAGTATAGTAGGCACATTCGGCATTGCCCGGGAATGAATAAAGACCCCTGTGTACTCCTCCCAGCCTGAAACCAAATATTACCATTTTTATTTTATTTTTTTCTCTTTGATACTTATGGATACTCTTTGCAAATGCAGACCCCACAATGTTATTGTAAAAGCTCCAAGTCAGTATATACTTATAGCCTTATGCCATCCAATGTTATGCATAGAATGTCTCGGCCTTTTGGCTAAGATCAAAGTGTAGTATCTGTTCCGATGGATACTGCACGCCTGTCCTGTGCAGTTCTAGGAGGTCCACCCTCCCAGGCTTTGCCTCCCCTCTTTGGGGAGGAGTAGGTTTATTGCTTACTGTCTGAGGCGCCCCTACCGGGGAATGCCGACGGGGCTGCCCAGGCAATTTTTAAATGGCCAGAGTGCTCACTTCTCGAGCGCTGGCTTTTCAAACCCCACTTTCCTGACTCGACCTTGGGTCACATCTTACTTGTGGGAGTAAGATAAAACTGGCCTTGTGCCTAACTCCGCGAGGAGTAAATAAATATCACAAACCAGCCAGTTCAGTGTGCGAAAATGAGTGAATATAATGAAATTCGCCTTCAATTTCAACTTGTGATAACTCCTTTATATTAATAAAATTGAAATGTAAACAAAATATAATCTTTTCTCTTTATAAATGTACAATTTTTTATCTTGTGTCATTAATAGTTTTTTCCCAGCTTACTTCAAGTTAAGTTACTATTTAACGAGCAATTTATTTTTTATGTTATCGTTTTCAACTTAATGCGCACAATATTGTGTGTCTCTGTGCATATAAAAACAGTCCCATCTTCAAGAAAACGTCCCACTCGTCAATATTGTGGGTTTAATATAGAGTTTTCAGTTGTTTTTTTTACAAAAAATCCAAGTTGAAAACTTTCATTAATTAAATTTTTGTCCTATTATTAAATTCTTTCCATCTGTTTTTACATAGTCTACATGAGTTTTTTATTTTATTGATTTACTATTAAAAGAAAAATCTAGCTTTATCTCTAATAATCATATTAAGAAGATTCAATGTGTTAGCTGTTGAAATGAATTTTATATAAACAGTCAAAGTTGCACTTTCGTGTTGTTTTTGTACTTTTTTTTTTTTCGAGAGGTAATGGGATTTTGCCCAATGTTTAGGCTAGCTTAATCTTATAATTATTGATTCCATCATGATTAATTTTCATTTACCACAAGATGACATTACATTTGTAGGTAGTTTTCAATTATTTGAAGCTTGCATTTTTAGTTATACACTGTGAAAGTTGGCTTCTGAACCAATAGCACGCAAGACAACAAATTTTCTAATTTCCAATAAACTTTGAATGATCATAATTCGGTGGCTAATTGTGCTATCAAAATAAACTAAGTATCATTGTTTATGTTTTGCAAAGATCTGTGTGCCAATATTAAGGGTTTTTAGATATAATGAAAATAAACACATTTTTTGGGGGGTGGATACCTAATAGAATCTCTGTACCAAATTTTTAAAACAAAGTAAAAGATTGTTTTGGGTGTTTATGTTAATTATAAAAACCGAAGAATGAATTCAATGGTTTGGGAGTTCATTTCAAATATATATATATATATATATATATATATTTATGGCAATTAAGCTACACAGAGGCTCCCGCGTTTCATCCCCGGGGGGAATCTTTAAGCTAAAATGAGTTCCCCCCGGGGATGAAACGCGGGAGCCTCTATGTAGCTTAATTGCCATAAATATATTTTCATAGCTTACTACCTAGCTCTACTTACGTATCGAGCACTGTTGAAGTAAATATTGAAAATTGATACATAAAAAATTATATCTCCTTATAAAATTTGATGTGGATACATGAAATAGTAATATATATATATATATATAATCGTACATGTATTGTATTAGTTTCTGTAAATGTAAATCCGCAGAAACTCAATAACAAGTAGAGCTGTTTATAAGTATCAATCTTTATTTATACAAACATTATTGGTTACATATGTGCATACATGTTTCGGTTGCACTTTTCCCAGAAAGTCAACCTCATCAGACCAAGAATTGCAGAGAAATGGATGGATTTGAAGAATTTTCTCTCCTAAATCAATCAATCAATCAAAAAGATTTATTTAGGAGAGAAAATTCTTCAAATCCATCCATTTCTCTGAAATTCTTGGTCTGATGAGGTTGACTTTCTGGGAAAAGTGCAACCGAAACATGTATGCACATATGTAACCAATAATGTTTGTATAAATAAAAATTTATACTTATATATATATATATATATATATATATATGGACAATGAAAAAGGAAAAACAAAAATTGTTTATATATTCATCAATGTTTCATCTTTATTTCAAGATTCTCTCAAGATGATTGATTTGAAGAAAAAAATAGAAGTCAATATTTAAAAATACGTGGTGTGTCTATGACGTCAAGTAATGTTTTTGTTCTTTTTCTTTTTTTTTTTTTGAACGAAACATAGATGGTAGAATTCAAAATATGTGGTGCATTTATGAAGTGAAATGACTGTGTTTGTTTTTTTAAATTATTAATATCAATGTTATGTAGAAAGTTTGGTTGGGAATATATAAGTAGTCTGGAACTAAATTCAAGTTCTGTTCGGTTAGTATCAGTTTGCTGATTAAAGATGAATTGCAGAAGCTGTTACATTGTTTAATTGTGTCAGAGTTTATAATGAGTGCTGATTCAAGAAGTCTTCGCCGAGATTTATTTAAAATGAATTTAATGAGTTTAATAGTTTGTTTAAAGTTAAAAGAATGGTCATGTTCTAATGCATGAGAGAATAGTGCATTTAGGGAATTGCTATTTTTTATATCTCTTATAACAATTCCATAAATGCACTATTCTTTCTATATATAAAATGACAGATCAGAGTTATGTCATACTGTAATTTAATGTCAGTTTCGGAGCAAAAGAAATCTTATATGCGTTTCTGTAAAAATTTAGAGCTTACTTTGAACAAATTAAAGTTTTTCCAGACATTTGTGTTTTTAATTTTTTGAGAATCATGGTTTGGCCTGTGTCACCTCCATTTCGTCATTGACGTTCCTGGTAATTTTCTGAACAAGGATTCTTTGCATGAATTTTCGCCTTGATATTTTTGTATGGTTTTCATCTGGCAACTGACTCTGAAGACGATATATTTATGTGGCAACTTGAATTTGTTCAAGTATCCTCTGAATTTTTCAGAAACGCATGTAATATTTCTTTTGCTCTGAAATTGGCATTAAATCAGTATGATATAACTCTGATCTGTAATGTTTTTTTGTTTTTATTATAGGTCTATTGCAGTTTTTGAAATAACTATTTAAAAGTTTAAATATTGACTATTAAGTCTCATTTTGCTTTGGAAATTGATTATCATAAGAATCGATCTGAACTAGAGAAAATAATTTTTTTATACTATCATATATATATATATAGATAGATATATATATATATATATGTAGAAGGATGAAAAGGAATTAGAAAAGCAAAAGTCAAATTCACCACTTATATATATATATATATATATATATATATATATATATATATATATATAATGTATATATATTTCGGCAGCAAGTCATTTATTATACATGTGTCATTGAAGACCACAGAGTTTTCTTTGTTTGCTATCTTTCTGGTTAACTTCTCGACGCGGCGAGCGATTCGTCGGTTTCCCGGTGTCAATTGGTGAATTATGGCGCCTAACGGTGTATCTTGGGCCATTTCTCGAGCGCTTTCGGTCTCGCGACCGTCTTCAGGAGGCTGTGTCTTATTATTAGTAAAGAGCCGTATTTATGGTTTTATTTTTGGTTATATCTATTAATTTACATATGTGTATATATATATATATATATATATATCTTTATTCTTTTATTTACACATATGTAATTATGGTACGACATCGTTAAGAGTGCTGTGTCTAGAGAATCGCTCCTCCGACATGATAGGGTGTAGAGGGCATACATGTCAACCGACTGACCATAACAGCACCTGTGGATGCTGTATACTCTCAAATGTCTGTGTGTAGGGCGATAGCGAATCTGAGACCATCATCATCATCGACTAGGTTCCCGATGAACGATGACTGCTGCGTGGCGAGCTTTCAGCTTTTGTTGTTGGTCACATAACATTCTTAGAGATTCAGCTCTTGTTTCCATCCTGATCGTGTTCCAGCTCTTCTGTCTCCCCCTCTGCTCCCAAATGATGAGGCCAACCCTCTTCCCATCGGCGAACAAGTTATGAATCGGGTGGTTAAGAGAAAATTCAGATACTCTGTGTAGAATACTCTCACCCAGATCTTGACTGTAAGGTTTTTTATTTATTTATTTATTTTTGTGTGTGTGTGTTTTTGATAAGTTTTTGTTTTATTTAATTTTTTTTTTTTTTAAGTTTAAAAGTGATTTCTAGAGTGTTTAATTAGGAGTGAGGAAAAAGATGATAATTTGTATTTTGGTTGTAAGTACGCGTTATATTATTTTCTTTTGTTTTAATTATAATTACATTCGAGTGCTTCTAAAATTCTGTTCGATTTACTGCTCGCTGTTTGTCTAGTCTTCAACTTTGGTATTTTAATCTCTGTTTACTGTAGGTAAGCAGATCATATTTAATAATGATGACATTTACAAAAACCTATCTCAAATTGGCTGGACTTGATGAGATCAATATAAATAGATGTTGTCTACATTTTATGACCCTTAAATGCTGTCTGTCTGTCTCTCTCTCTCTCTCTCTCTCTCTCTCTCTCTCCCTCCCCCCCCTCTCTCTCTCTCTCTTTCTCTCTCTCTCTGATGTTGTACCGGGCTGAAAGTTAGAAATTCATTATTGAAGATTTATTTGTAATCTTTGATAGGTTGATCTTAATTGGGAATTTACTCTTTACTTATTTGAATGTCCTTTGCTATTCCGTATCTGCTGCATGTACGAGAGAGTTCTATAGAGTGTAACTATTTACAACGCCGTTTCAGCACATTTATTTTACCATCTATACTATTATCTTTCCATATGGAGATGCAATTTAAAACAAAGCTCTATGCACAATAAATCCAATGGCAGTATTACTTTTGTATGACTGGTTTTTAATATCATCATATTCGGTTGAACGTCTGTTTTACATGCTGGCATCTGTTGGACGGCTTATAGAAATTGACTTCCAACTAACCTATCTTTGGCCAAGTCTTTATTTATTCCTCTTTCCTGCAAATTCACTCCCTTTCTATGTTTTCCTTGGCCTTTCCCTGCCAACTGACCCTGCTACATCTACTAACCCCAAAACTATTATCTATTCTTTCAATGTGAAAGTAGTTCTCTTGCATTTGTCTCAGGATAAATATAATTTCAGTGGTAGTTTACCCAGGAATAAAACCAAACTGCATTTCATCTATGCTTATCTGACTTCTTATTTGCTGCTCAATTATTCTCTCAACCCTTTTCAGGACCTGATCCATTAACTTTAAGCCTCTGTAATTACCTCTCTCCAAAGCTCCTCTTTTACCCTTATAACAGCATGAGACAATATTTTTTATTTTATTTATAATTTAAAAATTGCAACTTATATAAATTTTTTTTTAAATTAGAATAAAAATGGTAATATGGGGTTCAGGGCTGGGAGCAGGAGTACACAATGGTGCTCATTCATTCTCGGGCAACGCCGGGGATGTCTGCGAGTTTCTGATAAAAGCTTTGAGAAAGTTTGCTAACATTGTCTCTTCAGAAGAGTCAAGAAATTTGATGATACAATCAACCCCTGTTTGATGCAGTTCAATTTACAAAATGCACACACGTAATCCGGTTGAGAAATTAGGCCAAAAAAACAGGGGGACATAAAAATAAATAAATTCTTTGTTAAAAAGCAGCCGTAAAAGCATTAAATTAGGCAACATTATTAAAACTCTTAATTTAATATTCAAAATCAATAAACACTTTAAGAGGATTTGAGGGATCTACCTATAAGGTACTAGAAAAAAAATGTGACCCATTGACTCACCCGCTGAGCTTGAGTTAAATTGTTTGAATCAAGAAAAGTGAATTTGCAAAGTCAGTTATCATCATATTTGGTTTAATGCCCATTTTTACATGCTGGCATGTGTTGGACAGCTTTTAGAAATTAACTTCCAAACTTATCTATCTCTAGCCAGGTCTTTATTAATCCTTTTTTCTCGCAAGTCCATTTTTATCACTTCCTCACATGTTTTCCTTGGCCTTCCCCTGTGAACTGATCCTGCTACCTTAACTGTTCTACATCTACTAACCCAATAACTCTCATTCATTTCTTTCAACGTAGCCATACCATTGAATCTCCTGTTCTGCACACATCTCCATATACTGTCCAAATTTAATCTTCCTCTGAGGTCATCAGATCTAAGCCTGTCTTTTAGGCGCACATTACACATCCATTGTATCATTCTCGTATCATTTCTTTCCATGCAGCACATGTCCTCAACCCTCACTGGGCAGGTTTCACTTCCATAGGTCATTACACTTCGTACACATGCTTGATAGACTCTTCCCTTGGTCGACAGTGGTAATGCTCTGCTTGTTAGTAATGGCAGAAGTGATACCACTCTGCTGTTTAGTAATTTGCATAAGTCTAAATCCAAAATTAGTCCCTTTCTGCTTGCTATCTTAATATATTACAGCAAATTGTTCCAAAAATATTAGCAAAAAATCCAGTTGGTTAAAGATTTAGTTTTTCAAATCTGCCTTGACAATAACCTTCCAGATCGAGGAAAAATATTTTTAAAATTCACACCATAGTTAGAAATGTCATTCATTATTTTGAAAGATTTAATTAAATCACCTCCAATGTCTCTGGTTTTCTCCTCGTTTACAGTGTTTGACCCTTTGTGTTCTTCAAAAAGATAATCAAAGAAATCACTCTCCCCCATTGTTCCATTCTGGATTTTTTTTTCATTTATGAAATATGGGTAATATTTATACTCATTTAATTATGACTAAATCTAACTCATTTCTTTCACTCTCCAACGTTTGAGGTCATAAAGTCATAATCCAGTGTCAGTCTGTTAAAGTTGATTTGTTTCAGGTCTATATTATCTCATGCCTCTATTCTGGTCCCTTCAACCTGTTCGGATATATCATATAGCTGATTGGAAATAACTTTAAATCTAGTCATGTTTACAATTCTTGCCTTGAAAGAAAAGTAAAAAAAAAAAAAAGAAAGAAATTTGTATATGAGGTCACGTAATAAAAAAAAAAATCAGTGTCAGTTTGTTAAAGCTGATTTGTTTGCCACTCTATTCTGATCCATTAGCCTGTTCTTATAATCATCAGTATGAAATGAAATCATGTTGGACAGTGCAGGACAATACAGAAATAACACTGAAAAAGATGGTCACCACTTTTACAGTCTACTTTGATGAATCACTTTAAAAAGATCTCTATTAGTTGCATTACAAGTGTAAAACATTCAAATGTTGTTTTCTTCCTTCAATAATGAAGGTTTCTTTATGAAGTGTTTTCTTCATGATACATATTCATGATACATGATACATCCTCTGCTTTTATGCGAACCAATGAGTAGAGGTTTCTTTTTTTATCCAGATGAAGAAGGATCAGCTCTTTTTTTTTTAATAGTAAACTAGTGGCAATATCCACTTCTTTTGCAGGAGTCCAAGTTAAGAGTCAATTAGGGTTTTTGAAACTGATTCGGGAGTCACATATTTTTCAGCTAACTCCTTACCTTTAAGATCAGTGGTCAATATCTCATGTATCCTCAGATTTATTTTTTCAATCGACTCCCCACCTGTGATTTATGATACGAGATTGATTGATTATCAATGAACTTATTTTATCATAAATTTCTATGTAAGGTTAGTGGGAGAGAATCCCAGCAGAGTGCTCGATTATTAAGAAAAATAAAAAATAAGAGCGTAATATTTATTAATGTTTGTATGTTCTGATCTTCTGTAATACAAACATTAATAAAAAATTTATCATAAATTAGGAAGAATGTTCAATATTTTGTTTAATGAAGCTAAATAAATGAATTTAAAGGATGTAATCTTTAAGATTATAATTATAACCTCCCACACTAGCAGTGAATGAAATGTTCTATTCTATCGAATTTAAGCAGATCTGAAGACTAGAAAAGCTCAAAATTTCAATAAATATGACTACATTTGAGAGTTATTATGGGAAAGTGAAATTGTCTCAGCCCCACTGTCTTTGTTGATGTGTCCGATTGTATATTTATCTATATTTTTGCTAGCTAATGACATAAAGCAAATGTGTCCACATTGCTTGGAAGTGTTCTTCAATACAAAGTAATTATACCATTTGAATATGTTTTATGCATCTCTCAGATATGTTGGCTTTAAGCCTTTTAACATTATTTTTTTCATAATTATTGTGCAAATTGTTCAAGTAGATAAGATTGAAATACAATAATGGTTGGTTGGTTGGTTGGTTGGGGAGAGATTTATAAGGTATGATTAAACTGGTTATGATACAATCATAAAATAATGAAACTGGTTATGATAAAATCATAAAATAATGAGATTGGCTATGATATTATCATAAAATAATGAGGCTGGTTATTGCATGATCATAACATAATGAGATTGGTTATGGTTTAATTTAATCAGACTAGTTAGTGTATAATCATAAAATAATAATACTTCACTGGATAAGAAAGTTCAACTTTTTATCAATTTAAACATATAATACTTTTAGTAAAATGGAAAATTATTAAATACAAAAGCATTTGTTTGGTATTGTTGTGTAGTGACGGACGCCCCTTATTACCAGAATGAACTAAGTTTGAAAACGTTAGGGTTTTTTTTTATTGTTGTTTTTTTTTCTTTGAAAATCCTTGATGTGAACTTGTTTTGGAGTGAAATCAAATTGTTCCGTTGTTTCTGAAGATTCTGTCAAAGGGAAGATAAAATAAAATAACTGATATAGTGTTTTTAGTTTCTCCATATAACTTTACTTATACACATATATACATACATATGTATGTGTGTGCACACTCACACGTACATACATATATACAGTATATGACAATACAAAAAAAAATTCTTTTATATAGTTTACATCGATTATTATAAGAATCAATTTCCAAATCCAAATAAAGCTCAATAATCAATATTCAAGACATTTAAAGACTTTTTTAAAAATTTAATTGCAATAGAGCTATAAATAAATAAAATGAAAGATCGGTTATATCATACTGTGATTTAATGTCAGTTTCAGAGTAAAAAAGTCTTACACATTTCTGAAAAAATTCACAGCTTACTTGAACAAAACCAATGGTATCATATGAACACCCCTGTCTTCAGAGATAATTACCAGATGAAAACTTCAAAACATCTAGGTAATTTTTGCTTTCAAATAAGCATTAGAATCGTCAAGAGTAATATAAAGGTAATGCAAGTCAAAACTTGATACTAAAATAATCAAAACGTCGAATGTCCAGAAAAACTCGGATGCACATCAAAAAAAGGCTTTTTAAAAAAGCTTTTCAAAAATCAAGGCAAACTCAGTCAAAAATAATTTTTAAATTACCAACACACACACACATTGCTTATCAATCCATTTATTTAATTTTTCATTCTCAGAGTTAAAATCATTAGTGAAAATATAATATACGAGTGTACAGCCTCCGTCAAAAATGACGAGGGAAAAAAATTATGCTTCACTAGTGTTTGCACTAATATTCATATAAAATAACGTGTCAGTCGGTGAAGTTAAACAGAGAGAAAACGTCTCAAACTGGAAAGTTCTAAAAAAGAAACAACATACAAATCGATATAGAAAGAAGAAAGGAAAAAAAATAAAACATCTCATTATGGAAATAGAGTGAAGGATTCCATTCAGAATTCATTTTAGACAGCAGAGGAGGGGATTATCATACTTGGTATTTGTTTGCACCTTTCCCTTAAACACTTGAAATGCTTTTGTCCGGTAGTTTTTCACTTGCTAAATGTTGTCTGATGGGGCGGATATATATTTATTAAGATATATATATGTACAAATAAATCCACAATGGAAGATTTTCCGTCAATAATTTTAACACTGATTTCAAAATTCATATCGAAAAAAATGAAAAAATAAATTAAACAATCAATAAGTAACATTTGTCATTTTTTTTAATAACTTTTTGAAATAATCTTTTTTTTTTTTGAACGTTTGTTTCCCTTTTTTAAAAAGCGCACGATATTTTAAAATTCCGGCAGGAATACATTAATTTTTTTCATTCATCATATTCAGTTTAACGTCAGTTTCACATTCTGGCATGTGTTGGACGACTTCGAGAAATTTACTTCTAAATTAACCTATCTCTGACTAGGCCTTTTTATCCTTCTTTCTCTGAAGTCCATGTTTATCACTTACTTTCATGTTATATTTGCCTTCCTCTGTGAACTGAACCTGCTACCTTAACTGTTCTACATCTACTAATCCAAGAACTCTCATCCATTCTTTCAACATTACCATACCATCGAAGTCTTCTGTTCTGCAAACATCTCCCTCTACTGTCCATATTTTATCTTCCTCTAAGGTCCTCAGAACTAAGCCTGTCTTTAAGACTTACATTACACATCCATAATACCATTCTTATATCATTTCTCTCCATGCAACGCATGTCCTCAAACCTCACTGGCCAGATTTCACTTCTATACATCATCACACTTCCTACGCACGCTTGATATGCTCTTCTTTTGATCGACAATGGTAACGCTTTGCTGGTTAGTAATAGCAGAAGTTCCCTGAACTTACTCCATCCACTTCTAATTCTAGCAATCACACTAACACCTGCTCCACCCAAGGGTATCACCAAGGTAACAAAACTTCTGAACAACCTCAATAGCTTTGCCATCCAAATATATTTTCTCCACATCTGAGTTCTCATCATTCTCCATTGTCTTACACTTCTTGCACACAAACTGGTTATCATCTCTCAACCTACCAGTAATTCCATTGCACTTCTTGTGTACCCAATGCTTACGAGTACCACAAAAAAATTGAGTTGCACCCAAATCTCTTTCCAAAAACTTAGCAGGGGGAGCTTTCCTCTTTTTAGATTTCCAACACTGCAACCACTTATAATCACTTTGGTCTTGGTAATATTCACTCTCAGACCAACTCAACAAGTAGGTCTTCCATTGTTTCACAGGCAAGTACTAAATCAATGGCATACAGCATCTCTTTTGGACAATAAAATACAACAGACTCAGTACAGAACCCTGATGTACTCCTACTTTAACATTAAAGCTGTCACTAAATGTGCTGTTAATTCTAACACGACTTAAAGCATTTCTGTACATTGCTTGAACAACTTTCACCAACTGTTTGTTTGTCCCTAGTTTATACAAAGCTCACCAGACAACATCTCTTGGTACTCTGTCAAAGGCTTTTTCTAGATTCATCTATCTCACAGTTTCCCCTACTATTTCTTTCTCAATTCTTATAGCTGGATCAGATACTGCTTTTGCAACTTCTAAATTTTCACGGTTCCATGAAAACTCAGTATTCAACAATTTCTCATAGTAGCATTTCCAAGCATCCCTCTTGCCCTGTTTATTTGTTGCTAACATGCCATTGTAATTTCGAATGCATTTCGCTCCAACAATATCCATATCTGTCTTGCCATTTAGTTATCTTGAATGATTCATTCTTGTGGTCATCCCTTTACTACAAACCTGTTTGTCTCATCATCCTTCTTGGCTTTGTATATTGCTCTTCTTGCTTTCATTTTTGCCTCCAGATACACATCCTTATTTACAAAACCTTTTATCCACTGACTCCTTCGTTTTTTTGTTTTTTTTCTTTTTTCTTTTTTAAACATAGTTCACCCCAAACAAGGCAGGCCGCCACTGTAGACGTAAGGGGCTACTGAGAAAACAAAGGGTGAAGGTTTTTGGGGAGGGCAACCTAATTTGGGAGCTGCGCAGCGAGATATCTGTTTACATTAGTTTTAAATTTCTGCATGTCAGTAACGTCAGGAAAGCAGAGAGCAGGGAGGGAGTTCCAGAGTCCAGCAGCACGAGGAAAGAAGATTTTGGCGTAGAAAGCTCTTCGGCATCTGATGATTGAGGTGAAAAAAAGAGAACGCTAGAAATGTTATTTTTACGTATTTTTAATTTTGAATAATGAGTTTTAACAAAGGTTCCAGAACTTCTGGCATTGATAAGAACATCGGATAGCAGGTGCTGATTCCAAATTTGCGATTAGTTTGACTCTTAGACGAACCGTTTGACTGAAAGTGAGTTTGTAAAGTCAGTTAAGTCTCTCTCTCTCTCTCTCTCTCTCTCTCTCTCTCTCTCTCTCTCTCTCTCTCTCTCTCTCTCTCCTTCCAGCTAATTGTTAAATAGTATTACTCCTCCTGGTGATATTCTTTTATTTATAATGGACTATTCCAAACTTTTTATTCTTTCATTTCTTTATTGCTTTTGACTGTTAATAAACAGAAGGAGTGACGGAAGCGAAAGTGATAGATACCATATAAAGAGGTCAAACAGTAAGAGAGGGTGAGAGTGATAGATAGAAACTTAGTAAATTGGCCTAATTAGAACAATTAAAATGGAAGTTTTTTCAAACATAATTTGTTCTAAAAATTGAGGAATATTTTAGCATGTATTTTGTGTGATTAAAATATATAGACAAAAGGCCTGAGGGAAACAAACGTTGATTAATTCGGCTTAAGCATAATGCTATTATATACTTTTTGGTTTAACGATGATCTTTGTTTCTTCTATTCCTTTACAGAACAATATTAATTTATATCTAAAAAAAAAAAGGGGGGGGGCTTATTAAATTAAGATGAAAATCAAAGTTACTAAAAGATGCATTTTAATGTTGATTCTCCAAAATATAGGATTGACTAATAATAAACATAACTGTTGCCGATGTTCTGTCTTGTCTTTTACTTTGGTTTTCTGAAAGGTTGTTTGAAATGTTCTTCTACCCTACTAGTTCTAGACACTCCAAAAAAAAAGCAGGCTTGCTTCCATTTCGGTTTGGAATTAACTGTTCCCATCTTTTCTCTTCATTAACGACACCAGATCTTTTCACACACACACACACACACACACACACACACACACACACAACGGATATTTTTTATAGTGCGTTCATTCAGTATGTCCATTTAGCAACAAAAATATTATTTCAAACTAAAGTGTGACAGACCAAAGAAAATGCTATTTCAAACTTAAGCATGACAGACCAAAGAAAATGCTATTTCGAACTTAAGTATGACAGACCAGAGAAAATGCTATTTCAAACTTAAGCATGACAGACCAAAGAAAATGCTATTTCGAACTTGAGCATGACCGACCGAAGAGAATACTATTTCAAACTAAAGTGTGACAGACCAAAGAAAATGTTATTTCAAACTAAAGTGTGACAGACCGAAGAGAATGTTATTTCAAACTAAAGTGTGACAGACCGAAAAGAATGCTATTTCAAACTAAAGTGTGACAGACTAAAGAAAATGTTATTTCAAACTAAAGTGTGACAGACCGAAAAGAATGCTATTTCAAACTAAAGTGTGACAGACTAAAGAAAATGTTATTTTAAACTAAAGTGTGACAGACCGAAGAGAATGCTATTTCAAACTTTAACGTGACAGACTGACCAATAGAGAGGGCTTTTTTTATAGATATGCTTTGACACATCTAAAAAAAAAAAAAGATGCATTTATTCGATCTGTACATTTAGTGATTAAAATGCTATTTTAACCTTTTATGTGACAGACCAACAAACATTGTCTTTCAAACTTAAGCATGACAGACTAAGCGACAGACAGAGCCTCTCATAGAGTTGCAAGGACGCATCTAAAACTATTTCTCCACTGTAAAACTACACAAGGTTGTATATGGGGGGGGGGGCAAAGAATAAACGATTTACCCTTTTCATCTGTGCACAATAATACCAGCACATAACAACAGTTTTATTATTTCTTTGTGTAACTAGCGTCCATAGAAATAATGTACATAAAAAGAAGAAGAAAAAAAAGAAACTGTTTCTAACAGCATGTTGTTTGGTTTCATACACTCAGCCTGTATCGGTACACCTGTCCACACTCTTGGAGAAACCATAATGGTGGATGAACAGGTTCGCACGTTCTCATTGGTCAGTCTGCCTATGACATTGTCACTGACCTCACCTCAGTCGGCTTTCTATTTATAGCTCGCTTTTTATCTCATAAAATTGTCAGAATTTATTAGCTTCTATAAATACAACTGAAATTTCTAATGCCCCCTCCTCCTCCTCCTCCTCCTCCTCCTCTCTATTGTTGCTCTTACTGTTACCTCAGCTGATAAGAGCTCTGAATTAAAACACTTTTCTCCCATCAAAATGATATTCTCATTTGCATATACTAGCATTATCGTGTAGGCTCTGCCTGTCCTGATAAATAGGTTAGCTCTTAGGTGATCTATCTTTAATAATATAAATGTGGCAACTCTGTCTGTTCGGGGACGCAATTGTGGTATTCATTTTCTATTAAGGTTTTTTTTACAATAATAACATCGGGTCTTCGTTCGCGCTGGACGTCAATCAACAACAAAGACGGTGTGTGTGTGTGTGTGTGTGTGTGTGTGTGTGTGTGTGTGTGTGTGTGAATATGGATAAGCGTAATTTGTAAAATTAAAAAAATTAAAATTGATTATCTAATTAATAATTTATTTATTTAAAATAGTTAATTAGAAAGAAAAAAATGTAATGAATAAATTTAAGTTTTACAACCCTATTTAAAAAAAATAAATCAGTAATTTGGGAAAAATCGACCCACATGCACTTGCCTTTTAGTTTCTTCTTCACTATTAAAATTATCTGATCATATATATATATATATGTGTGTGTGTGCGTGTGTGTTCGAATAATCGAGATTTGCAAAATTTTAAACATAAAAATCGATTAATTAATAATTTGTTTATTTAAAATAATTATTAAAATAAGAAAAATTACAAACAAGTTAGTCATTTTAATCTTTTGTTAATAGTTTAAAAACTAAAAAAGCATAAATAACACTGCGACCCTTCATAATTTTAAAGGAATTTGGAAGCATTTAAACTGTCGAATAGAAAGTCATTTCTGGCTGTAAAATTCTTAGTAAATCCTCATCTATTAAAAGAGTTGAGGTTATTTACTTCCAATAATTTTATAAGAAAATTAGTTACAGTTTTATAACAATTTGGTTCTATAATTATTATTATTATTAAATTAACATTTAATGATCAACGATAATGCAATAATTAAATTTAACTTTCAAAGTCCTATTTTTTTTTATAATTATAATTTGGTAAAAAAATCAAAATGATATAAAAAAAAATTAATTTAAGTAAAATGACTCCGAACAACTCCGGGTAGGTACTAAATAAATATTAAATTATTTGTAACCTACAGATGCTAGCATTTCAAGCTTATTGCTTTCATTTCGAAGGAAAATAACAATTTCAGACGGTCAGGAGGTATGAACCCGGTTCACAGAGTTAGCCGAGAATCTGCAAGCACTTGCACTATCTTCGCGGCCACTGGAAAATGTCACGTGATTAAGCGAAATTAAGATCTATATGTACCTAGAAGCGGACACAGACGGAAGACTAATCGAGCGGGTTCGACGAATGTATTCGGAACTTTGTATTAAAGCTTTTTTATAGTCTATTTTTAACATCCCCAAGAGTGCTCGACTTTAATTTCTTAAAGGGGCTTATAATATTTATAAATAAATATTAAATTATTTGTAACCTACAGACACTAGCTTTTCAAGCATATTGCTCTCATCAGTGCAGGAAAGTAACAATTTCAGATGGTCGGAGGTGCAAACCAGGTTTACAGAGTCAGCCTAGAATCTGCAAGCTGTCAGCCTATCCTTACGGCCACCGGAAACTGTCACATGATTAAGGGAAATTGAGTTCTATATATGTACCTAGAAGCGAGCAGAGACAGAAGACTAATCGAGAGGGTTATATATATATATATATATATATATATATATATATATATATTGTAAGTTTTCATAAAAGATATATATTTAGGCATATACTCCTTATAATTTCCGAAATATTTCCAATTGCAAGCTCGAAGTTGTATTACAAGATTCAGAGAATATAGTTGCATCTCAGTGATCACAGGAAAAATTGATTCAAAATCATAATTTTCATATTCACTTCAATTTTCTTTATTTTCAGATTTCGGCGAATACCTGTATTTCTTCTTTTTGTTTGTCGGAAGAATTAAGAAGAAATACATGTATTTGCCGAAATCTGAAAATATAGGAAATTGAAGTGAATATGAAAATTATGATTTTGGATTGATTTTTCCTGTAGTCATTAGAATACAACTATATATATATATATATATATATATATATATAAATAAAATATGAGACTAAAAGTATACTTTTAGAGAATTGAACCTATAGTGAAATGGTTTTAAGGTCAATATACGAGATAGAGCAATTATAAAGATAAATGAAGGAAAAGAGATAAAGATGTACGGATGACAAATCTATTTCATCTTCGATTCTTCAATGCAAGGTGTACTCGATAAAAACATGTTTATTTTTCTTTCCTTAAGCCAGGCTTTTCAAAGATTAAAATCTTATCACCAGAGGAATTACATACATAAATTTGCATACATGATTATTAAAGCGAGCCAGACACACATACGTTCATTTTTATTATATAGATAAAAATGTATTTCAATAAGAAATAAAAACACTGGAATACCTCCTAGCAAATCAATAAAGTGTGTGTGTGTGTGTGTGTGTGTGTGTGTGTGTGTGTGTGTCCTGCTAAAACTTTAAAACTAGAATATTTAGAAGAAAATAAAACGTATACGTACAGGATGCATATTTGTGGACGGATTTATACATACAAAAAAATGATTCTTAGAAATAGATGAAAATGTCTTTTTACTGAAAAACATTTTTGAAGATAGGAATGAATATATTGTTTTGTAATTGTATTCATTAAAAACGGCTTTTATGTGAGGTATGAATTGTCGGGTTCGGAATTAATTACAACCCGGAAGTAATTACAACTCGAAATTAATTACAACTTGGACTTAATTTATCAATTTTATTTTTTATTCAACTAATAAATCTCATTTTATTTCTTTCATTTGCAAAATTATATTGTACGAATTAAAAAAAATAGTTTTATTTCATTTTATCATCAAGAATTTATAAAGTCGTATATTAATCATATTTTTTAAAGAAATGTGTAAAGTCGTATATTAATCATATTTTTTAAAGAAATTTGTAGTATATTTTATCATTTAAGAAAATTCGTAAAGTATATTCATCATATTTTTTAAAGAAATTTGTAAAGTATATTTATCATATTTTTTAAAGAAATTTGTAAAGTATATTTATATTTAGATTTGTAATTAATTCCGGTTTGTAATTAATTCCGTCACCCGAATTGTTTACATGCTAGGATCAGGTGACCCTTGATCATATTAGACATTTAGTGTTATGAAGATGTTCATTAACCTTTTTCTCAACTACATTATATACATAGAAGCTTAAAAGATTGAGATCTGGGGGGGGCTAGGAGGACAAATGTTCGAGGTCAAGTGATCATAAAAATGTTAAACTTTATTTATGAGTCTGTAAACTCCATTAAGTGATTTTCCTTTATCTTTTCTGCATAAAATAAAGCTAATATCTGATGTCTGTGTGGACAACATTTCAAATTTTTTCTTCAGATACACATGTTCTTTTACATGGATCTTCTGGGATTACCACCAACGGTGTGCTGTACTTGCCAAATAAATTCAGGTGTTCTAATGCTATCAGTGTGTTTAGAATATCTTAGGTTTTGAAAATGGTGATACCTTTCCATCTTAAGCTGTAAACTCTTTGTAAATGAAAGATTAAGAGACTTTTAAAAATGGTTCTAGTTATAAGTTGCTATATTCAGCTCTTATAGTCATGATAGCCTCTTCATTTGTTGTATAATTATAGGCTGCCATTGATAATTTTTTTTCCAGACATTATTTAAATCATATATATATATATATATATATATATATATATATATATATATATATATATATAAGGTGCGTAACATATTTGAGGACAGATTTATATTTACACAAAATGACTCCAAGTAACAGATGATCTTTTTACTAAAAAACGTTTTTGAGGATAAGATATTGTTTTGTAATTGTATTCATTAAGTCTCCTTCAGCTTTGATAATGGCTTTTTTGTGAGGTATAAATTGCCTACATGCTAGGATCAGGTGGCAGTTGTTCATATTGGACATTATTATATGTAAACTTTTAGAGATCATTTCGTGTGTTCCATACATATTAGTCCAAAAGATCGAGGTCTGGGAAGCCGTGAGCCTTGTGTGGTGATTCTTTTACCTTTTCTGACATAAAATGATCTTTCCCCATGACATAAGACTTGTGGCATTTTTTTTTTTTTTGCAAGCAACCTCATGGATCTTCTGGGATTACCACCAACAGCGTGCTGTACTTGCCAAATAAATTCAGGTGTTCTAATGCTATCAGTATGTTTAGAATATCTTAGGTTTTTGTAATGAAGAAATTGAAAATTAGGGAAAATCAGGGAATCTTGCTTAATTGGTGTCTAATGACTATATTCAACCTTTATAATCACGATAACTGTGTGCCTCTTTATTGTGTAATTATAGCGGCTGCTATTAATCATTCTGAAATATAGAACATTTCAAGTCAAATAATATTCTTACTATAGTCAAAATAGCTTATGTTCTCAAATACCTTACGTACCCTGTATATACAAACTCAAAAGTAATTGTGTTTTTTACTATTTTGACTTTATTTTGCCTTCTGCTATTTTATTAAAGTGAATATCATTTTATGATTCTTATTTCGTTACTATTATTGACTAATATTATTGATTTTATTGATGCAAATTGAAGATATAAAGAAAGATGGCTTTGCTTAATATAAATTCAAATTTGAGATATTTTGTGATGTTTTTTTAATGTCAGTGTGACATGTAGGTTTGTGTGTGCATATATATGTATGTGTATATATATGTGTGTGTGTGTGTGTATGTATATATACACATATATATGCATATGTATGTGCATATATGTGTGTATTATGTGATATGTGAATGAATATGTGTGTGTATAATATACATATATCAACTAGCAGGACCCATGCACGTGCATAGCCCATGAAAATTGAAGAACCCAAGAAACTCTTGCTCCCACCTCTGAACCACATATAAGTATTTTACTCCATTTTTAACTATCTATACATATTAATTGTAGTGTTCTGTAAGTATTAACATTCTAAATAATTCAACGTTTGTATTATTTCATAGCTACAAAAGAGCATCCTCGCAGCAATATACCTATGATGGGGCGAGGATTTGAGGGAGGGAGGGAGGGGGAGGTTAAATAATACTGTCTATACACAAACACTGAAGTGAAGGTAATATTTGACAAGAATAACTTTCTGCTCTGGTATCCCCTCGATGTAAATACACTCGACCAACCCGACAATCTGCTAAATCCCATCCATTCACTGTGGAGGTCCCCAGATGCCGGAGAGCATTCTACTCCAATAGCTTATTTCCTCGTGCTGCCGGCCTTTGGAACTCCCTCCCTGCTTTCTGTTTCCCGACTGTACCAACATGCAGAAATTTAAAACTAATGTAAACAAGCATCTCGCTGCACAGCTCCCAATTTAGGATGACCCGCAAAACTTTCACCCTTATTCTCAGTAGCCCCTTACGTCTGCAGTGGCAGCTTGCCTTGATTGGGATGAACTATGTTTTTTTTTAAAAAAAAAAAGAGTAAGCTTTTTTTGCAAATACAGACTCTTGATTTAAATAATAAGTAAAATCTAAAATAAATTTAGATTGAAGTAGAAAATAAATAGAAATTAAAAGTATTAAAGAATGAATAAACCCCGGAAGGAAGATACTATTTTATATGATTAAATGTATTTTGTAAATAAAGTAATTTGTCTAAGCAGTTCAGCCTAAGACACGGGCGTTTCTATAGTAACTGACCTACTTTCTCATGTACTACCACGCTGACCAGTGAGGACTTATTTTTTTGCAAGTGAGAAACGCTCATGTGCAAGAAAACTAACTGCTACTACCATGAATATTCACTCTTCCTCTGTTATTGAGTAAACTTAGAACCTTAGCATGCATGCATTATGAACTCTAGTGAAAAATAGTGCATAATATTGTAATAAGTTTGAGTCTAAAACGAAAAATTGTAGGGGACATTTTGCTATGTATATTCTAAGAAGGTAATTGGAAAGAAAACTGTGGATGTTTGTGTATAATTTGTAATCTTAAAACATCCTTACGCCTAGTAGCTGTGTTCTAAAATTCATAATGGTCAATTAATTAGTTTAGGAGTGAATCCTGTAGATGTAAATATATAAACATATACACATACCTAACTTTATATTAATAGAGATATATAAAACATAAAATCAACTTTTCAAAAATGGTCGTTCAGATATGAATTCTGAAACCGAACCAAATCAAAACAACATACTTTTATACATATAAGTCGCCAATATCTTTTCAGATCGAACTTTTATGAAAATGATAATGGAGGAATTTGAGGTATCTGAACAAATTACTGCAGTTACATACATCAAAAGTTTTTTATTTGATTTCCGCTGTGATACATTTGGATTTTTTTTATCCAATGAATTCCCACTACTTAGGTATTGAGTCAATCGGGAGTCAGCAATTTTTTGTAAGAATCTTGACTTGGATTATTTTAAAAACCGATTCAGAGGTGATTTCTTTTTCATCCAACTCTTCACCTCTGAATCAGGAGTCTGCAAGAGTCCGAAGTCAGAATGAGAGTGTTTTTTTTAAAACACGGAGATATTTTTTTTGCTCCCCATCAACTCCCTGCCTCTATTGTTTAGTCCCTTTAGTGGGATTCCTTCCTAATCTATAAAAAAAAATATTATTTTGTTATTTTTCCTAAGAAGGCACATGTCCGCAACTCTTTCACCAATTCTCCTCTCGATGTTACCAAATTAAACTGCCAATGATTGTTTTTCTTTTTCTTTTCTTGAGCTCTTCCGATCAATATTGTAGTTAGTTTCTTGTCTCGTGCCTGCTGTTTGCACTCCGTATTTGTTGCCCAGCTGCACATCTTTTAGACTTTCTTTCTTCTTCGTCTTTTTCTTATACTGTTGCCACCACCCCCGCTGCTGCTACCACTTTTCAATTGCACATAAAGACCACTCTGACACAAGGAAAAAGAATATATATATATATATATATATATATATATATATATATATATATATATATATATATATATATATATATAGTATTTATTTCAATAATCCTCAATGCATAGAGTTTTATAATGATAATACAGAAGTATGTTGAATCACTACAAGATGTAATCAGATTTTACAGATTTACTCAGACCATTGAAATATGTGATTGAAACAATTGTATTTGAATAGCCATTATACATACTCCTGTTATATATATATATATATATATATATATATATATATATATATATATATATATATATATATATATATATATATATATATTTATTTTTAAATACAGATTTTAATCAGACATGGACCAGTGGTTTCTGACAAGAAACGGGTTGAATTCCCGATTCCGTCTTCTTCAGCATAGTCTGAAATAGTAAATGATGGAATTTCTTCAAAAAACACATATAACTGTTATGAAACGCTATGTACACAGAATTTTGAAATGGAGAGCCGACGAGAAACGCTTAGGTCAGAAAAAGCCGTTATATATATATATATATATATAGTAAGCTATGAAAATATATCTATGGCAATCAAGCTACACAGAGGCTCCCACGTTTCATCCCCAGGGGGAATCTACAGGCTAAAATGAAATGTGGGAGTCTCTGTGTAGCTTAATTGCCATAAATATATTTTCATAGGTTACTAGCTAGCTCTACTTAGGTATCAAGCACTGTTGAAGTAAATACTGAAAATTGATACATAAAAAAATTATATCGCCTTATAAAATGTTATGTGGATACATGAAATAGTAATATATATATATATATAATATTTATAAATAAATATTAAATTATTTATACCTACAGACGCTAGCGTTTCAAGCTTATTGCTCTCATCAGTGCAGGGAAGTAACAATTTCAGACGGTCGAGAGGCGCGAACCCGGTACACAGAATCAGCCATATCCACTCGGCCCACGGAAACTGTCACGTAATTTAGGGAAATTAAGATCTATATGTACCTAGAAGCGGGCACAGATAGAAGACTAGTCGAGAGTGTTCGACGAACGTATTCGGAACTTTGCATTAGAGCTTTTTGACAGTCTATTTTAAACTTCCCCGAGAGTGCTCAACTTTAATTTCTTAAAGGGGCTTAGTATAATATTTATAAATAAATATTAAATTATTTATACCTACAGACGCTAGCGTTTCAAGCTTATTGCTATATATATATATATATATAGTTGTCCCGACCCGGAATTGCCCGGGATTTTTTTTTTTTTTAATTGTTTTTTAACAAAATGTTGAAAGTTAAATCACATAATTACCTTTGAATGTTTTATATTTAATCTGTAATAAAACCTGACCTTTAGTGCCGATGTATTAAGGTTTACCCGTTCGTCGGAGTCTTAAATCCCGCAAAATATGTAGGAAAAAAGTAAGTAAAATGGAAAAAAAATCACTTTGTATTGTGAAATGAGTAACTCCCAAATGTTGAAAATCTAGGATTGTGAAGAAGTTATTTGTTCGGTGGAATGGCGTTGAATTGTGTGTATTGGGGAAGTTGTGGTGTTGTTTATAAATTACAATCTAGAACACTTTCCACCGCAAGTGTTAAGCATTTATGCATAATAGAACTGTGGGTAATAGTTAAGTGAAAACAAACATTGAATAAGGAAACAACAAAAAAATTGAATAGTTAACCTTTATGACATCACTCGCATATTCACGACTGAGTATATTATGCAGCTGTTTTCTATGTTGAGTGGAAAAGTAACGTTTTAATCTTAGTGTCAGTGCAACAAATGACTTGTTTATCTCTCTCTCTCTCTCTCTCTCTCTCTCGCTCTCTCTCTCTCTCTCTCTCTCCATTATATATATATATATATATATGAGAGAGAGAGAGAGAGATAAGAGTGATAAACATGTAACGAATGTCCAAATTTATTTCGATTGTTCAATGCAAGGTGTATTCTGTAATAAACTAGTGTTCATTATTCTTTCCTTAAGCCAAGGCTTTTCAAAGATCGAGATCTTATCATCAGAGGAGAAATACAGATAGATAAGTTGGCTGTAGAAAAAGTAAAAAGAAAAGTTCAAATATTTGAAAAATATTATTAAAAAAATATAGTGAAAGAAAAGTTCAGTAAAAAAGATATGTGGTTTGTCCAGGTGGTAATTATCCGTTGAAAAAGTGTCCAATGAAGAGGAGATTTTGGAGAAGACGAAAAAACATTTTTTCGTAGGGGCAGTTTAGCTATATATATATATATATATATATATATATATATATATATATATATATATAGTAAGTTATGAAAATATATTTATGGCAATCGTCCGTCTAAAATGCGGGGATGAAACGCGGAAGCCTGTGTAGCTTAATTGCCATAAATATATTTTCATAACTTACTACCTAGCTCTACTCGCATATTGAGCATTGTTGAAGTAAATACTGAAAATTGATACATAAAAAAATGTTATCCCCTTATAACATTTTACGTGGATACATTAAATAATAATAATAATATATATATATATATATATATAATTAATTAACTTGTTACAAATATCCAGGGGGTATGAATCCGAAGGAAGTTGAAACCGGGTTTATGAGAGTGCTCAATGAAAATTCAGAGCAAAATATTATATTTATGCCATTTGAATTCCTTTCGCCCGATGAGTTGGTAGCTACTCGCACCAATGAAACAAAACCTGTTTTGTCGCAATTAATGGAATAAAATCAAAAAATATATATATATATATATATATATATATATATATATATATATATATATATATATATACATAGTAATCCAGATTAAGTTTGTATCGACAGGGTAAAAAATCCGGAAAATCTCTACTGTGTTTATATAATTGTGCTTAAATAAAGTTATTTATTTATAATAAAGGTTTTATTTATACAAACATATCAAGGTTACACATTGAGTGGAAATGTTTCGATCGCTGCTTATTAAAGTTTTCGTATTTGAAAAAGGAGAAAAAGAAAAAAGAAAGAAAAAAATTACAATCCATAAGAGTCACGTGACTAGATTTTAAATTGTACATATACACACAGAGATGGGGAGTCAGAAGAAAAAAATCTGACTGGGGTCGTTTTTTTAAAAAAAAAAAAGACCAATTTCACCTTCTTACGTATAATAGCATCTATCCATAATTTGATGCACCCTTTTATGCAGCACAAAAGAAAAATAGAAATGTGGTGACACCAACATCGGTTGGTACCACAAAAAATGGGCATGATGGGTCTGAGTGGATGGAAAGATCAGGGTGGGAGAGCACCATTCAGACCTCCACTGGAAGGGCACAGAGAGTAGTGAAATCGTGAGAAGGCTTATTGCCACTCAGGTTCCAGAGACAGCCATCGGCCGTTATCAGCGAGTATTTAATGTAAAAACGCATAATGATTTGCCATGGTGATCAAAGAAAGTGGAGAGTACTACAAAATTGGGGAGACTTGTTGGCACTAGACTCTCGGATAGGAAACATCCGTTTTTACCAATGAGCGATCACTGGTAACGACTCGTGTGAGAACTCCTAGCAAGTAAGACATAATGAAATAACTCCAGAAATAGCTCGTTTGTTGCATACAACTTATTAGATTGAAGCACTGATTCTTGTCTGATTACCAAAGTCTAGCAAAAGTACTTAAGGTGGGTGAGCGTTTGAGAATACCAGGCGCTGTAAGTAGTTGTAAAAGTCACTTTTTGTAATATCTTTGAGAAAGGTATGAATAAAACTCTCTCCCCACCCCCTCGCTATGGGTGAAATTGTAAAGTAGACTAGACACTCAGCCTTTGGTTGGGCAACTAATCTAGAAGAAGGAAAACTCTAAATTAATACCAGTCATTCTTCGCTTATTCCAGCATTGCTTCGGTTGATTTTGGGTTTCTTCTTGCAGCTGACTTAAGAATTACTGGTTAAGTAGAAGCGTGGTTGGTTATTGAGCAACCTTTGTTTCACTATAAAGAGCTCATTGCATGGACGAGCGTCAGATGTTCATTGTCTCTCAAAACAAAAGGTGTGTGTGTATAGGCGTGTATATATATATATATATATATATATAATGTGTATATTTGTATGTATGTGCATTTTTATTTCTGTGTATGTATATATTTATTAGTATTTTTGTATATGTGAGTATATGTATATTTGTTTTTGTGTGTGTGTGTGGTTATACATATATACGCATCTACAGACAGCTGTTTTGCTGTATTACGCTCCTCAGTATCGCTAGACATGGTGAGTGTTTCAAGATGGATTCAAAACCTGACTGATTGTCCAATAGTCAGCATTCTTACCCCTGTGCCATCTTTGCATACCACGAAAGTAGGAGAAATTATAATGGTTTTATTTATATTATTGGTTCCAGAGAACTCTATTCTAATTACGAAGAATAATGCTTCTTCATCAGATGGAAACCGTCTATTTCACTAGATTTCCTTGCTTTTCACAGTAACACATACTGAGTGAACAACAAACATTATCCATCCAACAACAAGTGGACTGTGTCTCTGTCTGTCCGGATGATAAGCTTCACCGACAATAGAATAGAATCACTATTCTCCAGTTTTCAATCTCAATTTGCTTGGCTTGTTATTAATCGAGTTGTATCTCTTCCTTTGCAACGCAACAATAATAGTTTGACGAGTAGAAGCTGTAGTAGCACACAATGCAGCCATGTCAGATGGTGCACTCTCTGACAAATCATAAAGGACATGTAAACACCCCCCCCCTTCAGATTCTTATGAAAATTGCCATCTAAGGTGAGTTGTTGCTTAAAACTTTAAAAATGAAATCCCTTTCTAAAAAAAAAAAATATTTTCTGATTTTGACATTTTCCTGAACTCACCTATTTTTTTAAATGCTCATAATTCTGCTTTTAATTAATATAAAATCATAAATGGACACAACATTCAAATTCAAATATTTCTGATTTGCATGAAATTTGATCCATAATCATTAGACACCAATTATTCACTGAATTTCAATTTATTAAAACCCCTAAAGTCTGAGCCTTAAATTTCAAACATTTTTTCTAGAATCAAAATCATGTAATGGATTTTGATCAAAATTGGAATAAGGATTTTGTATATAGGGCTAGTAGTATATAAGAAATCGCTCAATAAGTCCAGGGCCTAACTGATAAAACAACTTTTAGCAAAATTCAACTTTATTCATCAACATAGTCTCCTTCTAAGGGGATACACTGATTCCAACGTTTCTCTAACAATTCGATGCCTTTTTTGTAGAACGATTTATTTTTGGCCTCAAAATATGCCTCAGTTTCCAATATCACTTCTTCATTGGAGCCAAATCTCTTTCCCTGAGGCATTCTTTTGAGGTCTGCAAGCAGCCAATAGTCACTGGGAGATCAGATCTAGAGTATAGGGGGAGTGTGAAAGCAATTTGAAGTACAATTCATATAGTTTTACCATCATTGCAATCGACTTGTGACACGGTGCATTGTCTTGGTGAAAGAAGCCTTTTTTCTTTCAAACGCACCAATAATGCTATATGATATTCATGACAAGGCCAGATGGCCTGGGACTAGCATGGAGGACTGATTGCAGCTACGGGGTGTCATTTGACTACTGTAGCCGCAGAACACAGTTTTAATAATAATAATAATAATAATATTCGTTATTGATGTTTTTTCCTTTATCAAAGTAATCAATGAACAAAATACCTTGCGCATCCCAAAATGCAGAAGCCAAAACCTTGCCTGCTGATGTTTGCATCTTTGGTCACTTTAGATGGCTTTCATCTGCTTCTGTCCACTCAGCTGACTGCTGATGTGACTCCGGCGTGAAGTAATGGATCCATGTTTCATCCATTGTCACATATTGAAGCGAAAACTCCTTTTTGTTGTATTGAAACAGCTGCAAACAACGCTCTGAATCGTTGATGTGTTATTGTTTTTGATCGACTATGAGAAAACGTGGCACTCATTTTGAACACAGCTTTTTCATTGACAAATGTTCATGCAAAATGATGAATACACCTTCGCCGTCTGATATCTTCAACTCCTTTGTTATCACACACAACTTCAATTTACGATCGGTCAAAACGAGTTTGTGTACTTTTTTATGGTTTCCAGGATAACTGCCGAATTTGTGCGACCTGAGTGATTTCACCTCTTAACCGTTGTTTCCGACTGAAAAGAGTCCGACTAAAACTTATCAAACCATTGCTCTACTTGAACAGTATTTTTTCCCATCAGAAAGCAATGCTTTATCAACACATTAAATTCAGATTTTCTATTGTTTTTAAAATTTGCAACAGTAACTTCACTTAAGTTACCGTAATTTGTAAACTAATAATCCAATCGGGCTCAAATTTTTAAACGTGCCGTTTGAAGGTTAGTACTGTATAAAAATCGTATGATCTTTTATTAGTGGCAGCATTTATATGTCAGGCCTGGGACTTATTGAGTGGTGTGTTACATCTTGGTTTTAATCTTCCTGAGATCATATAAAAATGGTACAAAACTGTTATGTTTGGTGAATTAATTAACTAGCGTACTAGCCGTCCTGGAACGGGTATTACGCTAGTTGAAAATAAAGATATCTCTTACTGAAATCTTATTTATCCTATCTCCTTGAGAAAATGTATGAATTTTCGTTTAACCGTTTAACGTGGGCCAGGTTGGTGACTAAAAATCTAAACTGTCTGCAGCCATCTATAATTGTTTTTGCAGAGCTGAGGACTGATGTACTGAAAACGTTCGGTTTTTGTTTTCTTCGATTATATGAAGCTTATTCACACACACACACACACACACACGTTGGTCAGATCGGCCATTATTTTATCAATTTTTCTAATAACGAGATACAAGTTTTCATTCGAAGATGTTCTGGGATGAAGTATCGTTATTCACATGTTTCAAAGTTATTTTCTTCATCTTGGTGGTCATTATCACAGCATTCCAGCCATTGCACTCTCCGGCCTTCTTCAGATGCCCTTTGTCAGAATCGGTAATCTGGGAAGCTCAAATTGAAATAGTTATTTAATCCACTGCAGTATATTATTATTATTCTTGTATTGTGTCGTCTGCCTTTTAGATATCTAGTATCCTTGAATTAATTTTTTTTTTCTTTTTAGTTTGTTCACCTCGGATTAAACGCACGACTCATAAGTAACATTTTCTCCAGAATATCTTTTACTCATCACCAAAAACTAAACACAAAAAAATAATACACGTACCAACAGTGGGTTCAATCACAAGTCTATTCGAGGGTAAAACAGTTGTAAACAGTCTAGCAAGGCAGTATATTAAAAAGAAGAAAACAACCTTCCATGCGCAACAAAAGAAACGCACATCTACTGCCGAATTTAATATCCCCCCTCAAAAAAAAAAGGCTTTTTATTCAGAAGATGTTTTTTTTTTTTTTTTTTTTTCGATCGCTCAGGGCTCAGTAGGAGAGGAAATAAAATTAGCATAATCAGTAACTTGTTGAAATGAAAGTTTTAATAACATTTTTTATTGCCCCCTCCTCACACATACACCATATCGCACAAAAGATACAAACTTTTTGGGATTTTCTTCTCATTTGTACCATTGTGTATCATTATCAAAGTTATGTTGATGCGAGAAAAACACATGCACATGAGGTTATCTCATAATTAGATTAATATACATGTGTGTATTGTGTATGCTGGTGTTTCATACATACTTAAATTAGATGAACTTCTTATTTTGATGTTAATTTTTTGATATGAAATTAGCAATCATGCGGAGAATTACAGGAATATTCTTATAAACCATTGCATTTAGATTTTTTTTTTCTTATGGTGTGAGTAAGATAAAAAAAAAAGGGTAAGGCTGGAGGACCCTTAGGCGTTGTTGCAAAAATGTTGCAGGCTGATGATCTGCAGACTTGACAAATCAGATCATAAAAGAGATTATCCTGAAAGACTGGAAACTTAGTACAATTGTGAATTGTTACAAGGGTAAAGGGGCAACTCTAGATGGAGGTAATTACAGAGGCTTAAAGTTGATGGATCTAGTCCTAAAAGTGGTTGCGAGAATAATTAAGGGGTCAGACAAGCATAGACGAAATGCAGTTTGGTTTTATTCCTAGACACAATACCACTGGTGCTATATTTATTCTGAGACAAATGCAAGAGAATTACTTTGATAAGAAGAAGAACCTGTATTTTGCTTTTGTGGATCTAGAAATGGCTGTTGACAGAGTACCAAGAGATGTTGTCTGATGGGCTTTGTGTAAACTAGGGGCAAACGAATGGTTGGTGAAAGTTGTTCAAGCTATGTATAAAAATGCTGAAAGCCGTGTTAGAATTAACAGTAGATTTAGTGAAAGCTTTAATGTTAAAGTAGGAGTACATCAGGATTCTGTACTGAATCTGTTGATTTTCATTTGTGTCTTAGAAGTATTGTCCAGGGAGTATTGTACGGGTTGTCTGGAAGAGATGCTGTACTTGCCTATGAAACAATGGAAGGTCTACTTGTTAATTTAAAGACTTGGATGAATGCTATGGAAAGTAAAGGTTGGAGAGTGAATGTTACCAAGACCAAAGTGATGATAAGTTGTTGTATTGCTGGAAAGCTCCCAAAAAGAGGAAATTTCCCCTGCTAAGTTTGTGGAAAAGGAGTTGGGAGCTAACTCAATTTTTTTTGTACTTGTAAGCATTGGATATACAAAAAGTGCAATGGAATTACTGTTAGGTTGAGAGATAACCAGTTTGCATACTCTTGCATAGACAATGTAAGACAATGGAGATGGATGAGAACTCAGATGTGGAGAAAATATATTTGGATGGCAAAGCTATTGAGGTTGTTCAGAAGTTTTTTTTTTACCTTGGTGATACCATTGGATCACAGGGAGAAGCCGGTGCTAGTTAGGAGTGGATGGAGTAAGTTCACGGAACTTCTGCCATTACTAACCAGCATAGCATTATCACCGTCTACCAAGGGAAGAGTCATGGAGAAAAATTATATGAGAATTATACGATGAATGTTTAATGTGAGTCTTAAAGACAGGTTTAGATCTGATGACCTCAGAGGAAGATTAAATTTAGACAGTATAGGGAGATGTGTGTAAAACAGGAAACTCTGATGGTATGACCACATTGAAAGAATGGATGAGAGTTGTGGGTTAGTAGATGTAGAACAGTTGCGGTAGCAGGATCAGTTCACAGGGGAACACCAACTAAAACATTGGACAAAGTGATAAGGATGGATTTGAGATAAAGAGGGATAAATAAAGACCAGGCCAGAGATAGGTTAGTTTAAAAGTCAATTTCTAAAAGTCGTCCAATATAAGCCAGCATGTAAAACAGATGTTAAACCAAACATCATGATGAACTAGAAATATGTGCATATGTCCTACCGCCTTTTTTTTTCTGATAAACTCAAGTATTGATCAAATCTGAGTCTAATAATCATTGTATGGATAATCGAAACCTTGTAGATGCATCTAGAGAATTTGGTGTTTTGGGCGGATCTTGTATTCTGTACAAGCTTTAATTAAATTGCTCTCTCGGTAGATGATTGAACTTTGAAATATTTTTTTTTAAAAGAACAACTAGGCGACGTTGGTACACCGTGCATGAGTACATACATTTAATGCCCTTTGCAGATTGTGAAGGTAAATAGCTATTTTAAAAGTACAGGGTCTTCAAAAAGTCATCATCTATTTTTAAATTCTAATAACATTAAAACTATATTTCTGATAATAATAAAACTTTTTATTTATCTACCTCCCACAGCGGTAAGATGTGACACAAGGTCGGAAAGTAGGATTTGAAAAGCCAACGCCCGAGAATTTGAGCACTCTGGCCTACAAAAAATGCCTGGGCAGCCCCGTCGGCATTCCTCAGTAAGGGCGCCTCAGGCAGTAAGCAATAAACTTACTCCTCCCCAAAGAGAGGAGGCAAAGCCTGGGAGGGTGGACCTCCTAGAACTGCACAGGACAAACCCATAGACTGAAACTTGGTGGACAAGTCACACATAGACTGAAGTTTATTTGTACCAAATATGGTTGGATTGTAAAAAAGATTGGGAATTTTATTAACAATTCCATTGGTGGTATATTGGGGGGGGGGGGGGGCGTACCCTGTATATCCTTTTGATTGTGTGTATTGTCCGCCAGGATTGACAATATGGGGTCTAGACACTTTTCTCTTGGTCAGGACACTAAACATTCATGAAAGAAAGACAACAAAGACGTTGTCACTTATTTTATTACACTGAACTATGGATCCATGTCCTTATCTATGAGTTGCTTCGGTAAACGCACCTATCTATACGGACCTAAAATGACAGCCCTTCTTTTCTAAGTTCTGTCAACTGTTCTAACTTCAAATCTTTAAAGTAAATTAAGTTAACCAATCTGCTATCAACCTCGCAGTAGGTGATAGATGAATCTGAGGTCAGATCGTGTCAATCATACAGAAGTAACCTTATGTAGTTTTGATAAGCTATTAGGACTGACGTTCACCCGAGACTAAAAATGGGAAACATATATTTAGTCCATTGCTAAGGTCAGTGGAAAAATTGCTGGATCATTCTTCCGCTCCAGTAAATACCTGACTCCAGATGCATCTCTCTACCTATGTAAGAGTCAGATTTGTCCAAAGTTGGAATACTGCCACCACATCTGGGAAGGTGCTGTTCAGAGTAGCCTCTCCCACTTTGACAGAGTACAAAATCGACTTCGCAATCTAGTGAGCAGTGATCTCTTCTCAACAACCCGTTTCTCACAGAAGAGATGTTGCTAGTCTCTCTTTATTCTATCGTTATTTTCATGGAAGGTGTTCGACTGAGCTCAAATCTTTGGTTCTTCTTTGTAATACATTCACAGCAAGAACTCAATTTGCCACCACAATGAAAAAAGACTTTCTTTTCTCCCTTCATGTGCCTGGCGTCAGGCAGAATTTCCATGAACAGAGCTTTTTGTGAGGGTTTCTCAACTGTGGAACACATTGCCGCGGGATTACTTCCATGCTGACTACAACTGGGTCGTTTTAAAATCCAATGTCAACAAATTTTTGTCCCATAAGTAAAAATTAGTTTATACCATTGATCACATAGAGTTCCTCATCTTTCGACTGGCTGGCAATCATTTCCCTCTCATTAACTATTATCCTCCAATGGTTATTGGCCTTTATAAGTGGTGACCCAATATTAAAAAATATTTTCAAATCGGCAAAGCATAGTACTGCTAATTAATATGTAACCTGGTTATCATCATAGGAAAACATTAATAATGAGAGTAGTAAACTTTTTAAATTTTTCAGTTTATTAGTTTCCATCATAGGAAAACATTAATAATGAGAGTAGTAAACTTTTTAAATGTTTCAGTTTATTAGTTTCCATCATAGGAAAACATTAATAATGAGAGTAGTAAACTTTTTAAATTTTTCAGTTTATTGGTTTCCATCATAGGAAAACATTAATAATGAGAGTAGTAAACTTTTTAAATTTTTCAGTTTATTGGTTTCCATCATAGGAAAACATTAATAATGAGAGTAGTAAACTTTTTAAATTTTTCAGTTTATTAG
>OY744543.1:32368982-32498982 GCA_963556195.1 Sepiola atlantica
TAAACTTGACCATTTAAAGGGGTGCCACTGAAACCCTAGCATACCACCCAAAGAAAGAAAAAAACATTAAAATTTAAACCTAATGCTATATTTATTGCTTATACCCGTCCTGGGGTGGGTGTTCTAATAGTTTTATATATATATATATATATATATATATATATATATATATATATTATAATATAAAATGAAGTAATAAAATAAGGTGTCAATCAAATTTTATTAGAATTCAAAGTTCATGCAAAGCATCCTTAAGTCCTTAGCTCATGAGTTTTCAAAGATAATTCTTCTCTTCAGAGGACCATTACCGCAGTTATACTACTACAGGCAATAAAATTACGCTTTGAAAATATATAAAATTATATACACAAATACATAAAAATACATAACATCAAACATATCAATCCAAAAACATACTTTTGTTGAATCCATACAGTCCATCCAGGTCATACAAGTTGAGAAGCATAATCAGGAAGGACATTACTCCAAGATACAAACAGCAGTAATGGTCCTCTGAAGAGAAGAATTATCTTTGAAAACTCATGAGCTAAGGACTTAAGGATGCTTTGCATGAACTTTGAATTCTAATAAAATTTGATTGACACCTTATTTTATTACTTCATTCTATATTATAATATTAATGCTCTATCCAGTATATTGAGCTTCAGTTTTTTATCCGGATGTTTCACTAATTATAAGATATTAGTTGACGCTTATATCTTTTGTTGGATTGCTTCATATATATATATATATATATATATATATATATATATATATATATATATATATAGTTATTAATTGGTCTAAGGACACTGCTGGAATTAGGTTATTTTAGTTTGTCTTTTCTTTTTTCGTTTTTAAAAAGTATTGCATTATATATATTAACATAATTATACAACTCAATTCTATTACGTCAACTATTATCAATACATGGTATAGGGTCATAAAGTTTTTGTTATTGTCAATTTAAGAATCATTGTGATAATTAGTGTGTCGTCAATTCGTTTTAAAAACTGACTCAAAAATGGCATAATAAAGGTTTTTCTGATCATATAATTCGAAAAAATGGTATACCAAAACAGCTGTACATACTGTTATCTTTAGTAAACGAAGTGGGCACTCAAATGAAACCTGTGCTAGTGATGACATTTAATTAAATGCATTGCTACAAATGTCTCTTACAAGTTCTTCCAAGAAGATATAAGTGGCCCGGCTTGTTTCAAGAAAGGTACAAATGTTAACAGAGATGGGCATCAGACTCTTTTTTTTTTTTTTTTTTAGTTGGTCTCAGGGGTTGGGGGTTGGGGGTTGGGGTGAACTGACTTCTCCTTCCCCCCCCCCCACACACACACACCTTTGAATATCATTTGTATGACAGTTTCACAGGGTCTAGTCTTGTAGTTTGGTCTTAAATCATGTGAACATGTTGATCAAATCCTGACTGATGGTTGTAATGGAGTCCTGGCATTTGTTAAATAGCATCACACATCTGAAGATTGGAATAAAGTTGATTTTTGTTTTCAGATGAATTTACTAACAATTTTTAATGTGCAAAAGTAACATTTGAAGCAAGTGGTCTATATATGTATTTTAGCCTGAAGATTCCCCCCGGGGATGAAACGCGGGAGCCTCTGTGTAGCTTAATTGCCATAAATATATTTTCATAGCTTACTATGTATACACATATAAAACTAGAAGAATACCCATCCGCAAAGGGGTAAAATTAATTCCTTGAGCAGAACAGTTTTGCACCACTTTTATGTCCCCTTACGAAGATTAAAATTTAGCTATAGTACTACTAAACCTTATGTCTGGAATCCTTATTTTAATTTTGATCCAAATCCATTATATGATTTTGATTCTAGAAAATGTACAAAAATGTTAAGCTTAAGGAATCTTAAGAATAAATTGGAATTCAGGGAATCTTGTTTAATTGGTGTCTAATGACTATGGATCAACTTTAATGCAAATCTGAAATATTTGAATTTTCAAATGGGAGGTTGTATTATCCTCCCCCACAAATCTTTTTAAATACTCGAAAGAAAATCAAATTTGGGGAATATTTGTTAATTGATGTCTAATACTTATTGTTAAAATTTGACAAAAATTGAAAGTTCAGGATGATCAGTTAATTAGTTTAGGAGTGAATCCTGTACATACAAATACATAAACATACCTAACTTATATATATATATATATATATATATATATATATATATATATATATATATATGTTAGATTGAAATGTGCATATTCAAACAATAATATAAAGAAATTAACTGGATCCTTTCAAACTCTTGCCAAAAACATGGTAATGGAAAATGCTATACACATGAACAATGGTTGATACACCTTATGGTTATGACTTACTTCAACCCACCTAGCTTACCCCATTTACACCTTTTAGTCATCCCTTTGTAGCTTAAACACCATCTCACACTTTATTTGCTTCCCATCTAACTTATTGTCCCATTTCCTATTTTTCATACTAATTCTTACTTACTAACTGCCTATACTTCCATCCACCTTCCATTTTGGTTTTTCATGCTAATATGCTTACCTCCTACTCTAGCAATATACAATATACATAGTTCAACGCTACTATCGTCTTCTCCGCCACTTTGACTCTTCTCCTCAACTATCTGCCTATCCGTCCATTCACCTCCCACTTCGGTGTTTCTGTGTATATGCTTACCTCCTAAACTTGAAAAATGTCCTCGTCTTTGCCATTTCAACTCTCCTATCTTACTACTCATGTACATCTGTATAAATACTTTGTTTTTACCAGTAACATGCCTTTTCTCCTGAGGAAGCTCTAATAAATATAAGTTGAAATATCAATTTCTCCATGCATATATCCGTGTTGATTTTTATTTATTTCATGTAGATGTCTTCATTTAATCCTCCTTTTTCCTTTTTCCTTAATCATTTTGTCAGATTACTCACATTATATCTCACAGATTAACATATGTGGTTCATTTTGACAATGTATTTCTACTTTTGTGCACATTGAGGGAAGAATTTCCTTGTTTTCTCAACTGAAACAAAAATAAACTTGACACAAATCGAAATGAAAATCAAACCCAGGAAAGAAATAAGAAAAACGATACCCACTTCTTATTGTGTAATGAACTGGCAATTGAGAAGTCTAAGGTTTCATGTTATGTTAACTTGAAACATGTTAGCAACAGGCTAAATACTGAATTACTATAGAAGTATTTCTATTTAAATGCTTCAGATTCTTTGTATCAAGGTTGTTAAATGTTTAATATTGTTGTCAATATCTACATAAAGTTGTAAACTGGTTTTAAGTAATAACAAGAACAGATGAATTCTTAAGATGTGTCCATTCAATCTACATTTCAAACATAAGTGTGACAGACCAATGAAGATGCTATTTTAAACTTAATCCTGATGGACCAACAAAAAGGCTATTTCAAACTTAAGTGTAACTGACCGATGGGCAAAGCTTCGCATACATGTCTAAACCACTTTAATCACTTTTTTTAATGACGTTGTTGATGGATTTGTTAATATTAAGACTCTTTCAGATATTTGCATTTCTTAGTCTATATCACAAAGTTACCCCAAGGATAGTTCTTAAACATTTCATTTCAAAGAAATTGTGCTTCTTCTCATGCTCTGCCAATACAGTCCATGTTTCATTTGCATAGACAACAATAGGAACTATCAATGCACTGTAAAAGTCTTCTTTAACATAGTTCACCCCAAACAAGGCAGGCCGCCACTGTAGACGTAAGGGGCTACTGAGAAAAAAGGGTGGCGGTTGTGTGTGTGTGGGTGGGGGTGGGGGTCAACCTAAATTAGGAGCTGCGTAGCGAGATGTCTGTTTACATTAGTTTTAAATTTCTGCATGTCAGTAACGTCGGGAAAGCAGGGAGCAGGGAGGGAGTTCCAGAGTCCAGCAGCATGAGGAAAGAAGCTTTTAGAGTAGAAAGCTCTTCGACATCTGGGGGCCTCCACAGTGAATGGATAGGATTTGGCAGATTGTCGGGTTGGTCTAGTGAATTTACGTTGTGGGGGGTACCAGAGCAGCAAGCTCATCAGAGTACAATCCATTGAAGTACTTGTAAAACAGGCACAAGAAAGCAACATTGTGGTGATGGGACAGGGGCTGGAGCTTGATGGATAGTGAAGGACCTATCAAGTTGCGACTCTTTTTTGAACCTTGTCTAAGAGGGAGAGACTAGCGAATGATGCACCAGCCCAGATGTGGCAACAATACTCCATGCATGGCGGATGGTGGCTTTGTAGAGATATAGGATAATGTCAGGTGTGAGACGTTTACTGGCACGGTAGAGGGAGCCCACCTTCTTTGCAGCAGCCCTGGCAATGTTTTCAATGTATTTATTCCAATTCATGTTATCTGTGAAAGTTAGGCCGAGGAGTTTGAACTTAACTTCAGAGGCGTTGATATGTTCTTCCTACGTCCAATTGCTGAAGTTTCTACTCCTATTCTTCTACTTGTGTCAGATGAGTATCCTGGAATCATTGAACCAAGGAACACAAAAAAAAAAATTGGGGGGGGGGGGGTCAACCATTTTCTTGTCTATTGAAATATTATCTCCAAAAGAGGAAAATATTTTGCATTTGTCTGAGTTCACTTTCATCCCGCTATTTCTTACAAGCGGCTTCAAGTCCAAAAGTGGAGAGCTTCAACTTATCAAAGACAGAGTCACGAAGCGTGGTGTCATTATTGTTGAAAATTTATATAAAGACACAGAACATGCAGTTGTTCTTAACGGACATATCACAAATTGGTTTGAAGTAACTGTTGTAGGGGTACACCAGGGTTGTCTCTTATCTCCTGCCGTCTTCAACGTTTTCTTGGAATTTGTGATGAAAAAACTGGAAAATTTGCGATCAATGAACTCTGCTTGCTTAGCAATGACATCTCTACTAATATTCGTTTGAAAGATGCGAACCCACAATTTTCCCCCAACTATGGATAAAATGGCAACTTGCGTTCAATGAATCGTATACAGTTAATTGTTTTTAATTAGGGGTGGGACGTAATGGGTGAAAATGTCAGATTCATGCGAGGGAGTGACACAAAAACATGTTTTAAAAGAAAACATGTTAATATTTTATTTGTTTTATTTATGAACTCTCTGCCTTAAAATAAATATTAACATGTTAAAAGAAAAAAAAATTCCGAAATATACTGCATTTATTAAAATAAATAAAAGATTTATTTACAAATGTTTTGTAAATAGAGACCACGTGTATTGCGAGGTCAACCGGTGATTTCCAAAACATGTCCCGCGTCTTGTGTTAATGATCTGGGGTCCTTATTCTAGTCTTGGTCCCATGCGAGTAGTATTTTTTTGTGTTCATTTATACATAAATAACACTAAACAATCAAACATTTTGAAAATTTTGCAAACTTCAGAAGGTGCAGGCCACTAGTTTTTGGCTATTTTACATTCATGAAAACCCTTTCACAGCCTGAAAATGGTCCTAAATTAAAGTACTATATCAGATTTAACCATCTATATCCATTCATAGCTTTTGAGGATGTTTTAGGACCTGCAATGTCGCATGAAACCACTTTTTCACCGAAAAATGATGGATTTTGAGTCCCGTGGAGCCCTAACGGCTATTTTTGGCCTGCACCTTCTGAAGTTTGCAAAATTTTCAAAATGTTTGATTGTTTAGTGTTATTTATGTATAAATGAACACAAAAAAATACTACTCGCATGAATTTTTCACCCATTACGTCCCACCCCTATTTTAATAGGTTTTGCGTTTTGGCATTAAATGACCCAAAAAGGTTTGATATGCCATAAAACAGACAAAACAACCGAATTCACAGATGAAGATTTATTAAAGCTACATAAAGAAGTGGAAGGGATATAATTCTTCCAATAATTTCAATTCTCTCACGTGGAAAGGTGGCTCACCTCCTGGAAAGAAATATCAGTGCAAGATATAAGTATAAGATCATGGAAGGACAAGAAACTCGAAAGATAACACAAAGAAAGAACACGAGGAAGAAGTCTTTTTTACTGCACAATGAGATGCTTATACTATACAAAATAAGTAGTTTAACCAGATGAGAGAGAAAAAAACAGTGAATACAACAACCTTGTTATACGATTAACTTAAATATTTGGTTGTCTTTTCTCGACAGATCTGTGAACCAACTCTGACTAATTATATAACTAGAACATTAAAACTATCCCATCTTTTCCTATAAAAATAGCATCGATCTTATTGCAGTTCATTTGTATTGATTTACTCCTCTCCAGGAGTTAGGCACAAGGCCAGTTTTTATCTTACTCCCACAAGTAAGATGTGACCCAAGGTCGGGTCGGGAAAGTGGGGTTTAAAAATTGCCTGGGCAGCCCCGTCGGCATTCCCCGGTAGGGGCGCCTCAGGCAGTAAGCAATAAACTTACTCCTCCCCAAAGAGGGGAGGCGAAGCCTGGGAGGGTGAACCTCCTAGAACTGCACAGGACAGACCCATAGACCGGCGGAATCAAGCCCCAAAGGCCAAGACAATACCGGTCTATGGGGTGCAGTATCCATCGGAACAGATACTACACTTTGATCTTAGCCAAAAGACCAAATGAGTATTGCAGTTCATTTGTAGATGACACTAGAATATAGATATGAGGATTTTAACTCTTAGGGCATTATATATATGCTAGCTGTTCGTAAACACAAAACAAAATCTTTCTCATTTATTCATGAACATTTTGGTAATTTCGCTACAAATTTATTTATCCTTTAAATGTGAATGTAAAGAAAGGCAAAGAAAGAAGAAATCAATTTGTCTTTTCACTTGCAATGTAGAAATAAATCACAACTTGTGGAAAATCAAGTCGGTCCCTCTAAAGAAACATTTGAACACAAATATTTGTCCAGGAAATAAAACTATTGCGAAACAGAACTATTAGTTATATTAGAATCAAAACAATCATCGAATTAAAAAAAAATAGCAAATAATAGTTAATTAATAAATGTCCTCTTTCAAAATCAATATGCAAATTAGTTAACCTTGCAACTGTACTTGGTCTTTTGGCTGAGATCAAAGTGTAGTATCTGTTCCCCATAGACTGGTATTGTCTTGGCCTCCGGGGCTTGATTTACGCCGGTCTATGGGTCTGTCCTGTGCAGTTCTAGGAGGTCCACCCTCCCAGGCTTCGCCTCCCCTCTTTGGGGAGGAGTAAGTTTATTGCTTACTGTCTGAGGCGCCCCTACCGGGGAATGCCGACGGGGCTGCCCAGGCAATTTTTAAATGGCCAGAGTGCTCACCTCTCGAGCGCTGGCTTTTAACCCCACTTTCTCGACCCAAGCTGTGGTCACATCTTACTTGTGGGAGTAAGATAAAACTGGCCTTGTGCCTAACTCCTGGGGAGGAGTAAATACCTTGAATTAACTTGAAATTGTTTGGCCTTTTGGCTAAGATCAAAGTGTGTTCCGATGGATACTACACCCCATAGACTGGTATTGTCTTGGCCTTCAGGGCTTGATTTACGCCGGTCTATGGGTCTGTCCTGTGCAGTTCTAGGAGGTCCACCCTCCCAGGCTTTGCCTCCCCTCTTTGGGGAGGAGTAAGTTTATTGCTTACTGCCTGAGGCGCCCCTACCGGGGAATGCCGACGGGGCTGCCCAGGCAATTTTTGATGGTCAGAGTGCTCACCTCTCGGGCGCTGGCTTTTCAACCCCCACTTTCCGACCCGACCTTGGGTCACATCTTACTTGTGGGAGTAGGATAAAACTGGCCTTGTGCCTAACTCCTGGAGAGGAGTAAATAATACTTGAAATAGGGTGTTTTGACTTTACCGTTAGTGCAAGAAATGGGCTCAACTTTCGCATTCATTCTTTTAATATATATATAAAATTATTTTTAATAATAAATATTTTAATATCCACATACATATGTATCATCTTTACTAAGAATAGTCAGTGTGGCTAGATATAACTGTTCTGCCGGTTGCACAATTTTAACTCTAGACTTAAGTGACCTTGACTCCCATCTGACGCCTTTTGTATATATATACATATATATATATATATATATATATATATATATATATATATATACTAGTGATGGTATACTTTTTACATTACTTCTGAACTAACCTAGAACTTTTATAATTAAAGTCACTGAGAAAAAAAACAATTGTTGTCAACTTTATAAACAATACTAATATGTAAAGTTTGCTGATGTTAGGTATGATATCACTTGAGCAACAAAAATTAAAATTGCCTCAGTCTAGAATGATTTCTCTTCCTCTGACCGAGAACAGAACAGATACTCCACTTTGATCCTAACAGAAGTTGAGATGTCAATTAAACATTTGCAAATTTAACCATTCAGTTATTTTCATATCTGCCATATAAATAAAATCATTTTAAAATCGTACGACAGAAGATCACTTAATGTTTTTTTTGGGGTTTTTTTTAAAGATTTATGCAGAGCTGATATTCTTAAGATATGTGCATTCAATCTGCGGTCTGCAGGTCAATTTAGCGGTGAAAATGCTATTTCATACTTGAATATGAGACACTGACCGACTGAAGGAAGAACCTCTTATAGAGATGCAGAGATGCATCAAAAAGACGCTATTTTAAAATTTAGTATGCAAAGATATCAGTTCTCCATTTTTTAGCGGAATTCCGCTTTTTTTTTTTTCTAACCCAGAAAATGCGAATTTCGGCTTAAATTGTTAGACCCTCCTTTGGTGTGAGTTCTCGGCTTTTTGGTTGAAATCTGGTTCTTTTTTTTTTATAAGAAAAAGCTGATTTTTTGCCAAATCGCTAGTGCTTTACCTACTTATTTTTTCCTTGCTATTTGGCTGGATTTTATTTCTCTTTCTCTTTCTTCCACTCTCTCGCTTTCTTTATCTTTCCCTGTTTTTTCTCTTTTCCTCTTCCTCTCCGTCTTGCCTTCCTTTTTCCATTATGACAGTTCTCTCAGAAAACTGAAAATATTAATTTTACCGTGAAGATTAAGACCTCAAACGATTCATGATATGTTAAATGACTTCCTGTCCCTCCCCCCTTTCCATGTGCACTCAGTGTCTTTCTCTTAATTTTGACTTTCTTGATTTAAACTAATGTCAGCTCAATTAATCTTATGGATACTTTCACAGATTAGGACCCACGCTAACTTTGACTCTAACACTAACCCTAACCCCCACCCTAACCGTTACAACGGGGTCAAAGTTAGCATGATGATGATTATCTGATGAGAACAGTAGTCCGAATATACCAAATTCTACATAATTCACTTTGTGTGTCTGTTCCAATATCCATATTTATAAGTAGCTATATTTTTGCATGTAACACTAAGGGGAGTAATTCAGTATATATCCAATCGAATGTAAGTATCAGCAGTAGCTGACTGGGGTATTAGTATTGTTTATAGTGTATACAAGACGACAGCTGTTTTATTTCAAGTGAATTATAGAAGTTGTAAGTTGGGAACACAAATTTGTAGAAGAAACTGGACTTTGCTCCTTTTTTTTCACAATGTTTACAAAAGATGTTTTTTAGTAAGTAGAGTAAATTCTCCATTTAAATATGTATGGGTAATTTATAGTGGCAAAATATGTTTTTATGTTACTATGTGTAACATACCAATAATCAGCAGCAGCTAACATGAAGTATTAGTATTGTTTGTAAACGTGACAACTTTTTTTTTTCATTTTGTTTTTTTGTCTTTTTTGTTTTTCAAGTGATTTTTATTATTATAAAAAAAAAGTTGTAAGTTTAGAAGCAATGAAAAAAATATACCGTCATTTTGATGGCACGGGCAAAAAAAGAGAGAGAGAACAGCCTGTTGCACGGTACTTCAGCAAGTTAGCATGAGACCTTACGAACTGATAAAAGTTATGAGTGCTGTAGAGCAAATACTACGAACCTTTAAAACCGATGGTTGTAATAAAATGTTTAGTTTCAGCTCATAGTATTTGAAGGACTATTTTGAAGTTGAGGGCACAATTTGAGTGCAGAGACGCCCCTGGATTGTGATTAGGATCACTCTGACCTGGAATGTGCTAGTACTCGTTGGGCTCCCATCTATGGCTTAAATAGAACCAACCTGGGTATGAAACGACACTGCATCCGGTGGTGAGGTAACAATTTAGGATCTTTGGAGAGTGTGCAGTCACCATTACTCCCGGGTCCACTCTGACCCGGAGGAGTAGTAGTACCTGTCAAGATCTCATTTATGGGTTAAATAGAAGCTTTTCTTGGGTATGAAATTAAAACGTCTCCGGAGGTATACACGCAAATTGATATCATGAATAAATATTTGAAGATATTGAGAATTTGCAGTATAAATACTTTTACGGAAGTGACTGGATTCGGCATTTTAAAAAAAAACGAAAAAGGTTGATATGCCGTAAGATAAAACAAAACAAATAATTACAAGACTAAGGAAGCTTATTTAGCTAGTTTAGAGGGAAGACTTACAAAGTCAGTAAGTAGTGTTATTTGCTATTTAGTTATTCAATCTTCACCTACCCACCCACCCCCTCTCTCTCTCTCTCTCTCTCTCTCTCTCTGCCCCCTCTCTCTCTCTCTCTCTCTCTCTCTCTCTCTGTGAAAATGAGGATCTTCCATATCTCATTTGCACATGATTCTTTCTGTTTCTTTTTTGTGTGAGTGAAAGAGAAAAAAATGAAAAGTTTGAGGAGGTTTGTAGCAGAAATCAGATGCTCAAAGCTTTTTAGCGTGGCCTAGATTTGCCTTGAATAGATCAGCGCTTTCTATATTTAGTGTCAGCCACAGCTGGCTTGTATTAGTCAAGACTTGCGGGGGGGGGGGGCATATCACATGCTCTCTCTCTCTCTCTCTCTCTCTCTCTCTCTCTCTCTCTCTCTCTCTCTCGTGTTTGTGATGGTCATTGCCATGGTGATAAGGCAGTAGCCACTACCACTCCAATTAGTAGTATTATTAGCAACATAGTAAGATGTGCTTTTAGTGAGTAACTATTTACCAAGCAACATGTTTGGTGAGGTGTAGGAAAATCGCTTTCTCACTTCTGCTTGGATAGACAAGTGGCAAGAAAAAAGCATTTTCAAATTAGTTACTGTTGCTGACTAGTGACTAATTAACTACTACTACTACTGGTGTGGCCATCAGTACAACTAGTTACTATGCAAGTACGTGAATTGTTGCAGTCGGACTAGCAAATGTCTACTACCGTTAGCACTTGCATGTCCATTGTTGTTACTGTTGCTGCTATATCTACTGCCGACTGCTGGTAATCATAAGTCTAGCATTAGAAATACTTGTGATTATGACTTTGATCATTAATCTTACGATATTGCTTACTTGTTACGAAACAACCACTACGCCGGCCGAGAGAGAGAGAGACTAGGCCGGCTCTTTTAAACATTGCATCCGGTTATGGTATATCGCCGGCATCCGCCCCTTCATCTAAAATCTAGATTTTTGACATTAAAAGAAAATTTATTTTATTAAATACTATTTTAAAATTTATAATAATAATAAATGGTATTTACTATGTAAATGTCTTGTAAAATAACACTTAACTGTGTTTATTGGAACAAAATTTGATCTGTATTTTTTTTTTAAATAGCTGTATTTGTCCGGCGTTGTCCGGGTGGAGGGCGTAGGAAACATAATTCAAAATCTAATGAATGTTTTTTTTTTAATTCGTTTTAGTTTCCCTTTATTATTTTTTTTATTTATTTCACAAAATTTTAGTGAATATTAAGAGTAAATTAAAAAAAATAGTTCTATGTGTATATCACGTGATCTTGTCTTATGAATACAGAGAAACCAAGAAAATTAAATTTATGCCGATAAACACCGTTAGGCGTTGACCGTTCAGGATATATTAGGTATGAAAAACTAACAAATGTCTTAACTATTTTTTTTTATATATATAAACGTGTAGTTTGTTGCTGAATCTTTTTAATCAAAATATTTTTTTTAATAAAATCTAAAAAAAATTGGATTTTAGCCGGATGCAATTTTTAAAGATAACAATTGGTGGTCTCTCTCATCCGGCGTACATAGGCGTTGTGAAAGTTAAATTTAAATATTACAGTATCGTTTGCGCATTAAATTAATAATTGAACTAAATTCATATAAAACTATAATTAATTTCGCTGATAATTTATATATTATGTTAATAAATGTTCGGTTCATAATAAATAATAACGAAATAAAATACGGTAAATTTGTAGATTAACACCCTCAGCCAAATCCTCCCCCCCCCCTCCCGCTCCCCCAAAATAAGATTCTACTTTTTTAGGCGATTACGTGTTATCACTCTGAAAAAATTGACGGAAAGAATAAAAAAAAATGCCCCCCCCCCCATGTCCAAGCCATTCTAAGATTTAGGACATTAACTAACTTTTTTACCACTAATAATAAATCCTTAAACCACACGTAATCGCCTAACAAGTGCCCCCTCCCCCTTAAAGAATACGCCCAGAATTTATCTCCCATAGAAAAAACAAACGGTTTACTGGCTACCCTTAAACGCTAGAATGGCCCGGAAATGAGGGATCATTTTACGTTAAATTTATATGCGAAACTAAAGTCAAATTTTTGTTTTTGTTTTTCCGCCAAGTTTTTCAGGATGTGCAGAAATAATCGCCTAAAAAAGTAGATGCTTTTTTTTCTTCTTATTTGGAAGGGGGGGGGGTCTTAGAAGTGGGTGTTGCTGTTAATCTACAATAATGCCAAAAGTAATTTAATTTGTAAGTTACGTAAGCGCAAGAAACCCCAACGTACACACGTGAAGTTGTCTCATGATTTTATTAATATAATTTTTTTTTTTTTAATTATTAAAAGTTCAAATGGTATTATTGATTAAATAAAATAATTATTGTTGCTTTCAGTTCTCGTATAGTGGTTCCTAGTTTTCTGCTTAGAAAATAACATCGTTTTTTTCGTTTTCTACAAAATATTCGTTTTACTTTCTAGTGCAAGTGCAGCTGCTGCTGCTGCTATTTTCTATAAGCAATGCAGCCGAGTGCTGAAATCAGTTTCCTTCCCAGCAGCAGCAGCACTGTTACTATTTTTAGAACGCAAAAAATATTTTTAAAACTAATCTTTTTAGCACACTAAAACTCTAAAAGCAGTTTCTTTTTCCTTTCATTACTGTTAATAAATACCCTCTCGATCAATTTAAATCGTTTAATTAATTCTAGCATTTTCAAGGGGCTTAACGTAACTTTGAAGCTTGGCGTAGCGGACGCCGTGGCATCCCATAATTTCGTGAAAAATCAAGCACTCGCCATCTATTAATAACGTTGCAGCTCTAAATATACAACACAAGTAGTCGTCTCGGAGGCGGAGGGAGGGGGGGGGGTATTTTCACTCGTGATATCCTCATTCTTAGCCCGTCTCAAATTATGCGTATTTCAATATCATCTCAAACACAGACGCCTCCTCTTAAAAAGAGCTGGTGCCTTTTTGACATTTGATAATGTAAATAATTTTATATGGTAAATTTGTATAATAATACCCTCAACTAAATCACTCCCTGAAAAGAACAAAAATGAGATTCTATTTATTTTATACAATTACGTGTGAACACTTTGAAAACTTGGAAAATTATCTTACACTGGGGGATCAGTTTCGTATATAAATTTTAGATAAAATAATCCTCCATTTCCTAATTTTTTTTTTAGGGCTGTTAACTAATTTTTTTTACCATTTCTCGTAAGTCCGATTACTAGCAGTGTCGTAAAACGGCATCGTCTAAAAAAAGTAGACCACTCCTTCCCTCCAAAAACGCACAGAATTTATCTCCCATAGCAAAAATAAGGTTAACTGTCCTTAAAAAAAAAACCCTCGTAAATGGAGGATCATTTTACGTTAAATGTATATGCGAAACGTATCCCCAACTCTAAATTCTAAAAAAATTGTTGGTGCTTGTACAGAGAAGCGTACGTATTTAATTAAAAAAAAAAAACAGTATTATATACTTACGCAGCAGATTTAAATAAGTATCCTCACCAAACAAGTAATAAATCAATTGCATTCACCAAAATATTACTCGATCATTTTTCCTACTTGGAAAAATGATCGAGTAGAATTTTAATTAAAGATAAAAATCAGTTTCATCGTATTTTGGTGAATGCAATTGATTTATTACTTGTTAATATGACAGGTTGAGTTATCTCCCCCTGAATTTCGTGTTTTTTTTTTTTTTTCGCTCGAATCAATGGCCGAACCCGATTAAATAATATAACGGATTTTTTTTTTTATTATTACAATTCTACTCTATAGTTTTTGATAATTTTTGGTGTACAAGCCTATTTTTGCTTGATACATAAGTATATCAAAGAGTTTTCCAGTTAATTTAATTGGAACTGCGATTTTTTAGCGTTTTTCTTTTCATATGTACCCGTCTCTGTGCAAGCACCTAATTGTTTGCTTTTTCGCCAAGTTTTTCAGGGTGTTCTGTCGTGGCCGTCGTAATAGGTCGACGTCGTGCTTCAGTTCTCATGTAAAGTCCAATCTCGTTTTTTTTGTTTTTGTTTTTGGGTTTTTTTTGCGGGAGGATGTTGTTGATTTAACTGAGAATTTAGCTACATTAATATCTTTTATATTATACATACTTCTTATTGTGACCTTTTATATTATACATACTTCTTATTGTGTAGAAAAACAAGTCTTATTCCAAGTGTGAGTGAAAACAAACCAGTTTTATCTATTTAAGACCAGTATTGCTACTGGCCCTTTTTACTTTAAGGTGGCAGTACCATATCAAGAGTGATAACTTATTTTTGAAACATTTTTATTGGCTAGTTAAAGGAAAGCAACATTAAAAAGGAAATTTAATTGGCAATTTGTATAGATGAGTACGTGTGATTTTACGATGGTTTTTATTGGGAAGAGGACACTCTGACTTAGGTTTAGTGGTAAAAAAATGGTTAACTGCCTTAAAAAGCGGTAATGGCCTGAAAATGGATTATTTTACGTTAAATTTAGATGCGAAATTAATCTTCCACTCTAAATGGTTGGGTTCCTGAAGGACACCACTTGTATCGATGTAGGACCCTAAAGTAAACATTAACCCCTTATTTTCTCCCACATGAAAAAAGTCTTTGTTAAAATCAATTGTTGAAAAAAATCTCAAAATAAGTTATCTCCCTTGACATGACACTTTGCAAACTGCGTTGCTCGGGAATAAATAAGTACACGATTGCGTACTTCTGCTTCCTATATTACCATTTGTTTCTTATTTTTTCCTATATTTTATTTACTGTAATTTTCAATTTTACTTGGTTATGAAGAAATAACTAGAGTTATTTCCCTTTATTACTTGAATGAAGGATATTTTTTCTGACTCCATTCACTAATTTGGTTTTTGCTAACCCCTCACAAAAAAAAATGAATGAATATTATACAGTAAATTTTTAGTCAAAACCTGGCCGAGGTGATACTGAAGCAGAATACGTAAGCGTTCTAAGTGTTTGATAGTTATAAGTTTTAGCTGGACACACACGCAAATACAATTTTTATTTTTATTTTTTTTTTTAACTTTCATTCATTTGGATGATTAATCGACAAGAGAAGATAACTCGTGATGCAAGTAATCATGATTTTTACCATTTCTCTGGAATTTATTTGACGATGATGTTGACGAAAACATACCTTTCATTAACATCAACACTAACCCTAACTTACCTAAACTCGGCGATGCTTCATAATTGAGGTTACGGTTGAGATTTTATTTACATTTTTTAACTGGGGGAATTGTTATGTCAAGAAGAAGCACGCACCATTGCTTTCTCGGTTGTTTGATACGAGGGGTGTGCACGAGAAAATGAATGTTTTCATTTTGTTTTAGATAAGCACACAATAATGTATCATACTACTTTATGCCTTTAAACTTAAATGCAAAACAGATTTTCTAATAAAGGCGTCAAAATTACTTTCTAAGTTTCACGATAGTAAACACAAGTCAGCCATTTTAATCTATTATTAATAGATTTCTTTTTAATTACAAACATGTGTTTACCATTGCGACCCTTCGAAAGGCGAAAATAAATTTGAAGTCCTTAAACTTGTGAATAAAGAATAATTACTGATTTGGATTCAAGTTTAAAAGCAAAAAACATCAAGCGTGGTTCTACTTTTTATTTCTAAACCAAACAAACCAGTAATTGTCTTGTACGCTTCCGATTTACAACAGAATCACTACTTTTCTGACAGTACCACTCACTGGCGACAAAAATAATTTTAATTCTAGGATATTTTAATTCCTTCTTCTTGATCATTATTATTAAAAGTCTGTTCGGATCGAGGGTCGTGTCCCCCGATTATAAACGTGTTCAGTAAATCAAGCAATGTTGCATGCAAAAGACAGAGTAATAATTAATAAACAAAATGAAGTAGTTCAAATAACGTTTATTGAACGTGTGTGTACGTGGAATGATGAAGTGTGTGATGTATGCATGTGTGTCGATGGAAAAACAGTTCTTGAAAAAGGTATGAGAAGAAATGAATCCGGCGTGACGAAAAGTCTTTGAAAGCCGTACACAAAGAAAATGAGTTGAGAACTCTTACCGTTGTTTGACCATGTGTTGACGGAAGAAAAGTGTGTTGGTTGTTGTTTTGCCGAGACTAGTTGAAGAGAAAAGCGTGAGGCGAAACGTTAGTGTATTAGCGTCGTTCTGCCGAGGCCAATCGACCAGAAGAAAAAAGTGAAACGGAACGCTAGTGTCAGCGTACTTCTGTCGAGGCTGGTGAAGAAGAGAGAGATGGATTTTCCGTTTGCAACGGTTTTTATAGTCAGAAGGGCAGATAACTCTGGTGTCGCTTTACAGTGCCACCTGTCGGAGAAAAAGCGACACCTACCAGCAAACCGGTGTAGTTATGTTTTGAAAGGAGGAGGTAACTGCTACAAGTCTATTATTTAAACTTACAGGTAAATATTAACCTATTTCAATTTATTTTGAGATCTAGGGAAGAAAGTAAATATATATTTCAAAATTTTTTAGATGAGGAGTGATAATTTGTATTATTTAAATTATTAGGACTACTGTTCTCATCTTGGATGTTATTTTCACAACGTTTCAGCCGATGTAACCTCCGACCGTTTTCAAGTACATCTTTTCGAACTCGGGAATCTGTATGGAATTTTGAGCAGAATCCTTTATTTAATATACAGGAGTAGCTGGTGAATTAAGTAAAAGGCTCTGTTTGAAATTCCGTACGGATTCCTCAGTTTTGACAAGATGCACTTGAAGAAGGTCGGAGGTTACATCGGCCAAAACGTTGTGAAAATAACATCCGAAAATAATCGAAATAATACTAGAAATATATATATTTCTTAAATCAATCATAGCATTGGAGGGTAACCATTTCTAAATTTCTCCAAATGAATACGTTCAGCCATACCATATACAGTGTACATGTGCCTCCTTGAGTGTGGAGGAGCATCAGTGAGTACCATAAGAATTTTTTTTTTAATTAATTCAGTCCTTTGGTATAACAGGAGCACATGAGAAAAATATTTTTTGGCTCATAGTTTTAGGAATTGCAAGTTAATATAGTTATGCTTGAAGAAGAGGACTGATCGCTTAATAATAATAATATCATTATGTACAGTGCTCAAGTACACTACATTTCATCAAAAATTTATGTACGTGTGTAATAGGATGGGGGGGGGACGGCGTCAGGTGTAGTTTTGGCACATTTCGGAAAGCATAAGGGTTTTAAAGGATGCAGCCAACAATTGATGCGGGCAATGTGTTCCACACTTCAGCAGTTCTGAGCATAAAAGATGGACTGTCCAGCCAGCCTGTCCATCAATAATGTTTATTTCTAAATATACAATAGGGGTGGGACGTAATGGGTGAAAATTTCAAATTCATGCGAGTAGTATTTTTTTGTGTTCATTTATACATAAATAACACTGAACAATCAAACATTTTGAAAATTTTGCAAAATTCAGAAGGTGCAGGCCAAAAATAGCCGTTAGGGCTCCACGGGACTCAAAATCCATCATTTTTCGGTCAAAAAGTAGTTTCATGCGACATTGCAGGTCCTAAAACATCCTCAAAAGCTATGAATGGATATAGATGGTTAAATCTGATATAGTACTGTAATTTAGGACCATTTTCAGGCTGTGAAAGGGTTTTCATGAATGTAAAATAGCCAAAAACTAGTGGCCTGCACCTTTAGAATTTTGCAAAATTTTTGATTGTTTAGTGTCATTTATATATAAATGAACACAAAAAAATACTACTTGTATGAATCTGAAATTTTCACTCATTACGTCCCACCCCTATATACAATAACTTTTTCAATAAGTTATTGTAATCATGGTTTTTAATAAAGCTTAAACACACTTTCTACAAATTCAATAAATGTTATTCATTACTAGCAAGGCTACCCGGCGTTGTCCAGGAGAGTAATAAGTAATTTATTTTTATTAATAACAGTTGACTTTTTACTGTTGTCACAAATGAGGTGAATCTTACTGTAAGAACCGAAACAACTAATCGAGATAAAACTTACAAAAAAAAAAAAAACAAATACATGAATTAAACCTTACTTAAAAATATGCAAGTAAAGTTTTAGAAAATAATAAACTAATTTGCTCTCTCCCTCCTTCCTGTAAATAAAGCATCTTAATTCATTCCCATTTTAGACACAAAAATATTAAGAAGAAGGGAATATTTTTGTGTCTATTAAAAGTGAAAGAAATGTTTCCATTTTTTTTTTTTTTTTTTTTACTGTCAGTTGTTAAGATTAAGCCTCCTCTTCTTTGCTCATAAAATTTAATTTACATACGTGATTATTCTTTCTTTTCCTTTATTATTATAAGATATTAATATTAAGCCTACTTTTCTTTGCTCATAAAAATAAGTTTGCATACGTGATTATTAAGTGAGCCGGACACACATACATTCACTTTTATGATATGAATTTGTTTATTGGTTGAGTGGTAAATTACAGTTTATAAAGTGTTCTTCCTTTGGTGCAAGTTAACAATAAGTATTGTCCGTGGATTATCAATTCAAAGGTTTGTAAGGCGTTTGTTTATTTTGCTGTCCCAGTGCATTTAAAAAGAGGCGGGCGGTTGTGTGTACATGCTATTGCGTGTTTGGCTAACTGCTTCTCAATACGTAGTAGCAGTAAAGTGAATGCGAGAAAGAAAAAGGAGTATTTGTTCCAAACAACATCAACACCAAAAAAAGAATTATATAGGAAGAAGAAAACCGCTCAAAAGATTATACGAAAAGTAAGAATTTTGCTAAAGCGTGAATCACGTTGACTCACTGGTTCTCATTAGATCACTGAAGTTAAGCGACATTGAGTCTGGTCAATACCATTTGAAATTACAAGGTGTCAGAGGGTGGCGACACCTCACTGCAAAAACTACGATCATCAAAAGCATCTCCCCTGACCAGAATATCCATACGACTGGGGAGCGCTTGTGAATTTACTATTCCCTAGAAACTTCCCCCTTGACGGAAGAAGCCAACTCAACCCATCCAGGCGAAAGGCATGAATCATTGTAGCATGCCCGAGTGAACCTTTTTCGGAGACTGATTAAGCTAAGACTACTTGTTACCTTGATATGATAGATGAAATAGCTTTCCTAAAATTATTAAATTAATGATTCTCATTGGTTGTAAAATATTGTCTTTATTTAAGTAATTTGGCGGGAAAATATTATTACAGTATTGAAGTTTGAATCCTACAACATTGACAGCGAGGAACTAATGTTGAAGTAAAGGCAGTGTTTTGTTTAGCTCAAATTTAATCACAAGGAAAAATATGTGGTCTTTTATAGTCATGACAATTCTCCCTTGGATTTTGAAGTTATTTCATAACTAGAAGAATACCCGTCCCAGCATGGGTAAAATTAATTCCTCAGAACAGAAGAGTTTTGCATCACTTTTTATGTCCCCTTATTAAGATTAAAATCAAGACAAAATGATACTAAATTTTATGTCTAAAATCCTTATTTCAGTTTTGATCAAAATCCATTACATGATTTTGATTCTAGAAAATGTCTCAAATTTAAGGCTGAAGCTTAAAAGGTCTTAAAAAGAAATTAAAATTCAGGGAATCTTGTTTAATTCGTGTCTAATGTCTATAAATCAAATTCAGTGCAAATCTGATATACAGGGTGGGCCAAAATAAGGGTCCTATCTTTAAATTTGAATAACTTGAATTTGAATAACTTCCACAAAATAAAAGTTAAACTCACCAAACTTTATGTGTGTGTAGACTGACCCTTCCGAGATTTTTTGAAATAAACAAAACAAATTTTAGCCGAAAAACACTTCTTAAAACTTACAAAAACTAAAGTATTGTTTTTTACACTGTTTTGAGTTTTTTAAGCAAAAATAATGTTTTCTAAATGAGGGTACGTTCCTTAGGGCTAATACGGCTCATGCTTGCTTCGGAAGGGGTCCTTTACTTATTCTAAAAAAAAAAATTTAAAAAATCAATAAATAAAAAAGTTATGAATTTTTAAAAATAGGACCCTTATTTTTGACAACCCTGTATTTGAATTTTCAAATGGAAGGTTGTGCACATATTACCCCCCCCCCCTCTCCTAAAAACTCTTAAAAATACTCCAATGGAACTGAAATTTGCGGAATATTTATTAATTGATGTCTACTACCTATTGTTAAAATTTCACAAAAATAGGAAATATCTAAATTCTCACGAAAGACTTCCACCCCTTTTTACCCCCTCTGCATAAAACTAAATTAAACTAAATTTGGACCCCTTACACTTATCAGCTGTGTTTCATACTGATAAGTTAATTAGTTTAGGAGTGAATCCTGTACATACAAATATATAAATATGCCTAAGTTTATAGAGATATTATCACAAAGAGAATTTTCTTTAGGTTTAATCTACTATTTAGCGGTTCAATTTTAATTTTAGGATTGCATTTTGCAACAAGATAGTGATTTGCTGATCAACTCTCTGGTCACCAAACCGGCTCATTAAATTTTATTTAGCACATTTTCATGTAAACACTGTTGTATGCAGTAAGACAGAGGTTCCCTTCTCTACAAAGGGTATTTACCCGCTTCCCACTGGAGCAAAGTTCAATATGTTTATTTACTCCTCGCGGAGTTAGGCACAAGGCCAGTTTTATCTTACTCCCACAAGTAAGATGTGACCCAAGATCGGGTCGAGCAAGTGGGGTTAAAAGCCAGCGCTCGAGAGGTGAGCACTCTGGCCATTTAAAAATTGCCTGGGCAGCCCCGTCGGCATTCCCCGGTAGGGGCGCCTCAGACAGTAAGCAATAAACTTACTCCTCCCCAAAGAGGGGAGGCGAAGCCTGGGAGGGTGGACCTCCTAGAACTGCACAGAACAGGCGTGCAGTATCCATCAGAACAGATACTACACTTTGATCTTAGCCAAAAGGCCGAGACCAATAAGTTCAATATGTTTATTTACTCCTCGCGGAGTTAGGCACAAGGCCAGTTTTATCTTACTCCCACAAGTAAGATGTGACCCAAGATCGGGTCGAGCAAGTGGGGTTAAAAGCTAGCGCTCGAGAGGTGAGCACTCTGGCCATTTAAAAATTGCCTGGGCAGCCCCGTCGGCATTCCCCGGTAGGGGCGCCTCAGACAGTAAGCAATAAACTTACTCCTCCCCAAAGAGGGGAGGCGAAGCCTGGGAGGGTGGACCTCCTAGAACTGCACAGAACAGGCGTGCAGTATCCATCGGAACAGATACTACACTTTGATCTTAGTCAAAAGGCCGAGACCAATAAGTTCAATATGAAGTCAGTTTAATGTGGATAGAAAATCCAGCTACTTCAAGAATGGCACCCCAGAAGGTAATAAAAATAGCCAATAATGGACCTGTCATCATTCCCGGTGGGGCGCCTCAGGTGACTGGCAATAAACTAATTCCGGTGCTATTGAACGTTTCTTGACTGGAACAATTTCCCTTCGTTTATTCTGTTTTTTATTGTCTTGTCTTATTGATGTTAAGTCAATTTAGTATAATTAACTCTTTCACAGCACTCATTTGTACCAGATATTTTAAATCCTTTCATAGCTAGTATTATTTTTTTTTTATTCTTATTTATAATCATGTTCTTTTATTTTCTCCCCAGTAAATTATTTTTCAAAACATTTGTTACGATCTTCTAACCTAATCCTAAACAAACACTAACTAGCAAGTCACTCGGATTTAGGGTTAGTGGTAAAAGACATGTTAATTGCTCTAAAACATTACAATGGCCCGGAAATTAGGGATCATTTTATGTTAAATTTCAAAATAATTTTTTTTTGGGGGGGGGGGGGTATTTCCGCCAATTTTTTAAAACGTGTTCACACATAATCGCCTTAAAAAAAAGGTAGAATGGCGGGGGGGGGGGGGTCTTTGAATTTTTTCTTACAGTAAAGAAAATAATGTAACACTGTAGTAATAGGCAATGCAAAATCCAAATTCACTGAAACGAAATTTCTCCAGTCAGGAAAGTTCAAAAAGATCGAACCATACCTCATTCAGATAAAAGTGCTGGATCCCTGAGTAAGACAAAACCTAGTGTCAGAACGTGCCAAAGTTACACCTGTTCCTTCCTCTCCAATCTGTTAATCCGTCATTCCAGACTTTACAATTCGAAACTCGAGTAAATGATAAAATGTATTAAAATTTTCATTTTTCAATTTAAAATTATTCTCTTTTAAAGAACTTCATTTAAATATTGTGCTTTTTAATTTTTTTTTTTTTTTTTTCACGTGCAATAAAAATGTCGAAAATATCAGTTTACTCCTTAAAAAATGCGGGGTGATTCAAATTAAATGCCACCCACACATGGAATCGTTAATAAAATTCACAATCCTTTCTGCAATCAAACCATATTTATCATAAATAAATTCCAGTCTATGTCTGACTTGTCCACCAAGTTTCAGTTGTAAATGTCCAACAGTCTTTGTTTTATCAACATTCAATGATAAGCACACCTGGGTACAATGAGCAAAATTGTCAATAACTGACTGCTTCCTTGGCATTACCTTTATTTTGGTGATGGCTACAAGAATATTCTGGGGATTGTTTTGATAAACGTTATCTTTAAGATAACCCCACAGATAAAATTCAGGATCACACTTCTTACCGATTAGACGATCACCAAAGTGTCCCTGCCTATAATTGAATGGCGATAAAACAAAGACTGTTGATCATTCCTGACTGAAACTTTGTGGACAAATAAAGCATAGACTGAAGTTTATTTGTAAAAAAAAAAATAAGAGAGAAAAGAATTGCTCTGCATCAAATTTTGAGTTATATTAAATAATACATTTGTAAAAGGATCGGTGTGCGCGTGTGAGCATTAATAATATGCACGTGCTTGCTAAAGTCCTAAACTAGTGAACTTATCATTATGAATTATGGAATATGTATTCTAGGGATTAGGGTATGTAATGTGGGCACATTATTATTATTATTGGTCCCCCGATTTATAAAATCGGGAGACCAATGTTTTGAGGCATTTCCGTCCGTCCGGATTTTTCTTCGCAGCCATCCATTGAATTTGTCTGAAATTTTGCATGAAGTTGTAACTTTGGTCAGGTTAGAAAGTGACATTCTCCGATTTTTAAAAAAAATCTGTTTAGCCTCCCAGGGGGTCAAAAGTCCCCGAAATGACAAAAAATGACATTTTTTGCCCCATAACTTTTCATCCATCCATTCAATTTCTATGAAACTTGGCCAAAATGTGGAGACAATTGTTCCTAATAGAAAATAAGTATCGCTGACCTTGGAAAAAATCTGTTTCGCGCCCCCAGGGGGTCAAAAGCCCCCAAAATGGCAAAAAATGACCCTTTTCTCCCATAACGTTTGATCCATCCATTCAATTTTTCTGAAACTTGGGCAAAATGTAGAGGCAATTGTTCTGGATATAAAATGAGCATCCTTGACCTCAGAAAAATTCTGGTTCGCGCCCCCAGGGGGTACAATGGGAGTCAAAAATGCCCCAAATTGACCAAATTTATTGCATTTTACACTCGCCACACCGAGTCACATACAGAAGGGGACCACGCATGCACGGCTTGTTATTTTTTAAACTATACCATAAACTCTAAAGAAAGAAAAAAAAATTAAAATTTAAAACTAATGCTATATATATTGCATATACCCGTTATATATATATAAGTCAATATTTGTTTGTGTGTTATAGAAATCGATATTTTAGCAGTTAGAATATTTAACTAAGTATCAATAAGGGTTAAATTTTTCAAGGAATCTAAAAACACCATTGAAATTTTCTTTCGATTCCATCTGCGGTCACTGGGGACAATTAGTTAGGTTTCTAAAATAATTGAAATATATTAGAATGTAAAGAAAATTCATTTTTTTTTTTTTAGATATATTTTTTTGTATCATAAAACAAAAATAAAATTAAACAAAGAATATCTCAGTGAAGAATGTATTTTAAAAAAGGTTTAAACATTTAAATATTTTTTATTGGTATTTTTAAGATTTAAAATGAAGAAAAAAGGAATCTGTTTCGATTCATTGAATTCATTTGCCTTTTTAAAGCTGTCTGTAAGAAACGCAGCATCAACAAGTAGTTTTTTTTTAAGAACACTACCGCGCTAGCAATTGTTTTATTGACTTCATATTGGAAATGTTATTTTTTTTTTCAAGGCAAAAATTGTAAACATAATATTTGAAATTATTTTTCCTCTAAGAAATCCATAAAAATCAGCTGGTCAAAATGTCAAAGATACGGTTTTTTATGCTGAATAATATGGAAACAATGTCCTAATTGTTCTCTGAATATTTAATGGGTAAAAAAAATCAACGTATAAATTTTGAACACACGCCAAAATCTTTTTCTGTTCTTTGATATGATAGGGATGCATGCAAAATAAGTGTAGGTGCATGTCGTTATTATTGTATTAAAAAACAATTGTAAAAAAACGCTGACGTGTGTATATATTCCGTGACTCTTCGAAATCTAAAAGATTTTTTGAAGTCTTTAAACTAGTAAATTCTGGCTTGAATTAAAGTTTGAAAGCAAAAGTTAAGTATTCGTGTTTCTAAACTAAATGATAACCTCAATTTTCGCACGCTTCTTTGTCATAATAAAAAAACAGCAAATTTACATGTTTTGTACTTTTCGGGGGGGGGGGGCCTCTTTTGAATCAACTCCATTTTGTCTCACGATCGATAGTTATGAATCTTGTGATGGACGCTACTTAAACGTTCTTATTTATTGATTAGATAAATGCATTTTCATTAAATTAAGTAAATTCGAACTTTTCTGCCAACAATCTTATGTAATAGTCAAAAGTACGACAAAAAAACTAAATTGGTGCTTTTTACCATAACAATTTGCACTAAAAAATGTAGGAAATACGATTCTAATTCTATGTCATGCAGTCAATATTGTACGAGGCTTTAGTGAAAACAAACAAGGACTTTGTTTTTTATTTCAGATTTTCAACTTTTTAAAACTTTCCAATCGAAATAGTTTCCATTTTATTTTGAATTAATTATTTGTTATAAGGTATCTAGAATACACTGTAACAAATTAGGCACAAGGCCATCAAAATGGGGTTTGTTGGTCATCCTCTGTCTATCTTACACTATCTATTCTACTCTTAGGTAGATTCGTTGCAGTCACCACAATACCACATTCACTCTAGGAAGCATCCTACTTAAAATATTCTCGATTAATTTTTATGCTTAATCGACGAAAGAATATAACTTGTGATACGACTAATCCTGGTTTTTACGATTAATCTAGAATTTACCTGACGATGATGAGGACGAAAGCATGCACTTCAGTAACCTCAACAGTCTGTGATGGCGGTTGGGACCCTAAATTCGACCTCGTCTCAGAATCGGTGGTCATTAATTTAGAGATCATAAGGTAGTCAAAAATGGTAACCATTTACGAACTCGTTTCCCAAAGATAAGAAAATGTTAAAATCGTAAATAAATACAAAATACCTGTTTTTTTCATTAAACTTTTGTATAATGCTTGTCTAAAAAAGTAAAAATTCTGCAAAATTTGTCTAAAAAAATAAAAATTCTTCAAAATGTGTCTAAAAAAATAAAAATTCTGCAAAATGTGTCTAAAAAAATAAAAATTCTGCAAAATGTGTCTAAAAAAATAAAAATTCTGCAAAATTTGTCTTAAAAAAAAAAATTCTGCAAAATTTGTCTAAAAAAAAATAAAAATTCTTCAAAATTTGTCTAAAAAAAAATAAAAATTCTTCAAAATTTGTCTAAAAAAAATAAAAATTCTGCAAAATGTGTCTAAAAAAATAAAATTCTTCAAAATTTGTCTACATAATAAAAATTCTGCAAAATATAAATTCATTCAATCGTTTTTACAGATTTTAGTGAATATCGTTATGGCAAGAAGCTTTTTGTTAAGGTTAAGGTAAGAGAATATTTAAAGAACAATGTGAATCTTGTAATTAAAAAGGTAAAGTGGTAGTATGGTTAACAACCGAGCAATGGAAAAAAAATGCAACTAATAACTTCCACCAAACGCATTAAAATGTAATTTTCTACCAGCCTGTATACCTTTAATGTTCTGAAACTGTTTGTTTTTTATTATTATTTTTGAATTTGCTATCGTTAAGTTGACTTATCGAAACAAACGAAAATGGCGCTCGATTTTTTGGAGGTCGTCGCTTAGCTTTGGATAACTTTAGGCTGCAAAAATAGTAAAAAACGAAGAAAATATTAATTCCTCTATCAGTAACCGAGGGGGGGGGGAGCTTGCCACTCAGACTTCGGGTTAGTCGTAGAGTAAGTCATTTTTTTTTAAAACTATTTTAAAGGAATGAAGTCTAACAACAGAAGCCTTCTGTTGTTGGTTGGACCAAGCAGTCATTTTGTTTCTCGTCTGTCGAAAAAAAGAGCTTTCAACAAAATCTAATTTTAAAATAAATTTTAAAAAATGAAAACATTTTCAAAACGTTTAAAATTTACAGGTCGGTAGAAAATTACATTTTAATGCGTTTGTTAAAAGTTTTTTGTTGTATTTTTATGTTTTTTTTTGGGGGGGGGGTTCGATTTCTCGGCTGTTAATATTGCAACTTTACCCCCCCCCCCCCCCCCCGAAAAACATTGGATTCTTAAGGGGTCGTCTGGTTTGTCTAATATTTCTGAAACTATTGAGAAAGTCAATGATCATCTGTCTGAAGGGAATTATGTCAATATTTTATACTTTGATTTGTAAAAATTTGAGGCAATTGTACTTTAGTGAGAAAAAGAATGTTAAATATTGTTTTTTTTTTTGTTTTTTGGGAACAGAACTATTAAGGTGAAACTGTATTCCCAGAAGTACCCAAAGGGTTTATACTGGGACCTATCAGTTTTTCCACTTTTGTATAAATGATCTCATGACAGGATAACATAACTATTTCTATATTACTAAAATTATGAGACAACTTCTCATGTGTTGGTGTGTGTGCGTGTGTTTCTTGCATCCACGTGACTATTAAAAGTGTTTTATTGAAATCAAAGTGTAAAATAAAACGAATTCTTAAGAATACTATTTAAAAACAATTTAATTTCAAAATAAAATCCACCATGATGCATTTCGGTTGCTTCGTTAACTGTTGCTATTTATTTGCCTCCTTGCAGAGGTAGAATTAGACACATGGTCGGATTTTAAAGTGAGGAAACTCAAGCTCCCCAAAAAGGGGAACCTTTGATTAAGACAAAACTAAAAAATGCCTCAGTCTAGAAGGACCTCTCCTTCACTGACTGAGGACAGAAAAGACGAAGTGCACAACTGCAGTATCAGAATATATACCACACTTTTCTCCTGGCCATGTTAATAGTTGAAAAAATAAAAAATAAATTATTTCGTGACCCATCGAATTTTGAAAGGAAATTGAAAGTATTTAAACTGTCGGATAGGAAATAATTTCTGGCTTTAGGGGTTTTAGCAGCAAATCCTCATTTAATTAAAGATTGAAGCAGCAATTTGTTATATCAAAGAAGATAGCTTATTTCAACTTATTTTAAAAACATTAATGAAAAAAAAAATTTCTATTGGAAGAAACAAAGATTTTTTTTAATTTCTTTTGAAATGGAAATAAAGAACAGTAAATAAAAATAATAATAAAAAAGGTGTTCTTAGAAAACCATTTTTTATTGCCGCTCGGACTTAGGGTTAATGGTAAAAAATAATTGGTTAGTAGCCAATTGTTACTGATAGGCCAGGAAATGGGGATCTTTTACGTTAAATTTATGTGAAACTGATCCCTCACTCTAACTGGTTGTGTTCGTGAAGGACACCAATTGTACGAATTTAAGACCCTAAAGTAAACATTTACCCTATTATTTCACATATCTTTATTTTATTTTTTGTTGTTTCTTAACATAGAAAAAAATATTTGTTCAAATCAATTGTTGAAAAAAAATTCTAAAAATAAGTTGAAATAAGTTATATCCCTTGATATCATACTTTGCCACCCTGAAATAAAAAAGGGCCCAAATCACTCTTTTTTTTTCTTCTTTTTTTTTCTCATTAGTCAGTTGGCGCGGTCGTTATAGCAAACAATATAGTCGGCACTTGTTCGTTTTTTTCCATAGTCCGTTTTTCACAACTTTTTACTGACATTTTTTTTCTGTTTTCGGTGTACACTATCAGGCTGCTAGAGAATTCCGCAGTTTTTGGAGAAAAAAAATCAAATATTTTACATTTTAGGAGGAGGGATCAGTTTCCAATGTAAATTCAACGTAGACTGATCCCCCTCTTTTTGACCATCTCAAGTTTTAAAAAATCTTTTTCGATGCACAAATTATCTATCATGTCGATAGAGAATTCCGGGTTTTTTTGGGGGAAAATTTTTTAAATTTAGATTTTAAGACGGGGGATCAGTTTTCAATGTAAAATTAACGTAGACTGACCCCCCTCTTTTTGACCATCTCAAATATTTAAAATTCTTCTTTATCGCGAGAGAATTCCCGGTTTTGGGGAATATTTTGAATTTACATTGGAAACTGATGTAAAATATTTGAAAAAAAATTCCAAAAACCCCGGAATTCTCTAGCAGCCTGATAGGTAAATGTACACCGATAAAAGAAAAAAAAATGGTCAATAAAAAGTTGTGAAAAACGGACTGGAAAAAGATGAACAAGTCATATTGTTTGCTATAAACGACCGCGTCAACCGTTGTCTAAAACGACAGACGCGAGGTCTGTTCAGCGGCGGCAAAAGGTGGTTTATAGTAGAAGTAACATCAGTTCTAAGATGAGGCAGCTGCAACAAATGCAATGCGCGAACCTTATGAAATAGGATGAAGAAGGGGAGAGCAGAAGTAAAACGTGCATGTTATTTTATGTTTCTACAACGATGACATCATTGCCTGATAGCAGGGAAGGGAGACAACTCCAAGTCTAATTAGAATTAAGTTTTTCAAAAATGACCGCCGCCTAGTTTTCTTTTCTTTTCTCACATTTTGGGAATTGGTTCTTTAATTTATTATTTTCAAACGATGATTATTATGAGCTGCGGCTCCATTTTTCATACCAATTCTTGTCATCCTTCTGATAAACTAGGGACTGCCTTGGCTCTTGGCAGTCCCTTCTTTGTGGGAACGGGGTATGATTCTGGCGACCCTAGGCGGCCATCGTCCTCCTAGGCATTAATTCTTCCTTCTGGAAGGTCGGTTTATTGCCAGTTGCCTGAGGCACCAGCACCGGGGAATGCCGAGGGGCCTGTCAACAGCTATTTTTGTATCTTACCACAGTGCCATCGCGGGGGGGGGGGGGCTGGTTTCTCCCACATTAAAAGATCTTGGATAGCAAGTAAATACAGGATGACTGTTATGTTTGTTTTCTTTGTCATCGTATACTCCCTCTCACGCCATGGCCGTAGAAAACATGCTAATTATTACCCAAAAATACCTAAAATTAGCTAAAAATAACTGTTTCATATTCACATGGGGAAAAACGCATCTTGTGATATTTTTACATGTGGTGATTTAAAAATTATCATATATGATAATTTTTAAACGTCTGTTTTGCTTTATTTTCCACGACTTTTATTTATTTATTCATTTAGTAAAGCTTACAAAAAGACTCGATTCTTATTTTAAAATGTATGTCTCTAAAAAAAAAAGCTCTCTCATATATATATATATATATATATATATATATATATATATATATATATATATATGAGAGAGAGAGCTTTCCCTCTTTCAAATTATTGTTTCTTAATATATTTTATGTCAAAAAATTGTTTTAAATACAAAAATGATTTGATTTTTTTTTAATCGGGGTGGTGTGTGTGTGTGGGAGAGGCACACCTTGAGTCTTGTGACATTGCTTAGTGTTTACTGACATTTTTGACCGCTTTTTCATGGTCTTCCGCCCTTTTCTGGATTCGTCTTTTTTTGCGAGCATTGTTGCATTCGTAAAAAAATGCTGTTTTTTTTGTTTTTGTTTTTTTGTGTGTGCGATTCAACTATTGTCCACGCGTTTTTTCTTTCTTTCTTTTCAACCGACCCTATTTATAGATGGGTCCACGCATCCCTGAGTGTCGATTCGTTTGTCGGTTTGTCACGCAATAGTATTTTTATCGATAAACGCCCAGATTGAATATCCGGTTTTGTTTTTAGTATAATTTGAGTTTTTTATTTATACCACCGGGTACACATACACATTCTCTTTCTTTCTTTCTTTCTTTCTATCTTTCTTTCTCTCTCTCTCTCTCTCTCTCTCTCTCTCTCTCTCTCTCTCTCTCTCTCTCTCTCTCTCTCTCTTTCTTTCTTTCTCTCTCTCCCCCACCCTTTAAAAAAAAAGAAAGAAGTGTCGACGGCCTTGAGTCGTTTAGATCTGTGTCGCACGAGTCAGTGAACGTGGGGGAGAAATAGAAAACAAAAAAGATCTAGCCAGTCCATGATGATTTGCAATGTTTGTTTTTAGTTGTCATTTTTTTACACGCAAGGAACTTTTCTTTATTTCTGTTACTTTTTTCTTTATTTGTTTCTACATAATTAATCCCCTTTCTTCTTCTTACTGCTATTAACATTATTTTATTCATGCATGCCTCTTATTACTCCCCTTCTCTCTTTCTTTAAAAAAAAAACCCTTCTTTTCGCCCCCCTCTTTTTCATTTATATTTCCCCATTTTTTTTTCTCTTTCTTTTTATATCGACTGCAGACGTGTTTCTTTTCTTTTTTCTTATCATCATTATCATCGTCATCATTAAATGAGAGAGCGACAGAAAGAAACTTATATAATCCATCATCATCATCATCACTATTGAGGTAGCGACTCGTAAGGGGGAGGGGTGTAGGCAAGGACGCGGTAATTGTTGGCCTCAGCGTTGGTGTCGGCGGTGTCGACCTGCCATCCATCCAAAATAGCATACCAAGAATTGATTTGTGCTATTTATAGCCGGTTGTAGCTGTGATTTCAAAATCAGACGGCTGAAACACGCTAAAAATACTGGCTAGCTGCTGCTGCTACTGCTTCTGCAACAGATGCCCGTTAAGAATGCTTTCAAAAGCCTGTTGGCTCTGGCGAACCTCGCTAGGGTTGGACACACACACACACACATTTAGTTAGGGCGGAAGGATAGAGAGAAAAAAAAAACAATGCTCACAATCAGAGTCGGCGTTACCGACCTCTGACCCCTCCCCGAGACATGGTTGTAAAGTCAGCGCAAATTCGTTGCTTTAGTAGTTGTAATCAGATCTAAATGCCAGGAATCGGAGTCGAGTGTTTTAGTACCGACTCCACAGCCCAGTTTTCATCATGTATCATTTTTTTTTTTTTAATTGATTCAGATTTCTTTCATTAAAAACCGTTGAATTCAGTCTTATATTTGGCATTCGGGTTAGGATCAAAGTGTAGTTGGACGAATGGGTCAAAATGCGTCTATTTAAGAGTATTGATTTACTCCTCTCCAGGAGTTAGGCACAAGGCTAGTTTTTATCTTACTCCCACAAGTAAGATGTGACCCAAGGTCGGGTCGGGAAAGTGGGGTTTAAAAATTGCCTGGGCAGCTCCGTCGGCATTCCCCGGTAGGGGCGCCTCAGACAGTTAGCAATAAACTTACTCCTCCCCAAAGAGGGGGGGGCGAAGCCTGGGAGGGTGTACCTCCTAGAACTGCACAGGACAGACCCATAGACCGGCGTAAATCAAGCCCCGAAGGCCAAGACAATACCAGTCTATGGGGTGCAGTATCCATCGGAACAGATACTACACTTGGATCTTAGCCAAAAGGCAAGATGACCACCGACCCTCTTCACTCTGTACCCCTTTGATGACTTTATGTCTGATTTTTTTATCTTTTTATTTGTGAATAAATAAGTCAAAGTGTAGTATCTGTTCTGTCCTCGTTTAGAGGAAAAAATTCTAGACTGAAGCAATTTTTACTTTTGTCCCAATCCAGAGTGCCCCTAGATGGGTAGATGAATTTTTCTCATGTTAAAACTTGACCTTGTGTCAAACTGCTGGAGGGGGGTAAGTAAATAGAAAAAATTATTAGTAGAAGTTTTTTTTGGTCGTAGTCGGTCAGACCTTTTAAGATTTCAGGAGTCGTAATCGGAGTCAATCCTTTGGGCTCACGACTCCACGTCCCTGTCTTGACTGGGGTGGTTCCGAGCTTGCTGACCCCTCCCTAGAAGGGATAGTTTCAGCAGAGTTTTTGAGGCCTCCTTAGTTTTAGTTTTTGACTCATTACTTAAATGTTTTCCGGAAAAAAGATATAAAGTCCTTTTTATCAATTAACAATTATTTAAAATGCAAGTTAATCTGACCCAAACTTGAATCCATTCAAACTTCCACTCTTGAAAATCACTATGATGTTAAATTCCAAAACTTCACTATGGTGTTAAATTTGAAAAAAATATATAATTTATTGAATAAATGTTGAAAATTTCATTAAAATTGAATAATTTTCATGAATTTTGGTGATTAAAAAAAAATGAACATATTGGTTTATTTACGAAGAATCGTTTAGTCTCTTGATGGGATAGGAGGGGCACTGGCACTACTCGCTATTTATGCATCCAACGTTATCATGCTATAATTGCTTGTGACAATATTTGGTGTCATTTTTTTATTTTTTTTACGCAAATGACTAATGACAAAATTAGTTTGGGTTCTTTGATACGACAGGTGCGCATGAGAAAATTAATATTTTTCTTTAATTTAGGATAATTAGATCATAATACTTGACAAGTGTATTTAATTTATGAACTTTTATATGCGTTTAATTCATTAACAGGCTTTATTTTTATGTTTTTCTTTTTCTTTACCTTCCTGGGTGTCCAAGCTTGACTGCGCATGATTCACTAATGTGATTTAATCTTAGCAATCAAGAAGCCCAGACAACACACGCGCACGTGGTGCTCACTTATTATGCAATAGACAGAAGCCATGAAAAAGATATCTCGTTTTTGACGGTACAAGCACATACTAGCTCTTAAATAAACTTACTTCTTGGTAAACTTTTCACCCACAACTAACAATAGGCTTTGGGTTTGATTTTTTATTAAACCCAGGACTTTATTATCTAGGCCTTTTGGCTAAGATCAAAGTGTAGTATCTGTTCTGATGGATACTACATCCTATAGACCGGTATCGTCTTGGCCTTCGGGTCTTGATTCCGCCAGTCTGTGGGTTTGTTCTGTGCCGTTCTAGGAGGTCCACACTCCCAGGCTTTGCCTCCCCTCTTTGGGGAGGAGTAAGTTTATCGCTTACTGCCTGAGACGCCCCTACCGGGGAATGCCGACAGGGCTGCCCAGGCATTTTTTGTAGGCCAGAGTGCTCACCTTCTCGGGCGCTGACTTTTTAAATCCCACTTTCCCGACCTTGTATCACATCTTACCTTGTGGGAGGAAGATAAATAAAACATCTTTCTTTATCATCATCACATTCTTTCCAAGGGCTTCTCGTCTGTGGAACACACACTACCATGGTGCTGTTTCCCGGCCAACTACTACATGGTCGTTTTAACAAATTCTTGTCGAGACGTCCTCTTAAATAATAAAATCTTGCCCATCTCACCCATCGTTTTCAAGTCCTGTTAGGGTGTTGGTCTCCGTCCAACTGATAAACTCATTAACCCTTATCCTCGAGTGATTCATTAGTATAAAAAAAAAATAGAAATTTAGTTTTTAAAAAATAAGTGATGTACATTTCTGTACTTCAAGATGAATAAAGCTATTTGACTTGCTGTGTGGTTGTTAGTTATGCATATTTTGCTTATGGCAAGGATCAGTGTTCAAGCCTAGGTAAAATCTAAGATTATAAAATGCTTTTTTCTTCTTTTTTTTTTTGGCTGTATCTACTTTTGGTGAAGTTTAAGTAGAAAAAAAAAGGTCAATATTTGTTACCATTTTACCAATTACAAAGTTGGAAATCTCATTTATTAGGTAAAAAATTGAAGTTTACCACAAATTGTATCAAAAAAGTGACCTGCCTTATGGTTATTAATACCATTTTTATTATTCACGAAAAAAACAAAAACATTTTTTAGTTATGGAAGGCACTAAACCTGTATAATCTTGTACTTTTCTCCATCTCTCTTTAATTCTAGTCCAGTCTAATACCTAAACGAGCAGTAACAATAACGTAAACGCTTCCATCCAAATCTTCTTCACTCATTCCTTTTTCACAGTTTTTCTCTTCATTCCTTCTGCTGCTGGTTTCATCTTGGTATTGTTCTTTTATTGGGGGGGGGGGTTGTTTCTGGAGAAATCAGGTAGATTTTTCTGTCTGGTTTTTAGTTTAACAGGAGGAAATATTTACGACCAAATCACATTTCTGCGCTGAATAAAATTTCCCAAATCATGATTCCGAAAAAGTAAAAATGACAAAATCAAAGTTTCTCTATCTTTTCTATACAATAAAAGTGAACATGTGTGTGTCCGGCTTGCTTCAATAATCATGTATGCAAATTTATTTTTATAAGCAAAGAAATGGAGGCTTAATCTTAATAATAACTGATAATAATAATAAAGAAAGGAAAGAATAATCACGTATGCAAATTTAATTTTTATGAGCAAAGAAGAGGAGGCTTAATCTTAACTGATAATAAAAAATAAAGTAAAGAATTTTTTTAATTATTATTATTATTACTAACGGAACCCGTGTAAATTACACGAAACCCTAACCCACTGACCCTAACTCTAACGACAGGGTCAAAGTTAGCGCGGGTCCTAATGTAACAAAGCGCCCTCTATTTGTTAGTAAGTTACGCTTGCTTTATTATGAGCCCCCCCCCCCTTCTGGATAAGAGTGAAATAATTTTTTTAAATAGTAACTCGTGTACGATGGACACTGCGCATATCTACTAAAAAAGGTTGATATGCCATCCGTTCAAAAAAAAAAACAACAACAAAAAAATAATACTGGCCCTCTCTACAACCAAAAGAAAGGAAATAAATGGTTAAAATTATTTTTTTATTTAAATGATTACGTTTCTCAAAATACAAGTTCGCACAAAACAGAAGCAAAACTAAAACTGCTGAACTTTTATACATTGTATAAAACTCAATTTTTGAGGTGGGGCCCAATGATGTACTCAGTATTAATTGGGTGGGAGGAAGTGGAAGTAAAGTGACATTAATTCAAATAATTGTTGCAAAATTTATAGTCTGTAAATTTATAGTCTGTAGCACCCTCAAGGCACATCCAGCATTTCACAGGAATCTATGAAGACTCCTGTGCACTCTATCTGCAAACCCTGAACTCCTTATTCTATCCTTATTTTGTAATTTCTGTAATTTTCAAGTTATAAATAAAGTGAAATGTCATATTTCTTTTTTATGGATGTCAAGTGCAAACGGAGAACTCCACAATAATGTTTTACTTCCCTTGATCAAAATGAAATATACTTATTCAAGTATCCTGGATAATGGAGTTTCAGAGTATATATAATTATGAGGGTCTATCTACAAAATCCTGGAGGAGTTTGAACAAACAAACAGGAACTACAACTAGTTAGCACTCTCGGCATTGCTCAGGAATGAATGAAGACCGTCTGTTACTTGTGAGAGATCCACAAATGCAACACAAAATATAAATAATACGACGAATGTTTCTTATTTACCATTGTCATCGATAGTTTTATTCCTACAAAATCAATATTTCATTTTCTTGTCATCGTTGCAGCATGTTGTTAAGAAGAATAAAATGTAATTTGATTTAATTCCTTCCAGAAAATACTTTGTCCAGATCGGAATTATTTTCAAATGGCAGCCATCTTAAAAAGAAAGGTCATAATTCTGTATTGAGAGTTACTTTCCTTGGAACAAAAAATGATATTTTAGGCAAAAATACGGCATAATTTAAAAAAAAGAAAAGACAAACACATTGGAAGTAAATATACTATCAGGCAACGCCGGATAGAGACGACTCGTGCACATCTAAACGTTTACACAATGCTTTTATTTGAGGTAACTGAAGAGTTAAACAACTGTATCTTTTTAGTGGAAAAATGATAAGTAGTGTGTGGTTTTTGTTATTGTTGAGTCTGTTTCATATAATTGTTTGATGAGTCGAAATTCTGACTGACTGTCGAGGTTCTTTCTGTGCCTCCGTCTGACTGTCTGTTGTTGGCAACAAACTTCTCGCTTTTATTTCCAACCATCTGCTCTTAGCCGGTCTATCTGTTTTTGAGTGGGAATGATTTTGTAATTGGAACCTGATTCATTTGCAAGGCATTTGGATTCATCTGTATGCGGACGTAGACAAGAACTATCGCGTAACCTGTCTCATCAAATTAGTTTCATGAATTCTTTTATTTTCTGTGGAGTCTGTTTGCACCTAAGTGTGATAGGTTTTGTAAGCAGTGAATTTATCAAGGTGTATTTTTTTTAGTTGGCATAATTGTTATTGATTCGTTTATTGGGCATAAGATATTGAATTTGCATCCTATATATTGCTACGTCCAAAACTGAACCCCATATTATTTTCATTCCAATTGTTTTTATTTCCATAATTTTTAGTTTTTGAGTAACAAATAAAATAAAGTAAAATGTCGTCTTTGCTGTTTATGGATACAGACCTCATAATATTATTGTAAAAGATCCCAATGCAAAATAAATACTACTATCAGATTCCTTGTGAAATGTTACTCAATAAAGTTCTCTTTGATCTTAGTATAGGGCTTCAGTGAGTTGTTTCAGTGGGTTAATTTGAAAGACTTTCATAAGTTCAGTTGGTGTACAAAAGAATCGAAAGTTTACAGACGTGCCTCTGGTGTACAAAAGAATCGAAAGTTTACGGAATTGCAAGTCTGCAGTCGTACATTTTAGCTCGGCTGCCGTGTCTCTTCTTCCTGTGACTGAAGAGTTCCACGGTCAACCGAGCGGGTTCAGTGAATTGTTTGAGTTAATTTGAAATACTTTAATAAGTTCAGTCAGTTAGCTCTGACAGTAACGACTAAGACTGAAGGCTTCAGGTTCGCGGTTTTGATTCCAATATCGGTCTCAAGTTTCTTTATTCTTTATGTAAAATAAGTTTCTTACGTTTAAAAAAATTTTCACTGACGGACAGACAGATATCCAGACAGAGAAAGGATTTGTTATATTTTAAGTAGATTGACGTTTTTTAAAACAATAATTCAATTATAAGTTTTTGACTGCGATGTAAACACATAATCTGTAGTAGTAGTAGAAAACTAAAATTGCCCTATACTCTCTCTCTCTCTCTCTCTCTCTCTATCTCTCTCTATCTTTCTCTCTCTCTCTCTATCTTTCTCTCTCTCTCTCTATCTATCTCTCTCTCTATCTTTCTCTCTCTCTCTCTCTATCTTTCTCTCTCTCAATGAAAGATTGGTGCAGCACAGTCTTTGTAATAGTTAGATGTGTTCTTGCATCTCTGCGAGAGGCTTTATCAGACAGTCTATCAGGTTTCCGTGCTAGACATGCAGATTGAATTAACTAACTTTAACAGCTTTCACCCAGGATGGGTTGAGCCAGTTCCAAATGAGTTCACCTCATCACGTGTCCAGGCAGCCCTTCCACGCCAATTAGCAGCTAAGTCCTTGGCATACTTTAACCATTCATGGATTCAGTGACGAATACTAAAAATGTGAAGACCCGCTGCCAGCTCCATGTCTTCAGTTGGCCGCCGCCGCCGCCTCTGCACTTCCTCCAGCGCCAACATGTGCGATTGCGCATGAATTCCTCCTCGAAGAATATGAACAAACTAGCAAAGTCTCCTTTTCAGAAGAATTTCTGTGATGACAGTTGTGTTGCATTTTGCACGGATGGTGCCGTTTGGGATTTGGTCAGAGAAACGGATGCGTAAGATGCATCGTAGGCAGTACATGTCGAAGACTTTGAGTGTGTGATGATTTTCTTTGCGCAGGGCCAGGTCTCACCAATATACAGTCGTATTATGCTTTATTAGCGTTTGGTATATCCGCAACTCTGATTGAACACGTCTTAAGGATGTCCTTGTTTCTTTCATTCTCTTGTGCTGATTCTATTATAAAAACATCGGAAAATTACTTTTTCAACTTCTTAAAGTAACAATCGCCGCTATAAAATGTAAATAAGATTCTCATTTTATTCTATACAAAACTTTTATGATGTAAGCAAGTGTTTAAGTGAAAACATACAAGTAATTTGTTTTTTATTTAAGATTTTCAAAACAAAATCTAATTTTCCAAGCAAAGATAACTCATGATATGACCAAATCGTGATTTTGTTATATCACGAGTTATCTTCTCTTGCCAATTATTCCTTCACTTTGAAAGTTTCTGGAATTTATTTGCCGTTTATTAACTTCAACACAAATCCTAAGTGCGCGATGACAGTCAATAATGCAGGGGTCAGAGTCAGGACCCTAAATTTGGCTTTGTCTCATAATTCAAGAGGCAGTCAATGCCTTAAATGTGGCTTTGCCTTATGTAAACAGATCGTATAACAGTCAAAATGGAAGCCATATGCAGTTATTTCCAAAAGATGAAAACATTTGAAAATCTGAAATGAGAAACAAACAACTTGTTTGTTTTCACTAAAACTTGGAATATTTGTCTACACAATAACAAATCTGCATGACATACAATTAGAATCGTGAGATGTATCTACCCCCACAAGGTAAGATGTGACACAAGGTCGGGAAAGTGGGATTAGAAAAGCCAGCGCCCGAGAGGTGAGCACTCTAGCCATTTAAAAATTGCCTGGGCAGCCCCGTCGGCATTCCCCGGTAGGGGCGCCTCAGGCAGTAAGCAATAAACTTACTCCTCCCCAAAGAGAGAAGGCGAAGCCTGGGAGGGTGGACCTCCTAGAACTGCACAGGACAGACCCATAGACCGGCGTAAATCAAGCCCCGAAGGCCAAGACAATACCAGTCTATGGGGTGCAGTATCCATCGGAACAGATACTACACTTTGATCTTGGCCAAAAGGCCAAAAATCGTATTTACATTTATTATTGAGAGAAATGTTATATCAAGAAGTGCGTTACTGTTTGCTGAAGCAGCCTTGTATGAATCCATTTAAGTAAATCTGTGTTTAGGTTGCAATCGTCATTATTACAAATGAACAGTCCGTACTAATTTATGTACTTCATCACACGCCAGATAAACAGGAAATTGTTGCTGCTGCTTTTTATGGTACTCCAAAAAACTTATTTTTTTAAAAAAAAGCTTATTTTCTCTGAAAAATACTATTTATCTTTGGTTTAGGGACAAAGAAAACACTGTAATACTTGACTTTATTTTTGGTTAGAAATCACTTTCAAAATGACAAGTTTAAAACAGTGGTTATAAATGTGAGGTGCATATACTATGCTGGGGGCAATTCGATCCTTAGAGAGTGGAGCAATTAAGTGCAACTGAGACAGTCTGGGTCCAAATTTTCGATTTTTATTTTGGGGGATTTTCCATTAGGTAATCAAATGTAGTTTATGTTTCAGATGCTATTTTGAGTAAATAAATGAAGAGGGGGGGGGGGGTAAAATCTTTTTTGTGTAATTATTAGATAATCATTGCGCCATCGCTCTTGCAGAGTCAGGGAGAACCTTATTCACTGAATTGGATTTAGCAATGTGATTCAAAGATCTTTTTGCTTAGTTACCCTTATAATAACTATTTTCTCCATTTTTTTTCTCAAAGAAAAGCAATTCTTTTTAACTTTCTTCAACTGAAACAGCATTCACTTCCCCACATTAAGAGGGGGGGGGGGGAATCAGGATTTTACAGATAACTAGATGTGACCTGGTTAAAAAAAAGTTGGGAACCACTGGTTTAAAGGCTTCAAAAGTACTTTTTGGATGTCGAATGCTATGATGAAAACACTGGTTACAACCATCTTTTTCTAATTATTGTAAATAAAAATAATCGTTGTCATTCCGAAAGCACTTTTAAAATCTTTAAACAATTTAAAAACTTCAAAATCACTTTCGAATTGACAACAATTTTGAAAGTAATTTCTGGCTAGAATTAAAGTTGACATGTATCCATGATGAATTTTCTTTGTTCCTAATTCAAAGAAAAACAGTATTTCTCGGCGGAGTCACTACTATAGAAAAGAACCGCATAACCCTACTTTTCTCTAGCAACAAATAAGTTTGTTTTTTTTAAATTTGATTTAAAAGTTAATTTTTCTTTTAAAGCAAACATCATCATCAAACAATTTCTCCGCATACTGCAGAATACAAACTAATATCATGTATTAACCCTTAAATTCCTTTTGTTTTAAATATGACACATTCTAACAAAATGCCTATTTAATATAATATTCAATGAAAATGTGTCAAACTGCAACTTGTCTCACATCTGTAACAAGCCTGTTGGCAAGTGTGAGTAGGTATTAGTATGATGTTGCATCAGCACACTCGCTAAATAGATAATCAGTATCTTCAATGTCACGGACGAGTGCCATCGATGTGTCATCTGCATAATTCAAGAGCCTAAACTTTTAAATCTGGTCATTATAATCGTAAGTAAAAATTATTTTATGATTCTCTAGTGTATTATGCTTATTTAGATGCATATTCTGTAGTGTTTTGTTATGCATGTAAAATTTTATGCCATTTGTTGCACATTTGCAACATCATTTATTTTTGTTTCAAAAATCATTTAAACTACTTTATATTATATTACCCCTCTGAAACGTTTTGCACTTTATAAAAGTTTTTCAAACCAATATAAAAAAAGTAAAGCATTTAAGGGTTAATTGCCTCCCAAACCTTCTGTTTTGTTTAGCTGACTGATTGATCTCGTCTCTGTGGTTTATCTCTTTTTCTGCACCCTTCCACCATTCCTTCTAGACAAAAAGACCAAATGAACATAGACTTTCACAATACTGTGATTTTTTTTAATATGATAAACTTTAAACTTATTAAGGATCCATTCAGTTTGAAGAATAGCTTCAAAAAGATGGTGCTTAGAGGCTCACCACCCATTCTTAAATGTTTAGAATAAACATTGGAAATCCTTTGGCTTTTATCCGTTTTAAGTTGTCTTATTGCGTTTGTTATTTCCCTTGTTAATATTGGATAAAGTTCTTCAGACGTGAAATTGTCTGTCACACAATCATTTAATGTCATCCTCATACAAATTTGCGCAGTGTTGGAGAATGTCTTCTTTATTTGAAATGATTGTTTCATTAGCATCCTCGTAAATGACATAACTTATGTTTTTCGGTTTTGCATTCAACAACATGATGCATTTCTTGTGGTGATAAATTATTTAATGTTTTTATATTTGACTTCATTTCTTATAGTCTATCATACCATGATATTATTATTTCTAGTAGAACATAATGATCGCTGAACAAAGATGGTCTATGTTAGGCAATGTCATACGAATGGACCTTGACACTCCCACACAGAAGGCACTAGATTTTGCCGTTACTGGCTCGCAAGCCTACCAACCACGACTAGGACGGCACTGCACAAATCTGCTGACCACACTACATGCTGACCTCAAGCAGGCGGGACTAGGACCACTCCGTACAGCGAAACGACTTCATTGCCTACGACAACTTGCGCATGACGAGGCCAGATGGCCTGGGACTAACATGGAGGACTGATTGCAGCTACGGGATGTCATTTTGACTACCGTAGCCGCAGAACACAGTTTTGAGAAGATACCTTTTATGCAGAATGAAAGACTCTCTCTCTTTCTCTCTCTCTCTCTCTCTCTCTAGTGAGCTGATGGTTTCTTGTAGGTTCAACAATCTTCTAGCATCATGCATGGGAACATAGAAATGTTTGAACATGTATATACACATGTGTTTATGTATGTGGATATATATAATTTTTTGGAGGGGTAAGTGTGTAAAAGATATATTTGTGTACATGTGTGTGTGTGCACGCATATAAGTGCTAGTGGTGCAATAGTTACTGACAAAAAGTATGAATCTATCTCTCCTCTCACTCCAGTTAAAAGTGAAATAGTAGGGTCAACTAGATTCCCAAATCTTGGTAGGGCAACTAACCTGTGAGAAGGAAAACTCCAAAATAACACTCATGTAGGTCTCTATCAAGTGGCACACATGAGAAAAAAAGAAACATAAATTGCCTGATAAAGAGAATGATTCATGTTCTTTACAACTCTTAATCCACTTAACAAATTCATATGTGGAGGTTGTTCGATACTTCTGATTGGCTTCCTTGTGATCAATGTAGTCCATTGATCACAGATACCGTGTGTATATATGTGTATGCATACATGCATTTATTGTATTGGTGTCTGAACTTACACACACAAATGAACAATTCATTCATATGAATAAATTTTATACTTTGTAATTTTGTAGATAAATATATTGTTTCATTAATTCAGTTTTAACTTTTTCCCTTTCATACAAAGTTTCATTTTTCGCTTTGTTTAACATTTACATAAAAAGGGTTCCCTACAAGATGGTGACCCCTTCTTAGAACGCATACCCCCAACAGATGGAGACTGTTACGATGTGATAGGAGTTTACTTCAAAAGTTGTACCCTCAATTTGAACAAGTACATAAAAAAATGCCAACATTGCTAAACTCTGTGGAGTAACAAACACAACAAAATTCTGATATTTGAAAACATTTTTCTAAAACAAACAGCAGCTCCACTGATGAACAGAATGCGTGAACAATTTCTCCACACGACAAATGCATACCCAAAACAGACGACATAATATTGACTCAAACTCAAAGCAATATATTACAATCATCTATTTCATATTCAATACACAAAATACTGAATCACCAGCAAAAGAAACAAGTCTGCAACTCGACCACAACAAAATATAAGTATACATTCTTTAACAATATGTGAACATATTTGGTGCTTGTATCATAAAAAGCCGAAAAAAAGTTTTTTTTGTCTTTTAGCGTTGGAGAGGTAAATAAGGGGCAGGTAACTTTTACCACGAATTTTAGGCAAGATTTTCCAGTAATCAAAACTGCTGGCTTTAATTGGCGTTGCACATGTGGCTATTGTGCAAGGAGAACGTCGATTAGACATAAAAGGCTAGGTTTAGGGTTGGGGTTAGAAAAATATTGTTCGAAAGCTAGAGCTGTTGTGAAGAGTTACCTGCCCCTTATTTACCTCTCCACCACTAAAAGACAAAAAAAAAAATTTTTCGGCTTTTTATTATACAAGCAACAAATATTTTAATCTTTTCACCAGCTAAAATGAGCAAGGGGTGACGCTACAAACATCTTATCCCTGATATCTTTAAAAATTCATCAAAACTGCTATCAGCTCCCTTACATACAGTGCTAAACACTCACACACTGACATTCGCTAATTCCTTTTCTCTCTCTCCAAATAGCAAAACATTTCAACCAAACAGACTATACACGACATAACATTAAATGTATTATAATAGACACCAAATTCCCGTCCACATATGGATGCAAACAAAAGAAAGCAAAATGGATTTTTAAACAAAACACACACAAATCAGATTTGAACTTCGATATGGAAGTTTTTAATATGTATAAGTTTTTTTTTTAATATGTATAAGGTTTTTTTTTAATATGTATAAGTTTTTTTTTTAATATGTATAAGTTTTTTTTTTAAGATGTATAAGTTTTTTTTTTAAGATGTATAAGTTTTTTTTTTAAGATGTATAAGTTTTTTTTTTAATATGTATAAGTTTTTTTTTTAATATGTATAAGTTTTTTTTTTACCGTTTGAGAAGGATTTTGTTTTGAAATGAAATTTTGTTGCCTCAAGAATTATTTGCTCTAAACAGAGATTTCGCGTGGATTGATTTGTACGTTGAGAAAAAGAATAAACATTGCACAAAGTTGAAAAAGTTAAGTTTTTCATAAGTTTCATATTCATACAATTTTTTTATCGAAGTATACATTTTTTGATAAAGAGCAAAAAAACATTTGGAATATTAAATTAAAATTATAATAACATCTATAATTTTACATGTTTTTATGTTTTCAACATGGCTATTTTTTATTTGTCAAATGTGAAGAAATTCATCATTTTTAGCCAAGAAATACACACACACACACATGTATATATATATATATATATATATATATATATATATATATATATATATATAGCCCCCCCCTCCCCTGGCTGAAGACTCTACAGAGGCTGACTATATTTGTTAAATGAGTAATAGGAATATTTCTCTTTCTTCGTTGTAGAGATGTTTCAGTGACAGTGGGGACAAAGATGTCGGATAAAAGTCAAGGGTTCAAATCCTACAACTAGTGGTACAGTTATATCTAGCCACACTGATGAGTCTTGGTTAAGATGAAACATATATGAATGTGAATAATTATATATATATATTCTACATACGTATACGTTTCATCTTTGCAGAATCATCAGTGTAGAGATAACCATTCAAATCAGTCGCATGATTTGAAGCCCGGAACAAGAGTTACCTTTGACTCAATTCCGAGCACTCCAACCAATAAGGCTACCATGAACGGTCACAAGCTAGATGAGAAATAAATCCTATATATGTGTCAAGCGGGCGGACAACTAAAGTCAGCCGTCATAACAGTGTTGAACAGGAAGGAACTTATTTGACAGCTTTTAATATTATTCATTAAAGGACCCAGCCAAAAGAAGACTACAAATAATTTTTTTAATAATAAATATTTAATTATTATCTACGTATGTATACATTTCATTCTTGCGGAATCATCAGTGTAGACACACGATTTTAAATGTTATTGTATTATGATATTAAAAATATTGTGACTATTCTAATAATTTTTATTCCTGTTTTTTTTTTCTTTGCAGTTTTTTAGACAGAGTTCATATAGTAAAATCCGAAGATTATACCCCAACAGAGCAGGTGAGTTTTTTTTTTTAAGCATGCAAATAGGGAATTTCAATCTCATAATTAAATTAGTAATTAAAGACTAGCGATAACTATCCAAATAGTTTGGAAAACAACCACAGGTGAGTGACGACGCCACTTGAGCATGTGATTTACAACAAGACAGATCTACTGAAGCGTGTGATCTACATACTGAATGTTATCTGAGAAAGTGCATTGCATAAGAAAATGAAAAATCAAGTGGTCTTGATTTATTATATTAATAAAATTTTTACTACTTCTCGTGTGTCTGTATATTTCTCATCTCTACATAAATTACACAATATTTTTTTATTTACTATTAATTGATTATTTATTTTAATCAAAAATGCAATTGCGTAAAGTAGTAAATCAAACATTAAAAAAAAAATCCTATTTACAAAAATTAATTTAATTACGAATATTAAATCCACCACAATGCATTTCTGTTCTTCATGAACAAGTCAGACATTTTAATTTCGTGTTTATTGTTAAAAAAAAAGAATGAATTACTTTTTTACCCTTCAAAATTTTTAAAAGAATTTGAAAGCATTTAAACTGTAGAATAGAAAGTTATTCTTGGCTTTAGAGTTCTTAGCGAATCCTCATTTAATTAAAAGACTGAAAGTTATGAAAGCAATTTACATCTAATCAGTTTATAAATAGAAAAGCTTAAAACAACATTACCTTAACAAACATCAGTTATAGTTTTATAATAGTTTGGTTCGAGTAATAATTTAATGACTAAACGATACCAAAATAATTAAAGTTCTATTTTTTTAAAAAAACAACCTACATAGTTTAAAAAAAAAAAAAAGAAGAAGCAAAAGAAAAATGGAAGCCAAAAACCTCTCAGTCAACACCGGGTATGTACTGCTAGTTTATGATAAACCAGCAGGGCTACCAGGTGTTGCTCGAGTGTAAGAATACTATTAAATTAGTAGTTTGAAACATTATAACATACCTGACTAAAATTAAACAGTAATTTCAGTGAATAGATTTTTAAAATTACACTGTATTTGGAATAAATTTGACATTTTTTGGAAAAGAAAAAAAAATAATTGACGTATTCTCAAAATTCAAAGTGCATCTCTCAGAAGATCTTTTGCCGAATGCAGCTCACTGAACCTGGTGCATGCAGCTTTCATGGTGTCCTTAAAAAGATGCCTGAACATCAGTTTGATCCTAGCAGTCAGCTTGTCTTTGGTATTGCATGCGGTACGGTTGATGTCTCTCTCAACTGTGTCCCACACATAAAAGTCCATGGTGTTGCTATCAGGGCAGGGGGGGGGGGGACTGAAGTTGGCAATTTTGAAATTAAATTGTGAAAGTTCTCAGACAGTCACTTCTGGGTTTATCACAGAGGTGTGACACGGAGCTGAGTTCTGCTCCCACACTTATTGGCCTTCCTGCGGCTACCCAGCGCTTGACAACAGTGGACAGCAACTCTATTGAGTCTGACTCTATTTTCAAAGATGTGGGGGCAACATGACGTGGCTTTCTCTGGAAACATACACAAAGACCATCAGAGTTTGAGGTAACTTGGTATTTATGACGCAGACTGCTAGCCGCTGCTTCCACATCTCAGTCGCAATTCTCCAGCTCACATCTCACGGCCTTCAAGGTATTCAAAGAACACTGAACTGCAGATAAGATTTCCGAATTTTTTAATCTGATGCGAATCATCATAATACAGGTCACTTTTTATTCAATATTCCGGGGCTTTCCAGTCGTCTATAGTCTCCAGTTCTTAAACCATCAATAGTACATAGAAAAGGCTATCTATTGCACTTTACCGCAATTAAATACTTCAAATGGTTCTAAAATGAAGAATATCAAAGAATTATCAAATTTATCCTTAACACTCCATATTTTGACACATCCTTATATTGATCCTTGTTCCTGATGTTCATAAAGACGTCCTTGATGACATTGTGTCTGAGATGGATATATTTGTTAACGACACCACACTCTACTCTAGTCATGTGGATAAAACGGACGGGCACATATCGGAGGCAATGGCTTAATCCTTAGAAAGTGACCTACAGTCTGTAGTGGAATGGGGTCATGAATGGATGGTAGCATCTAATGCTGCTAAGACGAAGCTCCTTTCCTTCAACAACTACAAGAAACCTCTTCAACCACCGATTGCCATGACAAATAACACCCAACCTGAGAGTTCAACATTCAAACTCCTTGGCCTATCATTCACAGGTAACATGAATTGAAACCAATACATAGGAGACATTGCCAAGGCTGCTGCAAAGAAAGTGGGATCCCTCTACGGTGCTAGAAAACTTCTCACACCTGACAGTATCCTATATCATTACAAAGCAACCATCCGCTCACGCATGGAGTATTGTTGTCATATCTGGGCTGGTGCACCATCCACCTGTCTCTCCCTCTCAAACAAGGTCCCCCAAAAAAATATCTAATCTAGTAGGTCCCTCACTATCCACCAATCTCCAGCCTCTGTCCCATCGCTGCAATGTTGCATCCTTGTGCTTGTTTTACAAGTACTTCTATGGATTGTGCTGCGATGAACTTGCTGCTCAGGTGCCCCCTTGACATAAATACACTCGACTAACCCTACAATCAGCTAGATTCCATCCATTCACTGTGGAGGTCCCCAGATGCCGGAGAGCCTTCTACTCCAATAGCTTCTTTCCTCGAGCTGTCGACCTTTGAAACTCCCTCCCTGCTCCCTGTTTCCCCCCACTGTACCGACATGCAGAAATTTAAAACTAATGTGAACAAGGATCTCGCTGCACAGCTCCTAATTTAGGATGACTCCCTAAACTTTCACCCTAATTCTCAGCAGCCCCTTACATCTACAGTTGCAACTTGCCTTGTTTGGGTGAACTAAGTTAAAAAAAAAAATATATTTTATGTATATATATATATATATATATATATATATCTGCTCGTACTAACATACATCATTATGATTATTTTGCAAGATAGATTACAAATTTGTGCGAAACCTTTAATCTATATATATAAAGTTCAATGTCTCTGTGTGTATGTTCCTGTTGTGGCCTTGAAGGGCTGGTAATAATCAAGACAAACACAATGGTACAGGGTGGGCCAAAATAAGGGTCCTATCTTTAAATTTGAATAACTTGAATTTGAATAACTTCCACAAAATAAAAGTTAAACTCACCAAACTTTATGTGTGTGTAGACTGACCCTTCCAAGATTTTTTGAAATAAACAAAACAAATTTTAGCCGAAAAACACTTCTTAAAACTTACAAAAACTAAAGTATTGTTTTTTACACTGTTTTGAGTTTTTTAAGCAAAAATAATGTTTTCTAAATGAGGGTACGTTCCTTAGGGCTAATACAGCTCATGCTTGCTTCGGAAGGGGTCCTTTACTTATTCTAAAAAAAAAAAAAAAAAAACAATAAATAAAAAAGTTATGAATTTTTAAAAATAGGACCCTTATTTTTGCCCACCCTGTATAATAAACAAAAGTGTATTAACAGAAGTATGTTACAAGAGTACACGTCATGATTCTGGGGCCATAACTGCCGCTAATAATTGCCACAATGTTTAGTCGTAAGTATATTTATTGTGTTTGGGTAAGTCCATCTATTCCTGAAGTAGGTAGATCAGCTTACACCATAACACAACTCCTTTTACGCCTTTGACCAGCAAGGAATCAATACCTTTTTCTCTTGGGGTTGACTTCGATGAAATCGATATTTTTTCTTTTCCTCTTGGATGTTCGCTTTTGAGAAACTGCTTGGGGACTGGGAATTTGAACGTGTCAAATACGACGTCCATCAATTCTTCTTCTGTCGTATCGTCCTCTACAGCATCTAAATGTCTTTCCCTGATTTGATTTAAATGTCTCTTATGAGTAAATTTTGGCCCTTTCACCATGTAGAACATATTCCCAATTATTTTATCCACAATCCCGATTTCCCAAAATGACTTGTTCTTCTTAAACGTTCGGAACAAAACCTTTTCTCCGATTTTAAAATATCCTTTTTTGACATTTATTTTTCGTTCCGGAATCTGTCGAAAATCATCTTGATCTTTCTTGCGAACATAGCTTCCGCTGGTGACATGCAAGATGGAACGTTATTATTTGGGGTCAATCGTAGAAAATCCTGTATGGCTTTCTCCGTGGGAATACTCCTCGCTTTTTTTAACGCTCTTTTAAAAATATCAACAAATTGCTCCGCTTGATCGTTGTTTCTCGCATGATACGATGCGATTGTGAGGTGTTTCACTAAAAACTACTGACAAAACATTTTGAATTCACTGGACGTAAATTTAGTACCGTTATCCGATACTACACAATCCACGACTCCGAAACGTGCGTACAATTCATGCAAAAACCTGTCGTTTTTACACTTCAGTATCTCTGGCCATTTCGTGAAGCTATCTACTACAACCAGATAATAGAACCTGTCCAATAGCCCAGCAAAGTCAATATGGATTCTCGACCATGGTCGGTCCATTTTAGGCCAGGGTTTGAATTTTATGGGAGGCGTATTTGCTGCTAATGTACATCCTTTACATGATTTGAACTGTATTCTCGATATCTCGGCCCATCTTCTTCCAGTAGACATAACTTTGTATAAGACTCTTTATCCGTGATACGCCTGTATGCCCAACATGAAACTCTTCTAGAATACATTTTTGCAATGTTGCCGGAATAACCACCCAATCAATGTACATTACTACATTGTCGCAGATGGAATATGCTTCCGGAATTTTTTTTTTTTTTTTATTATTATGCCCTTTTTATATTTTTTATAAAATCATTGTTCATCGCCTTTGTCTTTATCTCTCGTTGCGAGTAGATCTTCTCGGCTGGTAACAGTGTACGAGATGCATGCACCATCAGCTTCAGCAAACCCTCGTCCATTCATGCTCTTATGCCATATAAACGCGCATTGGAAGCTACGACAATTTCGCATTCTAGATCAAATTGAGTTAAAATAAATCTGACGTGAGAATGTTCTATATTTTCTCAAGTGCCTCCTGGCATTCTGCCGTTTAAATCCAGTCTTTCTCCTTCTTCAATAATTTGTTTAAATGCACTCATAGGTTGTACATACTTGGGATAAATACATTATAATAATTCGTTAACCCAAGGAAACTCTGCAAAGACGATATATTTTCTGGCGATGGCATATTCTTTATTACGCCTGCTCTCTCTGGACCAGGTCTTCTCCCATTCTTGCCTGTTATTTTTCCCAGATATTTAATTTGTTCCATAAAGAATTCACATTTCTCTTCTTTTGGTTTGAAACCGTAATCTTGAATTCTTTGGAAAATATCATGTATGTATGCTTTATGTTGCACCGTAGTTTTATTAATTATTAAAATATTATCATGATAGGCCGTCGCAAACTCTAGACTGTTCATTACCTGCTGAAATATAGCGGGCGCCACCTTTACTCCAAACAGTAGTCTTTCAATTTGTATGACCCTTTATATATATTTATGCACAATAACTTTGAGCATTCTTCATCCACCAGGATCTGCAAATATGCGTCACTTAAATCCACGTTTGAAAAAAAATTTCCTTCATTTAGCTTTGCAGATATTTTTTTGGATTAGGCAACGGATAATGGTAATCTCTCAATGCCTGGTTTAAACCCGTGGAAAAGTCTGCGCATGCACAAATTTCTTTATTTTTTTTCTTTACGTAAACTGTTGGTGAAGCCTATTCGCTATATTTAACCATCGATAGCACTCACATTTTATCAAGCCTATCCAGTTTCAAGTTTCTTTTTTCTTCTGATGCGAACGGAACATTTCGCTTCTTTTTGAAGATTGGTTGTATATATTCGGTTTCAACTCAAATTTTGCAGTTACGTTGTTGCATCTATTGTGCTTGCTGCTCTGGTGCCCCCATGACATAAATTTACTAGACCAACCCGACAATCTGCCAAATCCCATCCATACGCTGTGGATGTCCCCAGATGCCGTAGAGCTTTCTACTTCAAAAGCTTCTTTCCTCGTGCTGCTGGACTCTGGAACTCCCTCCCTGCTTCCTGCTTTCCTGACGCTACTGACATACAGAAATTTAAAACCAACGTAAACAGACATCTTGCTGCGCGGCTCCTAATTTAGGTTGAATCTCTCCCCCTTTTTCTTTCTCAGTAGCCCCTTATGCCTTTAATTCTGCCGCTACATCTTTAGTTGTTACATTCTGGCAACAAAAAAATTATCGGTAAATCCCACAATTGGAACTTCTCCGTCCAATCTGTGAGACATTATTGCTCACCGTGAAATAAAAGTTGGAGAAATTCTGATTTTGTCTGTTTTTGTGACAATTTCCACATGGATCAATAAGGCGGAATTACATTAAATAGCGAACAATTCTCATTCATGATCTCAAACAAAGAATTTGTTGTAGCTACTATGTGCACACCATAGATTGTTTCCTGTTATGAGTTTTGTATACTATCTAAAATAAGAACTATTTTTTTTAATTATTTAAAACTAGGTTAAAACATCAGTAGAAATCTGCTGATTCCAAATATGGCATTGATTTTTGCTCAGAAATCAAGTATTAGTAACTAATGCATGGACAGTCTGTCAGACATGCACACACGCAAACATCTATATAATAATGGATAATGATACCATTGAGATCTGATATGCTACAACTCATCAAAAGTGCATGTACATGTTTGCATGTGTATGCTGGGAGGACATCAGGTGTAGCTTTGATGGATTTTGGGAGGGAAAAAAATCTTTTAATTAAGGAGTTGGGTTTAGTTACTTCCCTTTGTTAGATATGATTTCATACTTATCTCTCTTGTAATCTCTGAAATTTCACGACTCCATATTGGATTTTTCAAATATGACCAGTTTTTATTCACCTTTTGATGTGTAATAATGGTATAATAATAATGAAATCATTGCATACAGTGCTCAGGTGCCATACAACTCATCAAAGATTCATGATTTGATTATGAGGCAACATCAGAGAGAAAAACACATGATCAGCGATCTGAGGTCGTCAGAATACCAAAGTTTGTCGTTGAAGTTCAAGTGATAATTGGCAATGAACCCAGTACGTCTATGTGTTGCATTACAAGAAGGAAAAGCAGAGATGAAAAGCTCATTAGTCTGGTGGTGCATGAGGACATCCGCTACGTTTCATGCAAGATGAAGAAAGGAGAATTTCTGTAAATGGCAATGCAAGAAACGCCGATCAACAAGTTGAAACAACTGAACATGCCAGATATGTTTTGGTTCTTCTTTGATGAGGAAAATTTCTGTCAAACCCGGAATATCAATTCCCAGGACAACCGGTGACTCAATGCCTCATCTGAAGACATGCCCAGACTCATGCGGACAAAGTTTCTAGTGACAAGCATGGTCTTCAGTGTCGTCGTCGTCGTCATCAGCGAAGATGATGTTATTCCACGCCACTTTTTTCCTGAGACTGAACACCTATGAGTACATCCACGTTCTGAGAAAGGTAGTGAGACCCTGCATCGACCAATTAGCTGCAGGTAGGTTGTACATGTGACAGAAAGACTCAACACCCCGCCACACCAGCCAGAAGACCCAGGCCTGGCAGTTAGAGAACTCCGTTGACTACACTTGACCTGACATCTGGCCTCCCAGCTCGCCTGACTGCAACCCCTTCAACTTTTTTTGTGTGAGGAGGCATAGGTGGAATGAGACACTAACAGGTCAAGCTGCAACACAAAGGATGAGCTTTTAAACACCAGGATCACCACTTCGGGAGACAATGGCGAAAACCTGTGGCCGGTTCCAAGGCTGTTTCCAGTCTGTCATCAAAGCCGGTGCACCGAGTGGAATCAACAGAACAAGTCATGAAGTCAAATTAACTCATGTTTGATGAATAAATCCCCAAAAATAAAACTACTCTTTTATCTTTTCATAGATAGTAATCTTGCAAACAAATATCATGCGCATCCTGTACAAAGAGAGTTCTGTTTGCCGTGTAAATGTCTTGTAAAATGAACCCGAATAGTGTTTATTGGAACAATGTCAGAACAAATGTGAAGCGGTGAATATCAACCAATTCCCTGTTATTAAAATTTCCTGCTAAAATTCTTCAAAATTAAGATTATTTTTATAAAAATCTAAACTATATTACATTGTGTGAAAATAAAATTATTTTTACATTTTAGCCATGTTCTCTCTTCGTTTTCTGTTCATTTTTTAATTGACATCAAAAGTTTTATATGAGGGAATTGGTTGATATTCACTGCTTCATATTTGTTCCACTATTGTTCCAATAAACACTGTTCAGAGTTTATTTTGCAAGACATTTACATGTTGAAAAGAACCTTCCTTGTTAGTACGAAACAACAAAATGTTCTTCAATATTTTTTTTAATCTGGTAGTTTATTGCTTAATCTTTAATAATCAAAAAAATTTGTTTTTAAAATCTCAACAATCTAGATTTGCGGGTGGCGATATATTTTAGTCTTTTCCTTTTCTTAATCATAACTTTTTTTGTTCTTGCAGGATATACTTAGGTGTCGTGTGTTAACTTCAGGCATCTTTGAAACCAGATTTGTTGTTGATAAAGTCAATTTTCAGTAAGTAAACACATTTCTTTTTCCAAAAAACATTTATTTATTTATCATTGTACTAAAACTGAGTGAATCAACATTTGTTTCTTAAAGGCCTTTTTCCTATATACGGTTAATGTTTTGGCCAATTGTAACCTTTGACCATCTTCAGGTGCATCTTTTCAAACTTGGCAACCTTCTAGTCAAATTTGAGAATCTTTATGTCAAACTGGGAAACTTTTCGAAAGTTCAAATTGAACTTCTAGGTTCCCAAGATCAGAGGTTATATCGGCTGAAGTGTAATGAATATAATAATCAAGATGAGAATAGTAGTCCGAATAATTCAAATTATCTATACTCTTCTTAGAAATGGTGAAACATAAAAATATATACATAAAAAAGAATAAATAATAATCAAAATAAATGAATAGATGCTATTACTTGAACCAATGAGGTAAGTAAATATTCTGTATTGTGTTATTCTCGTGTTAATTGACATCTATATTTGAAAATAAGAAAAAAACAATACATTATTTAGACGTTGAAATGATACAAGATTGGCCACAAGATGTCCTCTATAACCCGATGATGACTTATGTAGGTCGAAAGCTTACATAATAATAAATCAACATGTAATTTTGTTTCAATTATTTTTTACCTCAAGAAATGAGAAACATTGTTAGATCCCTAAAAAATATGCAACCGTTATGCTTTTATGAAGTGACCACAGGGTGGGCCAAAATAAGGGTCCTATCTTTAAATTTGAATAACTTGAATTTGAATAACTTCCACAAAATAAAAGTTAAACTCACCAAACTTTATGTGTATGTAGACTGACCCTTCCAAGATTTTTTGAAATAAACAAAACAAATTTTAGCCGAAAAACACTTCTTAAAACTTACAAAAACTAAAGTATTGTTTTTTACACTGTTTTGAGTTTTTTAAGCAAAAATAATGTTTTCTAAATGAGGGTACGTTCCTTAGGGCTAATACGGCTCATGCTTGCTTCGGAAGGGGTCCTTTACTTATTCTAAAAAAAAAAAAAAAAAAAAAAAATCAATAAATAAAAAAGTTATGAATTTTTAAAAATAGGACCCTTATTTTTGCCCACCCTGTATATACTAGCTGAAGTACCCGTCTATGCCGGGTTTACAACTTTCTTGAATTTTATAGTAAACATTAGAAATCAAGAACATCTATCATATATTTGGTAAATTTGTAGATTAACACCTTCCACTGAATCCACTCCCATAAAGAAAATGAGATTCTACTTTTTTTAGGCAATGAAAAAATTTGGTTGAAAGAAGAAAAAAAAAATTATTTTAGGATTTAGATGAGGGATCAGTTTCGCATATAAATATAAATTTAACATAAAATAACCTACCCACCCTTTCCTGGCCATTCTAGCTTTTTAGCAGAGTTAGCCAAAATTTATTTTTGCTATGTGAGATAAATTCTGTGCACTTTTTGGGGGAGGGAGGAGGGGTAAGCCTGAAAAGTTAGTTAAAAAAAAGATTATTTACGCTACCATTAACCCTAGGTCTAAATATCAAGGCCTTTTTCCATAACATTATCACTAACTCTAAGTTCGAGTGGAGAGGCTCCCCCTCCAAAAAAAAAAAAAAACTTCTTGTAAAACCACACATAATTGCCTAAAAAAGTAGAAACAATAAAAAAAGCATGCAGAGAAAATAATTTTTTTTAACTGCCCTCTTCAAAATACGTACAATGATTTGACGTGAAAAATAGTTGTTCGGTCGGCTTGGAAAAAGGAACACTAAAATGTCGGAACGTTTTATTCTAATGTTATTTTTACGTATTTGTAATTTTGAATAATGAGTTTTAAAAAAGGTTCAAAAACTTTGACTCGACGGTGCTGATTCCAAATTTGAGGTTAGTTTGGCTCTTTGATCAGTCACTTTGGACGGATTTCACCTGCTGTTGTCTATTCAGCTGACTGCTAATTTGACTCTGGAGTGAAGTGGGTGGATCCATGGTTCATCTATTGACACAAAAACTTCTTTTTTGCTGCGTTGAAACACTTGCAAACAGCGCTCTGAATTGTCGACACATTGTTGTTTTTGATTGACTGTGAGCAAACGCAGCACCCACTTTGAACACAGCTTTGTGAAGATGGCACAGTAGATAGAAACTTGGATTATGGAAAAAAACGATCCGGTTGGGTACTTGGACTATGTATTCGCATTCGTATGTGACCGGTTGTTCTGGTTTTGAATCTCAGTATGAATACACTTGCTATGTTTAGCCACACTGATAAGTCGTAGATAACGAAACAGATGTATGTGGATAATTATATATCTAAATGAATAAATGCAAAAGTTCTTTTTTCATTTATCACTCCTATATTGCCATCAAGACGGGTTACTGCTATTTAAATCAAGTATACAACAGTATTTTAAAATACTGTATATATAGTAGAGACAAAATGCTCGTTTGCATGCCTCATTTGCATAACTATTTTTTAAACATTTCATAATAAATTAATGTTTGGTGTTATTCATTCTTAATTTAATCGTCTTATTTTTTCTATATATCTCCAATATTCTTGTCAATATTAACAGTAATTAGTTAAAGTAATTTTTTTTTTTTTTAATTTTAAGGATAAAATATTAAACCTTTCTTAAAATATTTGCTGATTACTTTTCAGAGGAGGTAATTTCAATGAAACACAAAATGGGTTTAAATCTAGATAGTAGGTGTTTTTTTTTGTTTTGTTTTAAATATTACACAACGCAGGTTAGAATAAAACACAGCTAGACAGGATGCTGAGACAGCACACATGGCCGAAGTCAACAAAAGGCTGGTGAAAAATACATCACAACGGCGATGTTAATTTCAAACTATTTTCTTCTCTTCATTTCACTTTATTTTTCCTTGAGTTGAAAAAAAGCGCTAGAGTGTACTCCAAAATATATTTTTTCTATTTTTTTTTAAAACTATCTTCATGCTTTCCTACATCACCTCTTTATCTCATTTTTATATTCTCACTTTCAACATATATAAATAGGATTCACTCCTAAGCAAATGAGGCGATCATTATGAATTATGGAATATATATTCTAGGCAACACAGTGAGTAACATGGGTACATTTTATTTTGTAAACTTCACTGTTTAGGTAACCTCCTCCAAAAATAAATTTTAAATAAGTTAGATACAATAAATTTAATAGAGAAAAAGATTTTGTATTATATTATGTAATATAATTTTAACCAGGCCCTTTTGTCTAAATTAGGTATCGTTCAGTTTGGTCCTAGGAGGACATCCTCCCAGGCATCACCCTCTCGTTCAGGTTTATTACTTGTCGTATTTTTCTCGATTCAAACAATCTAACACGAGCTCATTGGGTGACCTAATGAGTCACAGTTTTTTCTAATATATATGCTCCTTTATGGATGGAGCACTCTGGTGGAGGAAATTATGGTTTCCACTTAAGTGTAAAGCAAGATACTTACATAAAAGGAATTGAATGCTCTAGGTTATCAATATCATAAAAAGGTAAACAAATGAATACAAAATTTCATTTATAATTGATATATATATATATATATATATATATATATATATATCTTCCATTAACAACAATAGGCTTGTTGGCGCAGAAGGTAGTGTCACAATCAGTAGTGACAACTGTCTGGGGGTTCGAATCTTGGAGTTAATGCATTCGCTGCGTCTAGCCATACTGATGAGTTTTGAAAAAGACAAAACAGCTGTCTGTGGATGGCTATATTTCATATATATATATATATTAGTTATTCAGACACCTGTTTCGCCGTATTATTCCTCTTCTGTGGTTAGACATGGGGAGTGTTTGAAGCTGAAGTTCGAAACCCATCCGCTTGGTCAGCCGTCGAGAGACCTTTTCCATACTTTATCACACTCACCACGAAAGTAAGGCAAGTTATGATGCTTACATTTCTTTACATTACCGACTCAATTATTTTACGAGGAGCAATGCTTTATGTTAATTGGTAACCGCCATTTCCCTTACTAGAGAGCTCAACCCATGAGTGAGGAGTAAATGTCATCCACAGACAGCTGCTTTGCCATATCACACATTGCAAGTGTGTCAAGCTGAGATTTCAAACTCAACCGTTTAGTCAGAAATCGTGAGATCTTACCCTTGCGCTATCATGCTCGCCACTAAAATAAGGGAAATTATGTCTATATCTTTTTACAATTATATTTATATTTAAGATAGATTTAAACCGCTGCAAAAGACAAAAAGATTAGTGCTTGCGTTCAATACCATTCTACTCTTTAAAAAAGAATAAGCCCTTTTTTTCTTCAGGTTGGAAAAGTAAGAGAGATAAGTTATCTCAGAAATTTAACTTATCTCATCAATAAAAAATGTTTTCCTCATCTCCATTCTAAAACAATTTTTTTAAATCTAAAAATAAGTTGAGACAAAAGAATAAACGAAAAATCTTTGTTGAAAGTAAATCTAAAAAGAAGTTGAGGACTTATCTCCCTTACTTTGCCAACCTAAAGTAAAAATGGGCCATAAAATAAGCTGTGTCCAGAGCAATTTTTGCCCTCATGGTCAAATAGTAATAAGAAAAGAAAAAAAAAAACTCTAAAAAATTTACTTCTCATCACAAAATAAACAGGAGTAAACGAATTTTGCAAGAGTTTGAGTCAGAGTTTTTAAAACTGAGTCGGAGTCAGCCAGCAAGTAAGCCGGCTCCCAACTCTGCTTATAATAAATCATATTGAAAATACGTATTATTGCATCGGTTGGATTAAAGAATATTTGAGCGGTAAATAGCAAAGAAACATTCTCTCCTCGCAGGAATTCTGCTATTGTGTTTATTGTAAATGTTATCATGTGAATACCTGTCACTTGAGCATTTATATCATTGCAAACATTGAAAATGCTTTCTTTTCTTTTTTCTGCCCTGATTACACGATTGGCCTCTGCTTCAGCAACCAGCTCTACAAAGCAGAGGGGGGGGGGGGAAGAAAAGAAAAATAACCGGCAAACAGTCGAACAATTCAATGCTGCAAAGAAAGTAGCAATAGTATTTCTGTCATCATGACTTGTCTCTTCTTTTTTTTTTTCAAAAATTACTAAAGACATTCTTTCTTGTCTGATTACATATATTTCTAATCAAAAACAATTAAAAAAATTATCGTCATATTCTCTTGTGGAAAACCAATTCTTTAAAGGAATAAATCAGCTAGTTTGTTTAATGTCAGGGATTTGACCTAATAGATGCCGTCGCACCATATGGAATCAGCTATGCCGAGTTCAAATCCTATCAGATCTCTCATGTTCAATTTTTATCATTCCAATCTGGAGTTGAACTATTATTCCATGATAAATGCCAGTATACTGAAACCATATGCCCTTAATAGGGTTAAGATGAAAATTCATATACACTAAATGTACAAAAGCAAGGAAATTCCCAAATTTTTACACTTTTATTGTCATTAAGGGTATGACTACATATCAACCAAACCATTTCATTATCACATCTATACAGTATAAATCTCTATGCATGAGTGGATGAAGTGTGTGAGGTGCGCTGAAGAAAAATTCCTACCAGTAAAATACATAGCCCTGTTGTGATTGCATACCCTTAATGACAATAAAAATGTAAAAATTTGGGAATTTCCTTGCTTTTGTACATTTAGTGTATATGAATTTTCATCTTAACCCTATTAAGGGCATATGATTTCAGTATACTGGCATTTATCATGGAATGTCATTACTTTTGTAAAAGCTATGCCTCAATACAATGGTCATTTTTAAGGGTTTTTTGAATTTTCTGGAAAACTAAGGTATATGGTAAACTGAAATTAAAATGCCATCAACTAGACCCTAGAACCTCTATCTCTGCCAAAGATCAGCTGAATCCATCAAATAGTTGATGAGATACAGGGTGGCACATACGTACGTACGTACGTACGGATAACACAAAATCATGCCTGACCTTTCTGGATCTCTGGGTTGCCTTGACTAATGATGCTGAAATTCTACACACTTATAGAACCTATCAAAAGAAAATTTTGTGCAAAGTTTTAACTAATTTGGTTTATTGGTTTTTGAGTTATGATTGATTAAAGAAATGAGATTTCTAGCATAGGCCGTTTTTGAAGTCTATTAAGGGATAGAGCGCTCTCGCGCCTCCCTTGATTATTATTATATTATTATAATATGCTAAGGCATTTCATGTTCATATGTATGTTACCTTTCACACGCATTAAAAAAGTATGAGATCGTCTGATCAGCAAAGATGGTGATCGGGGATTTATCTGATGTCTCTAAGGTAAACAATTCAAACTTTACTCATTTTAAAATGAATTGTTCCCAAATAAAATTATGTGCTCCTGTCAACTAAAACAGTACAATTTTACACAAATACATTTCAAAAAGTGGCATTCGTTTTATTGATTTGAAGAATATTTAGCTGACAATTATTCTTACTCTAAAAAGACCAAGAATATTTATTGCTTTAAAAAGAATTAGATTGCTACAATCTATAATATAAATGCCGAACGTCTGTATCTATGTATGTATGTATGTATGTATGTATGTATGTATGTATGTATGTAATGATACTCGTCAAAAACTACTCAACAAAATGTCACAAAGTTGATATTTTTCTAACCGGACAACCCTCGGACAAATAATATGTCAGAATTAGAAGAGACCGTCGATTTATTCGTGTAGAACAGGCAAGAAACATGTCGGGGGGGGGGGGGGCTTAGATTTTATCGTTTTTTAACTATCTGTTCGATCTACACATGCGCAAATATTTTGGCAACTTCCGTTTTTCTATGTCGGAGCTGCTAGATTTCATTGAAACATTTTACTTACTTCATACGTTTTGTTTGCATATGCTCAAAAATAAAAACCTTCTCTAAAACAAAACTTCTCTTTTAGAATCGTCAAAACCTTTCTAGTCTACGATTGGGACGCTGAAAGCCTCTTACTTAGCGAAGAGAATGTTTTTGTTTTTTTAATAACACAAATATTTGCATGCGTGTACGGTACCCCCAAAAAATATTGCCTCAGTCCAGACGGATTTCTTCTTTACTTTAATGTTTACACTTATTTACAAAACATAAGTGTTGCCTCCTTCAAAAACATTGGATTCGTTAAAATTGCCTAGTCATTTTTGCGACTGTCTTTAGTCATTTAAAAAGTGTTTATATTTTTTACATAACACATAATACTAAATTGATTTTACGCAAGCTTTTACAAAATTTGAACCGAATCTAAATACACTTACTTCGCAAACAAAATAATCATTCTTTCTTCATAAAATCAAAAATTATGATACACAAAATTATCATTTGGTTTTAATTAATACAAAATATAATCTTTCTTCTTCTTCTTCTTATTTCCAATTTATGAAAAAAAAAATTGCTCTTTTCTTGGAAGGACAACACGCAGCGCCCTACAGTGGCAGCAGCGGAAGCATTCCCCGGTAGGGGCGCCTCAAGCGATTAGCAATAAACTAACCTATTCTTAATAGGTGAGAAAGCAAAGCCTGGAAGGGTGAACCTCCTAGAACTGCACAGGACAAACCCTGACCAATACGGTACCGGTCGAAGGGGTGTAGCATCCATCCGAACAGATACTACACTTTGATTTCTTTATTTGCAGAAATAAACACTTTGCTTACATTAATAAAAAGTATAAACTTTTACAATATTTTTTTGGTTAATAATTGTGGTAAACCACATTATTATTTTACTAACAAAACTTTGTAACAAAAAACAATCGCTGATAACAAAATAATCATTTTGTTTACATTAATAAGAAATTTTCATTGTTTTCACACTTTGTTTAACTGACCTATTTTTCATAATATTTTATACCGTGTTCTTTAGTCTGGTAGCTATAGATGCTTTCTCCATTATCTAAAGTTTTAGTGTTCGATCCCAGTCGACCCTAGGATTTTTTTTAAAACTCTGACCGAAATATGCATCTAAAGGGGGGGGGGGAACAGGGTTAGTACTTACTTTTGCCCCGGGCAATGGGGAGAAGGGAAGGTGAGGAGAGCCAAAAGTCTGGAAAAAAAACTTTTTTTTTACTTTTTATTTATTCATTTTTTTATGTACATATATAGTATGCACACCGGGGTGGAGATATGTACGTATATAGTATGCTCACCAGGGTGGAGATATGTACGTATATAGTATGCACACTGGGGTGGAGATACGTACATATATAGTATGCGCATCGGAGTGGATGTATGTACGTATAGGGTATGCGTACCCGGGGTGGAGATAGGTACGTATATAGTATGCGCACCGAGGTGGAGATAGGTACGTATATAGTATGCGCACCGAGGTGGAGATAGGTATGTATATAGTATGTGCATTGGGGTGGAGATAGGTACGTATATAGTATGCGCACCGGGGTTGAGATAGGTACTTATATAGTATGCGCATCGGGGTGGAGATAGGTACTTATATAGTATGCGCATCGGGGTGGAGATAGGTACGTATATAGAAGGTGCAGACAGAGGTGGTACTTTTAATAGAAATATGTCATACTTTTGCCCCGGGCAACAAAAGAGGAGGGGTGGGGAAGAGACAGCTTTCGACGAAAGCAACAGGGAGAAGGTAGTAACAGGGAGAGGGGGCAGTGAAATGGGGCGACCAGGGAAGCGATAGCCATGGGCAACGCCGGGTACCCCTGCTAGTTTTAAATAAAAGAAACATTTTTGTTTTATTTATTTAAAGAATATTTAGCTGAGAATGATAATTATTTTTACGGAAGACGGAAGTCATTTTTTCTCTAATAGTATTGATCTTGACAGACATTATTTCAAAAGGAATATTAGTATTAACAGTGAACTATACAAATTGATGTAGAAAGTACCATGGAATTTCTATGGGGTCTCGCTAGTTATTATTATTATTATTATTATTATTATTATTATTATTATTATTAATTCACTCGGAGTTTTCATAGAAATCATTATCAGTGAGTGCTTCTTATCAATAACCAGTGGTATTCCCTGGAGTCTTAGTAACAAGTCTCTCCCCAGATTTTTACCATTCTTTGTCTTTTTCGATAATCATTGCAAATCAATTTGCGTTATCACCACAGCCGTTTATCATTGATTTCTCGCTGGCAACGACCGTTGGTCTTCTGTGGGATTTGAGTGGGGATAAGAGCATTACCACTGTCGACCAAGGAAAGAGTCTGTCAGGTGTGTGTACACAGTTTGATGGTGTATAGAAGTGAAACCTGTCCAGTGAGGGCATGTGTTGCATGGAGAGAAATGATATGAGAATGATACAATGCATGTGTAATGTGAGTCTTAAAAACAGGCTTAGATCTGATGACCTCAGAGGAAGATTAAATGTGGACAGTGTAGAGAGATGTGTGCAGAACAAGAGATTTCAATGTTATGGTTAATATTGGGTATGTTTTTGTCTTTATCATCGTCAAATAAATTCCATGATGCCGAAATAACTTGTCTTCTGAAATCAGCAAAATATTGTAAGTTATATTTTGTGTATTGTCTATTCTCTCTCTCTCTCTCTCTCTCTCTCTCTCTCTCTCTCTCTCTCTTTCTCTCTCTCTCTCTCTCTCTTCCACACTTCTCTAAAAGTAAAAGCAAAAAAACAACAGGCTCTTTACTCATCTCTTTCCTTGTGTTTTATACTATCTCTCCCTCCTTCCCATAATTAGTCACTTCCCCAAGCCACACTTCCGTCTACCTTAATAGATCCTTCATAAAAGAAAACTATTTTTGCCATAATAGTGTCTTCCACAAGATAAGGTGAGTTAGAGTCTATTATTTTTATTTATTTATACCAAATCTTGAATCATGATTATTGTATCACACATTATCTGGAAATAATCATCAAAATGGCTGCCTGATGAACTTGTGTCTGAAAGTTAAGAAAGTTTGTAAATCTTAAATACAAACTATTTGTTTGTTTTTATTTAGACTTGGAAAAAAGAATAATTATCAAAACTACCCCAAGTCTGCATAACATAAAATCAGAATCTTATTTTGATTTTTAGCGATGATTCTCAGTTCAAGAGGCACCGATTTTCTTTTGCAGTTAAAATGCTGATATAAGATCAAATAAATCTTCTTTTTTCTCCATTTCTTATCGTCTTGCTTCTTTATTTGTTTTACCTTTCAGTATGTTCGATGTAGGAGGACAGAGAGATGAAAGACGAAAGTGGATCCAATGTTTTAATGATGTAACAGCTATCATTTTTGTGACTGCCTGCAGTAGCTACAACCTTGTCCTACGAGAAGATAACACTCAAAATAGACTTAAAGAATCTTTAGAGTTGTTTCAGAGTATTTGGAATAACAGGTATGTCTCCAAACATTATCTTTTGACATTTTCTCCCTTTACCATTTCATCTAAGGACATTAATAACAAGTGCAAGCACGAAAATAACACAATGATACTAGGTTGAATGAAAAGATTTTTGCATCATATTAAAATAATAGTTTATTATGCAAGAATTTATCCCAAAATAACAAAAATTCTCCAAAATAAAGACTATCATTGTCTACAAACTTGTTCCAATGACCCACAAGCTTTCGGATTTGGTCAAAGTACCAAATCTTCGACTTTGAATCAAAAAATTTTTAACAGGCAATTCAACTTCATAGAAAGACTCAAATCAACAATCTTTCATGCAAAATCGCATCCCACCAGAAATACCAGCAATAAGATTGAATAATTCGACAGTATGGAAGTTCTGATGCATCTACCCTATAATCTGATTACAATCTATTCCGATTCATTTATAAAATTTACGTTATTTAAAAAAATTTGAAAATAATCTTAGAATTACTATATCAATTAAATAAAAAAAGAATTTAGACCTTACTGTTAAATCATTAGATGAGGTTCAGTTTTTGCTATGTAAGTTTAACTTAAAATTATCTCTGGCTCAGTATTCTTAAAAGGTTTTTGCAAACAGTCAAAAAATCAAATAAATTTTACGTTACTATCTTAAAAAACTGAAATTACTTCCCTGTAAAAAAAAATTGAACAAGTAATCTTTTCAATAAATTTTTTCATCATACGAAAATTTGGTGCTTAACCTATAATATTGAGTCATATTATTTTTTGAAAATTGAATAACAAAAATTATAGGGGTGAGGGGACATGTTGTATACATGTGTTGTTTTAATAATAGAAGTGTTAGAACCTTTTGATCACAACTCATATATAAAACACTGATGTAAAATCTCTATATTTGGATGTGAATTTATTTTTCTTTATTCCCAGGTGGTTGAGAAATATCTCAGTGATTTTATTTTTGAATAAGCAAGATTTATTGGCCGAAAAAGTCAAGGCTGGAAAGTCGAAAATTGAGTCATATTTTGAAGAATTTGCGCGATACGCCACCCCCGTAGATGGTAAGTACTTGAGTAATTGTGTTAATGCAATTTTTCTTTCTTATACATACAATCATTTTATATATTCCTTTTATTTAATTGAAGAAATTATTATTTTTACCACAAATCTTTCATTAAAATTTATAAACTTTTTTTAATCTCAATATCTGTTACATGTGAGGAGATATATTAAAAAAATTGTATTGCATATTTAGAAATCCCATTAATTATTTTCATGGTCGCAATTAAGTCTTCGCCTCATTCCTCTTTCTAATAAAATTAGTTGAAGCGGTTGTTTTAATCTAATATATAATAAAGTCAGTCTTTTTCGCGATTTTTGTCATTGAAAGCTTTCTTCCTACAAAACCAATATTTGATTCTGATTCGTCAGTTCTTTTATTATATTATTGCAGCATGTTGTTAAGAACAATAAAATATAATTCGATTTATTTCCTTTATTGAAAATACTTTAACCGGGTCGGAATTATTTTCATACAGATGCCATCTTAAAAAAGGGACATAACTCTGTATCCATCAATACAGAGTTACTTGTCTTTGTGAGTGTGTTGAAAGGTGTTTAGCATTGCGGATCGTCATGTTCAACAACAGAAAGTACCGGTGCTAGCAGATTTTGTATTCCCAGTTATTATTACACATCTGTTTCAGTGCAAATGAAGGTGTAAAAACAAAAAACCACCAGACAAAAAAAAAAATGGTTTACATATGAAAATAACAGACAAGTTAACTTTATAGAATACACTCCACACATCCGACAAAACAAACTAAACGAAAAAATATCCAATGCAACATATTAAATTGGTTATTGGTTAAACCAAATTGTTAAAAATGTTATGAATAAAAAAATTAGCAATATATAGATACTTTATAGCGGGCATTTACAATGCGAGGATTGATTATTATTTTTTTAATTACAAATCTTACTTACCTTCAGTGTCACTTGTCTATATAATATAATATTTCAAAGAAAAATCACTTTTTTAGAAGCAAATGCCATTCGCAACATGGTGTTACTAATTACTGCAGATATTCTTGGCGCACAAACAAACTCTGCCCTAGAGACTAGTGATGGGACGATTTGAAAAATATTTCCAGATTCCGATACAATAATCGATTCTGTTCTAAATTCCTGAAACTGATACAATTACCGAATGTGATTCCGATTCTAAAGTCGTCATATTACCTAAAACGGTAGAATTTTTTTTTTTTTTTTAATGTAGATATAATTTTCCCTTTATGTATAGTATTCAACATTTTGATAAACTCATTGTTAGATTTTCATCTATATTTTTTCACTTGTGCCATTTTTTTCTTTTTTATCCATTCGTGCCATTTTTACCTGTGCTATTTTTACCGGACTATTTTTTCCGGTGATATTTTTACCTAAGTTTGTTATTATGATCTATAAATTTTCGTTTTACTGGTAGATTTAAAATCAATAAATATTTATCATTTTATCATTAGTACCAGCAATAGAAAATCAAGTTAAAAATGAATCGTTTTTGGAATCGGAAATTAGGCTCAATTTTTTTCCAATTCCAATACCGATTCCGATACCCCAAAAAGTTCTGATTTTTCCAATTCCCGATTCCAATTAAGCGTCCCAACACTACTAGATACATCTCGGCAAAACAACGCAAATCACAGTCATGAACTTCTAAATATAGCGACAGCTAGTCAGTCTCACTACTCAAGTCCACATACATACGGACATAACAACACTTTCTTCATCTAGACCTGGAAACATGTCTTAACTCTTTACTTTTGGTAAGACATAAATAAAGTTGATCTATTATGTATGGAGAGATTTTGTTGTTACTTTTCGGGTGCTTGTGCATATCAACCCTGACATTGAAATATTTAAAGAATGTATAAACTTTATTATGTACTTACATGTTAGCTGAAAATAAGATTGTGCAGAAAAAATTACGCAAATTCATCCAGTAGTTATTAAATTATAAGAAAAAGAAAAAAAATGATTTTACGTACATTTTGACATTTTTGTAAACAATAGAGACCCCAACCCCCGGAATCGTGAAAATATGAGTTATCGTCTTTGACCACTGGAAAATGGTGGAAATATCTACTGAGTGATATAATCGTTTTTTATTTATAATTAAATAAATACTGGAGGAATTTGCATAATTTTTGGTGTACAGTCTTTTTTCATCTACCACGTAAGTACATAACAAAGTTTATACATTTCTTTATTTTATTTTTAAGAGCGGTCTAACATGTCAGGGTTGATATGCACAAGCACCACTATACGTAAATGCTCTTTCCACTACAAAATGTCCAGAATCTTAAACCAGCCAAATCATCACTCGAAACATTGTAAAAAGAACAAAATATCTCACCAATTAAAAAAGTGCCATGAAAATACTCACCGACTGAACTTTTGTTGATTAAGAGGACATACGGGGGCGCTCTCACGAGAAATGAAAAACGGCATAGTTTCAAAAACCTCAAAGCAAAACATGTACAAACGCTACCAGTTAGCACCACATATGTATAGTTTGTTATTATTATATATGTAGTTATAAAGTATGACAATATTGCACTGAGTTTTTTTTTTTGTTTTTGTTTTTTTTTTGCCTGAGGTTTATTTTCTTGTGGGGTTTTCTCTTAGGTATTTTGTCAGGTGATCATAAGTGAACAAACCATTTCGCACAAAATGTCATTCCACCACTGCTCATTTCTTATAAGTTATCAAAGCAACAGATTTGTTGCCAGCAAACAAAATTGATTCATTATTGAATATTAAGAAACTTTATACAATAATTGTCAAATTAGCTGAATTTAAACGTATCAGTTGATTGGATTAAATTAATCACTTGTTTCGTCTGGTTTTCTCATTATAAATCTACTAGAGTACCTTGTTGGTTAAAAATCACAGAAATGTTACATTTTTTAACTCAAATAATCCAGCACTAACAAAATGGCAATCAAATTTATTTACATTCAAGCAATATTTACGTTATTCCCATAAAAAGTAGCTTCATCAAAATCGTTGTTTATTGCTACTTTACATCGAGCGACCAAAACAAATTCTCACTGTTTATTATTATTCATTGTGTTCAGATCAAAGTAGAAAGCAGATGTTTTGAAACTCACCTATTATTAGTTAAAATGAAATAAGAAATCGTTTTTAACAGTAATTTACATAAATAATGACATTCTCAGTGTTTCTGTAAAAAACAAAAACAAAAACAGATATAAAAAAAACGTTCTCTTTCTCTATGATGTGACTATCAGCAGAAATTACTGACAGCAGCATCTGATATATAAATAAACTAGAAGAATACTCATCAGAGAATAGGTAAAAGTAATTCCCAGAACAGTTTTGCACCACTTTTATGTCCCCTTACTGTTGTGACCCTGTTAGGGGCCGAAATAAAGACACGGAAACACGGGGTTACAGGAACAAAGATATATTATTGAAGGAAAAGAATATATATATACAAGAAGTGGTATTTTGGACTGCCAATATAGAACTGGGGTGGAAGAAGTCTGTGAGTTGAAATGATTCTCGCATTTTATTATGGATGGACGAGTTCATTTGTTCTTTGTACAGGTACGGCACCATAACACTTACAAAGATTAAAACTAAGATATAATGCTAATAAACCTTATATCTAGAATCCTTATTCTAATTTTGATCAAAATCCATTACATGATTTTGATTATAGAAAATGTCTCAAATTTAAGGTTTAAGTTTAAATTGAAATTCAGAGAATCTTGCTTAATTGGTGTAAATTTTCAAATTGGAGGTTGTGCTCATTTTGTGCACCCTAAAACCCTTTAAAATACTCCAAAGAAACTGAAATTTTGGGAATATTTATTAATTGATGTCTAATATCTATTAAAATTTCGCAAAAATCGAAGGTATCTGAATTTTCATAAAAGTAAATTAAACTAAATATAGTCTACATTACCCACCCTTAAATCTAGCCGCTATCTTCCCAAAAATTTATAATGATCAGTTTATTAGTTTATGAGTGAATCCTGTACATACAAATATATAAACATATCTATCTTTATATAAATAAAGATATACAGATGTATCATAGCGTGTGTGTGTGTGGGGGGGGGGGGGGGGCTTGTTCAATCCCCACAGATTGTCCATTGTTTTCCTCATCAACAGCTATTTGTCTCTCTGGATAATGGAAGCAAGTAAAAAGAACAACAAATAACTCCATTTCTTTTCACCATTTTTTATTAACACATAAGAAAATCAAACTGCTTCTTTTTTGGGGGGAAATTTTGTATTTCTTTTATTACAAACAATGAAATAATAATAATTTTTTTTTAACAAATAATGAAATAAAAAAAATTTTATAATTGTTTTTTTTTTAGTTTGCAAATATTTTGTAAATAGTTTATTGACTATTTTTTATAATTGGAATTTTTTGTTCTGTTTAAAAAAAAAAAACTTTTTTAAAGTTTCTATTGAAAATATTAAATACTTTGTTTTATTTTTTAAATAGTCTCATAGTTTTTTGTAAATAGAAATGTAACAAAATGTAAATATATTAAACATCATAGTAATAACGTATCTAATACAGAAAATATTGAAAATACATTAGCCGTTGGCATTTTGGACATTTTTGTTGATTGGCAATTAATCCATGCAGTGCCAACCATTTTATTGTTTGCATATTTTCTGCCATTTTGAGAGCTAACTCTCTTAACGAAATGTTAAAAAAAGCAACGGTCTAATGCTGGAATTACTTCTCAAATTTTCTCCATAACTGATTCTCACGTGTTCAAACTAGTGAAATTAAAAATTCTGTCAAACTCTCTAAGCGTCCGAAAATGATGAGGGACTGTTTTCTGATAAACACAGCTTGTCAATTTCCAAATTCAAAACCAGAAGCCATCATCAAGTAGACTGTTTCTCTTTTGCCAAAATATATCTTGTCTTTCCAACACCCATGGGGTGGAGGAGGACTCAAAATCTGCGTCTGATCACTTCGACATCTAATTCCCAAGGGCAGGGGCGTTCCAGCTTTTCTGCCACGTACTTCCTCGCATGATGCAACTCCCATACACATCAGTCTAACTCAAAACTTTTAACTTCCTATATAATTTTTGATTTTCTACTCAATTTTAACCTTATTTTTACACACGTACATCTAAATGTTGCTATGCAGATACACAATGACTGTTAGTAGATTTAAAATAAGCTTTTCTCATCATCAAACTGTATTTTACAGTTTTTCCCTTTCACTGCATAATTACATTTCACGATCATTTCCGTAATTATGTAAATCATCTGCGGAAAAATAAAATTGATATTTTCTGTTTCTACAAAAGTTTCTCGTATCTCGTATAGGTAAAGTATATCTATCATTACAGTGTTTGACTCTTGCTCTGATGAAGAAAAAATTAAGAAAAGTGGTGAAAATTGTGTTTCGTACAAAGAGTCTAAAACAGAGGTCAGCAACCTTTTGGTTAGGCAGTCAGTGTCTCGATGGAGAGCCATGGTATTAAGTATAATGCAAATAAATTTACTCAAACCGCTTTGTCCAAAAAGCTGTCATTTATTTATTTTTTTTATTTTTTTTTTAAGGTTTAAAAAAATAAGGAATGTAATCTGATTTTATTTAAACAATTTATCTTATTTGACGACAGGAATAATAGAAAAGGTAACTTGTAAGTATTTGAACTTACTCTTTATTGCGAGTTGGTAGTGTCGCATAAAACTGACCGTACATCAAGGTATTCAGCTGTGAATTGAATGGTGTACAAACAGCAAAGCAATCTCATACTTGTTCAAAATATCTATTGGTCATGTTTCGTTTATTTCAGTTCAGTTGTAAAGTAGCAAAAATCTTTACCTCTAGCCTTTAAAGGGTTAAACTGAATCGAACTACTGTATCGATACTAATTGAACGAAAACCGCTCAAACCGCAAACATCGGCCAGGGGGTTGCTGACCCCTGTCTAGAAAGACTGTGTCAGTGAGGGTTGGCGCGGTGTCGTGAGTAACTGTGGGTGTATCTGTTTCTCGTAGAGTTTCTTTTTTTCAAAGTCATAGAGTAAATCTTTTTTCTGTAGTTAAAAGTAATAACATTTTCAGCAGATAGATCCGGGGTATTTTTTTTCATCAAAAGTGGTTGATAGCTTTTTGAGGGGCTTTTATATAGAACTTTATATATAACTAGCTCTACATACCTGTATGCTCTTTTTCATCTACCGCTCCTTTGCCACCGTAACAGCCGACTTCACTCCTACCGCTATATGTATTTCTGGTGCGGCCCATTCTGGAATATGGCACCCAAGCTGTTTCGTTTGGGATATCCAACACCTGGAGTGGCTTCAGAGACTTGTGATGCAGATGATCCATGAACTCCACACAACTGGAACTCCCTCCCTGCCCCCTGTTTCCCCGACAGTACTGACATGCAGAAATTTAAAATTAATGTAAACAGACATCTCGCTACGCAGATCCCAGGTTAGGTTGCCCCCCATCCAACTTCTCCCCTTTTCTTTCTTCTCAGTAGCCCCTTATGTCTACAGTGGTGGCCTGCCTTGTTTGGGGTGAACTACGTAAAAAAAAAAATTTTTTTTTAAAAACAACAATTGGAGGCTATCGACCTATATTTGCTTGAGCGTAAGTGGCTGCGTGAAGACCTCATCCTCGGCTTTAACATCATGTGCGGTAACTACAATGTACCTCGTGACCTCTTCTTAACACCAGCTCTGTAGGGAGGGCTTCATGGATACTCAGAGAAGCTGCACCTGACCAAATTTTGACTAAATCGTCGGAAAGCATCTTATCTAGTTCAGGTCACTGCACACTGAAACAGGCTGCTAGAAACCGTGGTCAGCCTACAGATAACCAAACAGTTCAATGCAGCGGTGGATTCATCATGGCCACTGATTTTTGGATAATTACCCCTCACTTGAACAGTGAAGGATGCGTGGAGACACGATTGTGGCATAAAATACCATCAACCAGAATTCAAATATACCTTTCAAGAAGTTTTTTACCCCAGCACCAAGTCGTGGTCTCTATGGAACCCAGCAAATGATGTCACTTTCGTCTTATTCTTCTAATAAGACAACATTCTCTGTCCGTGTTTCGGCTTTGTGGAACAGCCTACCAAAAGTAGTAACGATGTCTATCATAGACAGGTTTAAAATCGCTTAAGATAAAACATTCAAACGGTATATAGATGTACACATCTTCTAATTGTCCTTTTACATGGCTTGTGTCACTTTGCTATTTTTTGCCAAAAATTTGATTTGATATCTCTACCTGTCATTGCCCAGGGGTTGTTTTAATTATTTTTTTTTTTATTTCACCTTTTGCTTTTTTTTTGTTTTTTACTATACCGTTTTTATTTTAACAAATTATTCTTTTTTAAATAGGATTTTGCAAATTAAATTCTATTATTACGATATCATTTTGTCATTCAATTAATAATTGAACCAACTTGTTATAAAACTATAACTAATTTTGTTATGGTAATGTTGTTTTAATGTCTATAAAATTATTGGATGTAATAGCTTCCAAAACTTTCAATCATATAATACATGAGGATTTGCTAAGAATTTTAAAGACAGAAATGACTTTCTATTCGACAGTTTAAATGCTTCTAAATTCCTTTCAAAGTTCAAATGGTTCAAAGTATTTCATTTTTTTGTTGTTTTTTTTTCAACTAATAATAAAAGATTAAAATGGCTGAGTTGTTTACGAAAAAAACGAAAGGCGATTCTAGTGTATTTAATATTCATAATTAAATGAATTTTTTTTAATGGGATTTTTAAAAAAAGTTGTTTTAGTACATTAAGTTATCGTGTTTTTTTATTTAAATAAATAATCGATTCATAATTTTTTAAAATAATGTTAACTTACATCGAGGCAAGAAACACAAATACATGAGAAATGGTAACATAATTTTATTAATATATAGATTCCTTATTAAACTCAACAAATCTTTAGAATAGAACTTTTCAAATATTTTTTCTATGTAATTTGAAATGTGTCTTATGACTTTATTTTTCAATCGTTTCTTGCAGCTGTAATTGAAACCGGAGATGATGCTGAAGTTGTCCGTGCAAAATATTTTATCCGTGATGAATTCTTGGTAAGATTCATTTCTACGTTCCATCTCATTTTGTTTCTTTACCTTTTAAAATTTTATTTATTTAATGGTTTTCCTTAAACTTTTTTAGACTTTTTGTTTTAATATCCATTTTGATGTCAATCGACATTTCCTCTATTTTCTTTCATAATCATGATGCAGCGTTTCTGATGTTTTGAACAAAAATATTCTTAATTCAGTGTTACTGGCTGACAGTGAGGAAGTTGGAAATGGGTGGTGGGCATATACATTTAGTCTTTCTTTAAATTATTTCAATGGAAATAACCTTTTAAACTTATTTTAAATCTTCATTGTCAATACTTTTTTCTTTCTGCTGCTATAGACGACATGTTCAAACAGATGCAGAAACACAGGGATGCTGCTATTTTGTTTTTGTTTATTGAATCCGACTTTTGCACAAAGCCCATGGAGGTGATGCCTCAGGATTGTCTGGTCTACATTAAGTTCTCATTGGCCATAACTATTTATTATACCTGCAAGGTCTTTACCTTTGACACCCAAAGCAGGAAGGCCCAGTATTTGCATACAAAGTCGGGGAAGGTTTGATCCAGAACACACAAAGAAATGACAGTTGCACATGCACAGAAGTAAACGTTGTTATTCTTACTCAATGGATTTGCATTTCTGTACCTGACACATCCTTGCTTGCCACACTCAGAAGTAGAGAGGACCAGAGGACGACGGATCCTGATGTTGACTCCACGTAAATTTTTACCAGAGCTCTGTTAGCCAGATAGCTCTGACATGACTATGTTGCAACTTCTCCTACCATAGTGAGGAAGGATTAGACTTGGTGGTGGGGGTGGCGCCTGTCGGATTGCAAGCAGAAATTTAACCAGCTCTTGTTAGATCGCTTTAGTGACAAGGTTATCATGTTGAGACGCCCAAAACTGTTAATGATCTCAGGCTTAAGACATCAATAACAATAAAATCTGGTTCATCCTTAAGATTTTTACCATGTTTTTTTTTTCAAGAAAAATTGTGCTAATGAAAAATTTCAATATTACAAATGTAAAAACATTTGTAATATTGAAATTTTTCATTAGCTGATTTTTGGTAGATTTATAAAAATCATAGTGTTTTGTTTTTTTGCCTAAATATTTCCCTCTGCAAATTTTGATATACAGGCAAAGAAATGACGACACTGGAGATCTTTCCACTTTCAGTTCTCTTTTATATACTTCATTTTTGTAGTCAGCTTTAGAAATGCAAAGAAAACATTTCAATAACTTTTCATTATTTAATTGAAGTAAAATTTATTTATTTTATTTTATTCTATTTGTGAATTTATTTTATTTGAATTTATTTTATTTGTGAATTTATTTATTTTATTTTATTCTATTTGTGAATTTATTTTATGTGAATTTCACAAAAAAGAACTTTGGGTTTGTTCTTTTTTTTTTTTTGTTTTATTTTTTTGCAATAAACATAAAATAATACATTAAGTCTGAAGGAAATAAAATCAATAAATTTTATAATTCCTTTATCCTTCGATCTGTCATTACTGGTCAGTGTCTGATCGATGCAGATCACAAAAAGCAACCCAGGAGAGTATATCTTGAGCCAGATCTTTCCAATTCCATCCCAGATCTCATCACAGCGAATCATGCCATCTTGTTGCTAGTTTTTCTACTGATCACTTGTTGTCAATTAGTAGTCGCTCAGTGACCATCTGCATTCATTGGTCATTCAGGTAAGGTGGCTGACCCATCTCTTTGATTTGTCGGCTGAATTAACTGCCTCTGCCACCTTCGTCGCTGCCGGCAGCAGCTTGTTGCTGACCCGATTGGCCCAGCAGACTTTGGCCATGAGGTGCTCAGAAGGTGATGGCCAGCTTTTGTTGGTCAGTCCCTGTAGATAAACAAGTCTCTGACCTGTACAGTGGGTTGGTAGCATGCTGCTGTTGAACAGATTGGGCCTGATGTCTGTGGTGGAAGACATTAAGCGGATGGAAACTTTCGATTACTATTTCCTGAGTCGCATCCTCAATATCCGATGGCAGCACATTGTCTCAGACATCTCGGTACATTTCCGCTGCAAAATCAACTCCCTCCGACAAGTCATCCATCGTCTATGAAGCAATTGCCCCAGCTCCCCTACAGGGTTGAAAAAAGTGATCTGGAAAAAAGGTGATCTGGAACCAAACCTGTCTGCTGAGTTCTCCATTGGACCAGCAAGAAGCGAGAGGTCACCCAATTATTGACTTCAAATTATCAGGCTTGGTTGGCCATAGTGACAAGGACAGATGGAGCTGGCTCGACCCACCCTGGGTGAATGCTGTTTCAAGTACAAGTAGTAAGATGTCTGGGTCGATCATCTTATTGCTAGGTACCTTCATGATGGCAGCATGGGCAGTTCTCCTTCTGTGTGTTTTGGTGCTACCAGATCAGGCTGTCTGAAGATATCGGCTTCCTGGCCCAAAATGCACCAAACATTGATGTTTTATTGTTTGTTTTTTCCCCTGGAAGGGGGGAGGGGTTAATGATGATCGCCTGAGATGTCACTAGTAGGAAATTCTGACGAGTTCAATCATTCCAATTTTTGCACCCATCCAGAGTGACCACTTTTGAGGGGAGCTGGACTCCCACTTTAAACTTGACCTTGTGTAACATCATGCAATGCTGGGGATGCAAGTAAATTTGATTGCTAAATTACTTTGTTCACCTTGTATCTTTTGTTGAGCAAACCTTCTTTTCTATCCTTAATGGTTGTTGGAGATTTTTCCTTATTATTTTTTCTGTTAACCCTGAGTTAATACTGGTTACAACAAGTGACATTTCGGGCGTTATATATTTCTTTTCTTTGGTGTCTTATATTTTTTAATTAAATCTTTTTTTTCTTTTGTGATTTTTAGCGAATAAGCACTGCTACACGAGATGGTCGTCATTACTGCTACCCTCACTTCACATGTGCAGTTGACACGGAGAATATTCGCCGAGTGTTTAATGATTGTCGAGACATCATCCAGAGGATGCACCTGCGCCAATACGAGCTTCTATGATCTGCTGGTGTGGAACTACTACTACTACTGCTACTACTACTATAACAAGCAAAAAGAAAGAAAAAACAAACAAAAAAAAAACAACAGCAACTTCTTTTAGTACTCAAAAAAGGGATACATTGACTTGATATAAACACAAAATCTATATTTAATAGAACAAAAAAAAAAGAAGAAGCAAGTGTTAATAAACACAGGCATTTGGTAGTGTATTTGTTAATGGATCCCTAATTTCTGCCAGTGTTTGCCGGTGGAATCAACTGAGACCAAAAAAAAAAGAGAGAAAAGAAATCATTTTTTTTTTTTTAAGCAAAACCAAACAAAAATAACTGACCAAATTTTTTGAGGGAGAAAAAACAAAAAAAACAAACCCGAGACACAGTGTCCAGCTTTTATTTTTTAGTTTTCCCTCCCCACCCCCCAACACTGTTCACCCACTCTCCACTTTAATAAATATATATATATATATATATATATATATATATATATATATATATATATATATATACGTGTCCATTAACTGACAGTATGCATAGGTGATAATACATCAGTCGGAAATTATTTTTGCTGCAGGTTCTCCAGTCTATAGTAAGAAGCCGATCAGAAAGGCAATAATTTTCTTCTTTTTTTGTTCTTCTCTTCTCTTCTTTCTTCTCTTCTTTCTTCTTTTTCTCTTTTTTCTCTTTTTTTTCTTTCTTTCTTTTTCTCTTCCCCCCTCTCTCTCTCTCTTCCCCCCCCCCATCTTTCTTCTAGTCTAAATTCTAAGTTCTTATAAATCCAGTAAAAAAAAACAATATGTAAAAAAAAAGAGGAACAAAAATAAAGGATGGAGACAATCCCCTCCCCCCACCCCCCACAAAAAAATTCAACAAATTGATCAACCTCTTTTAAACTCTCTCTCTCTTTCTTTCTTTCTCTCTCTCTTTCTCTCTCTATCTATCTATCTATCTATCTATCTCCCCAGCCATTTCTAGTGCTTTGTCCCTTCTCCCTCCAGCTCATCATAAGATTTCTTACATTTTTGTATATTTGGGTGTTATTGTAGATCCTGTCCACCTAAAGAAAGGAAAAAAAAATGAATTTTGTTTAAATCTGCAAATCAACCGCTCACAATATGTGCACAAGGGTATGATTGTATATATTATTACTGGGTTATTACGTGTATATGTTATGTGTGGTTGAATGTGAACTTAATGAATGTTTGATAAAGGAAGTCTCCTGCAACAGTGTATACAATAAACTGTTTTTGTTAATTTTTATGATTATTATTATTATTATTATTATTACTACTATTATTATTACTATTATTATTATTATTATTATTATTATTATTATTATTACGTTAGGCAGCCATCTACATGTCTATCTGCTTTACCTGTCAATCATATTACAACAACAACAAAAAATAACATCACGTAAAACAGCTTAAAGTGACAGCATTCAAGGCTATACATTTGTATTTTTTTAAATACATGTTTCCAAAGTTACAAAGATGTTAATAATTAATAAACTATGTTTTTAAAGTTATAAAAATGTTAATTAATAATATACTATTTTTCCGCGAGGAATAGAAATATTTGTAGACATAAGTTCTTTCTACTTATCTATTTAATTTTTTTTTAATTTCCCGTCTCTTCTTTTTTTTTTCTCGGCTACCACTTTTTTACCACTACCTCTTTCTCTAATTTAATTCCATTTTGAATTTTTTAATTTAAAAACATCTTAACACCTGACCTTTTAATTTATTAACTTTTAATATATATATATATATATATATATATATATATATATATATCATCCACAGACTGTTTCGTTGTATCATGGCTCTTCAGTATGACTAGACATGGTGAGTGTTTTCATGCTGAGATTCGAAACCAGATCGACTGATCACTTAAAACTGTGATCAGCAGTCGAGCATTTTACCTATATGCTATATTTACTTGCCCTGACAGTAAGGAAAATTATAGCGCTTATGTTCTTTTTTGTTTATATTCGCATTGCTGGTTACTGAGAGAACTCTATTCTAATTACAAATTATGCTTTACACTAAGTGTAAAATGTTATTTTTCCTACTAGAGACTTCAACCCACAAGTGGGGAGAAAATGTAATCATTGACAGACAGTTGTTTCGGTTTTTCACGACTCATCAGTGTGGCTAAACGTAGTGAGCGTATCAACTTTGAGATTCGAAACCGAACGGCAGGTCACTTCCAACCTTGACCAGTGATGTCGGATGTCTTACCATCTGAGCTAATAAACAACCCATTACTAAGAGTGGGAGAAATTAAAAAGATAAGTAGAACTCGGCCAATATGAAAAATAATTTTTTTATTAAATTACGTAAGGAAAGTTTGTTTTTTTCAACAGCAAATACCTGCTTAAATTTTAATTTAGTACTGTCCTTTTCATCTTTTATGTGTTCTGTGACAATTTAGATACATTTTGATAGCATATATAAATTTTTCTTTTTTTTATAATATATTGTTAAAATATATTTTTTTATTTTTTTTTTTTTTGCAATATTTTTTCATATTTTAAAAACTTCTTAAATTTTAGCATTTTTTTTTTTCAATGATACTGAACAAATGTGAGTATGAGATGGGTTTTTTTTTTTAGTTTTTAAAAATGGTGGAAGTCTTCAACTCGGATCCAAGAATTAATTTTCTTTATTCTACCAAATCCCAAAATTTTGAAAGCCTATTCGAAAACTTTTTTTTGTGATATATTCTTAAAATAACATTTTCAGACTTTTTTTTTGTGATATATTAAAATATATTTTTAAACCTTTTTAATTTTTAGCATTTTCTTTCTACAGTTATATACTATAGTCAACCGATGTGAGTATAAGACGCTTTTTAGTCTTTAAGAATAGAAGCCATCAACTTCGCTTCTAGAATTTCATTTAGTTTATATAGCCTCAAAGATGAAGAAACATGTTTTTGATTTGGGCAAATTTTTTATAGGAAGGAAAGCATAGATGATATCTAGGTGTGCGTGGTTGGCTTAATCGATCCCACCGAGAACGGTGGAATCGGCTATGGCGGGTTCAAACCCTGTCGGAATTATTGTGTTTAATTACTTACTAATGTTATTCGGAAAGGTATGAACCCGTAATTTACTCCCCCCCCCCCCAGCTATGGGTAAAATAGTGACTCGTGTTTAATTGATCATATACTTTTAATTGTATCAAATTAATTGTTGACAATAGGTATTGTTTCATGTTTCAGCATCAAATGACCCAAAAGGGGATAGGCAGTAAAAATAGACAAACCATAGATGATGTCAGTTTACACCCTACCCGGTGAAATATTAATTTTTTAAAGTTTATGTGTGCATGTTATATATATATATATATATATAGGTACAGACAAAGGTGTTAGAAACGAACCGTAGCTTTCATAGGAATACTGGTTTCATATTCCCAGGAACCTGAACAGATACGTATGGCTAATCTACAACCCTATCAGCTAGAATTCTAGGTTCGTTTTTAAAACCTTCGTCTGTACCTATTTAAATAAATATATTGGGCTCTAATAATTGAACACTCTGGCTAATTTTTCTTTTTTAAAAATCTGTGTATATATATATATATATATATACATATATATATATATATATAAATAATCAGCATCTTATAAAATGTCCAATCTTTGCTTATTCATACTTTTATTTAATTTTTTTTATTTCTTCTATGTTTTTTAATATCTGGGTTAAAAATATTAACAAAAAAAAACATTATTTCTGTTAATTTTAACATTTATGTTAAAAAAACAAGAAATGACAAATTAAATGAAAGAACCAATAGGCAAAAGATGTCTATCTTGTTAAATCAAGCTTGTCTTATATATATATATATATATATATATATATATATATATATATATATATATAGCTGTGAGTAATGGCCTTTAAAACCGGCTCAAAGTTTATAATTTGCACTTATCTACAGTGCTCAATGCCTTCTCAGACAGAGCTCTATAGTACTTGAATAAATTATGGGTGTTTTAATAGGCCATTACCAAAGGAGAAAAAAATGGGATAACTGCAAGATGATTATGCAAAACTGGAAGTACACAAGGCAACTATTGCGGTTTAGATTGTGTTTTTAGTCTATCTGGCGATTGCTCAGTGTGTGAAACCATTGGTAATGGCCTATTAAAATTCATAGTTTATTCAAGTACTATATATATATATATGCATGTTTGTTTGATGTGTGTGCCTTTTATATATATATATATATATATATATATATATATATATATATATATATATATATATATACACATGTGTAAATCATGTTCCAGTCTGTTTACAATTTTTTCTCAAAAACCATTACTTGCCAAAGTGTGTGTGTATGTATATATATATATTATAATAGGATTTTATTCTTTTTTACTCATAACTTTTTTTCTCTGCATTGGTAATCAATTTCAAATAATGATATTTGTTTGTTTGGTTCTCTGTTTCTCCAAGCTTAATCGAAAAGTTTCTAAAGAATGTTATATATATATATATATATTTATATACATAAAGAGAGCGAGCGAGCGAGAGAGAGAGACTTAGCATCAATTATAGTCAGGCTTTAAAAATATTTGATTGATGTACAATTGTTTGTTACCCGACCTAGATGGCAAGAAATCTACCTTGCAACATTATTACAAACACAAAGATGTAACATTTATTTTATGTCATGGAGCTGAGATGAAGAACATAGAATTAAATTCATTCGGGATTATTTTATTCTCCATACGCTGAGTGGAAATGTGTCTGTCTCAGTCATAACTTGGTGAATGAGTGTTCCAGTGCAATTGTTTGTTTGTCTAAAATATATGTTTGACAGTCAGGTGAATCCGGCTCAGATAGAGCCGCCGCCACTGATATGTGTGTGTGTATGTGTTCTGCCAGTTTGATTGTATGCATGCGTATATGCAGTGACACTTTGGCTTTCATATTTGCCCCCGTTTCTGTTGGACTGTTACCGTTCATCTATTGCTCGTGTTATGTCATAATTGTTTGTCATCTGTTGCTCTGGATGAAATCGGCCTCATCTCTTGGTCTGCTCCCTGTTCCTGCCTCATTTAAGTACCTACCAGACCCCACCTTACATCCATGGTGACCTAATCGATATCTTCTCTGTAAGGGTGCCTATACTTATTGGTACACATGGTGCTGGTGGCAGTGGTTGTGTTAGCAGCAGCAGCAACAGCAGCATTAGTAGTAATAGCAGTAGCAGCAGTGGGTATCAATATTGGTTCATTGTGCAGACCAGTATGCAATGCTTGAGACAAAACCTTTTCTTTCTTTTTTTTTCTTTTTTTAATTCTTTTTTTTATCCTCATAACTCTTCACTCCTTACCTATGAAATGGATTTATAAAAACTTTATGAAATGAAGAAAAATAAATGTCTTTCTTCAATTTTACTATCTAACTGAAGCAACGTGCAACCACTACCACCACACAACAAAAAAAACTATATATATATATATATATATATATATATATATATATATATATAACTTTCTATGGATTACTAAATATCTGACATATTTTATGTATTTAATGAAACGTTCAGGAAGTATATCACTTGTAGCTAATAGGAAGACCGTTTTTTACGTTATACGATCGGCTGCCTGTGAATAAAGCCCAAAATAAATATCGGAGAAAAATGCAGAACATCCGCCAGGATACAAATCTAAGAGTCAGAATGAGGTTTAACTGCTCGGCTCCTGTTGGGAGTTTCGGAATTTTTCTTTGTTATTTCTTTTATGTTTGATTTCTAGGTTGTGGGTCGTATACACGGTTATTATGAATAATATATATATATATATATATATATATATATATATATATATATATATAGTTTTCCTGTTAAATACAATGTGTACTTTCAGAATATTTCTTTGAATAATATATATATATATATATATATATATATGTTTATATATATAAAGGACGAAATCTCATTTTTTTAATCTTTAATGGCTGTGTCAATTTAAAAAAAAAAAAGAATTATTTAAAATGTAAAGAAACAAAACAAAAATAAAGAAAAGAAATTCCAACTGATTTGAACATTTTTCTAAAACTTTTCTTTTTTTCTTAAAACATTTTTTCACTTTTTGAAAAGAAACGGCATCAAATCTCATATTCTGCTGAGAAGAAAAACAGAATAGATTGAAATATTTATTTCTTTTTCTTGCCATCCCTTCCCTTCCCTTCCCTCCCTCCCAAGAAACTGGTGTGTAAATTTCTTCAGTTTATAATCTTTCCTTTATCGTTAACTGTCAATGTTAACTAGCTTTCTTTGTTTTCTTTTTTCTTTTTTTTTTGTTATTTCTCTGTATATTCATGCACAAATAGACACTGAACTTCTTTTCTTTTTCATCACTACTCTCTTTTTAATACTGTGCATTTACACACAGTTGTGTGTAACTATTATTCGTTTCAATTGTCTATACACACACATACCAAATATCCAGGACTTTTTAAGTATTATCATCATCATCATCATCGTTGTCGTCATCACTATCATTTTCAGCCTCGCAATACTATTATATGTTCTACTAGGCAACAGACAGCTTCATCTTTTGAATCAAACTAACATCTTCATCTTGACAGGATGCAAGCAGATGCCAGGTTTCTGGGGATATTTTCTTTGAAATACTAAGGTCTTTAAGAGCCTGGTATTAGTATTATTATTATGATGATCATTATCTACTCACTTGGAGTTCTCACACAAGTCATTATCAGTGATTGCTCACTGGCAATAACAAGTGGTGTTCCCCTGGAGTCCAAGTGACAACAATTCTCCCCAGATTTCCATCGCTCTATGCCTGTTCCTATAACCCTTGTAAATCATTTTGTGTTGGACCATTGGTCTTTTCTAGAATTTCAGTGGCAATAAACCTCTCCAAGGTTTCAGTACACTCCGCATCCTTCCAGCGGAGGTCTGATTAGTGCTTTCCCTCCTCAGTCTTTCCATCCTACTTGACCCTTCACAACTACTTTGTATGGTATCAGCCGAGGTTTAAGCGACGTCAAGCCTGATCAGTACTAAATGGGTGACCGTTTGGAAAGACCAGTTGCTCTATGTAACAAAGATTTCTTCAGATTCAAAATTAATCTACAAACCAATCGTATACAAAAACGTGTACGATTTCGGTATTCAAAGACCCAACGAGGATTATCATGCCGTAAAACACAACAACAACAACTACCATCTGAGGCTGGTGCCACTACATATGATGTGTGTTTTGTTGGGGGTGACAGATTATGGGGTTTCTGGCAATTTCAGTTCTATTATTATTATTAGATTTTGTTTAGTTTTCTTGTAGGTCATCGATATCAAATGTGATTATTTTTATGATTGCAGTGATATAACTATAATTATTGTTACTTTTAGAATTGTATTTTAAAATTCACATATATTCATTTTTAGGGTATTTTGGTCGGTTAATTTTCCAGGAAGGTGTCATTGTTTTGTGGAGGATTTTTCGAAACTTTTCATTGCTTATCCAAGCACTGCTGCAAATTGTCTTGAATTTCTCCTTTCTGCTGGACATCGACGATACCGAGTTAGGAGAAGTGTGGTTGGCGATTGAGCAACACTTGCTCAAGATGAGCAGGATTGACTTTGGCAATGTTCTCTTTTGATGCAACGTAAGAAGTGCAAACTGGGAAGAGTTGCCTTCTTTTTTTTTTTTTTCCCCCCTTCTATATTTTTGACACGTTTCTTCATTCTAAACACAAAAGGAATTATCTGCCGCTGGTCAGTCTTTCATGGACCATTTTCCAAAAACAATAGCCGATTTTTAAAAAAAAATAGTAAGTCACTTTTTTTTAATGGCTGTGTGATTCTGTAGAAGCCCCATAACGTTTTATGATTTATATTTATTTGTCAAGTTAGATTAATCGACAAATGATGAAGATTAAGGATTAAATAACATTTAAAATGCACTAGAAACATTTTTTACTGACTAGTTTCAGTTCCTTTACTCCCATCGAAGACATTAGTTTGTATTTTACAGTTTTATTACAGGCTTTTTGCTGCATTTGTTTAATGAAATTACTTGTTTAAGTGATCAGCCAATGTTTATTTTAGCTTAATATTTGTTAAACACTATATATTTATTGATTTATTTATGATGTTGCAAAAATTCAGATAAACATGGTACCTTAGGGGGAAGACCCAGGCAAAAACTTCCATGTTTTCTTGAGTTTTAATTATAAACCACTCTCTGATTTTCGTCAGCCATATTTTGATACGTGGAGTTGTTTATCTAGCTATAAGCCTGGGTTCGCTCTCCCAGCTTGAAACCTAAGGTACCATTTTTATCTGAACTCCTGTGACATTATAAATTAATAAATATTACGCTCTTATTATTAAATAATCAAGCACTTTATTGGATTTCTTTCTATCCAATGGAACCAAGAATTATATATATATATATATCAAATCATAAACTTCAAAAACCAAAATTATAGCTAAATGCAGACACGTAAACAAATCCTGGCTTTGCTGTGTAAGCCCAGATTAAGTAAAAAAAATGTACAATAAAAAACAATCGTCCAAATTATTAACAATCATCAAAATTATTAACAATCAATATTATATATAAAACAACAACAAAATAACTGTCCTTTAGTTTATAAATAATTGAAAATTAATATATAAAACAAGAGTAAACAAAAAATGGCAGAATAAGATTATAAGTTTATATTAGTGATAATAAAAAACCTGAAAAACAATAAGATTAAATATGTCAATAAATACAGATATGATTTGATACAAAAAGAAGAACACATGCTTCACTTCTGACGATTAAATAAAAGTACAACTGCAGTAAAGTGTTAAAGCTTAGTGGATTTTAGTATTGATTATTGATTATTGATTATATATATATATATATATATATATATATATATATACAGGGTGGGCCAAAATAAGGGTCCTATCTTTAAATTTGAATAACTTGAATTTGAATAACTTCCACAAAATAAAAGTTAAACTCACCAAACTTTATGTGTGTGTAGACTGACCCTTCCGAGATTTTTTGAAATAAACAAAACAAATTTTAGCCGAAAAACACTTCTTAAAAATTACAAAAACTAAAGTATTGTTTTTTACACTGTTTTGAGTTTTTTAAGCAAAAATAATGTTTTCTAAATGAGGGTACGTTCCTTACGGCTAATACGGCTCATGCTTGCTTCGGAAGGGGTCCTTTACTTATTCTAAAAAAAAAAATTAAAAAAAATCAATAAATAAAAAAGTTATGAATTTTTAAAAATAGGACCCTTATTTTTGCCCACCCTGTATATATATTCATTATATAAACTTTTGATTTGGCTTACGCAAATGCAATTCCATTTCGGCGACTTAAAGCTTCGTTGGAGCCGAGATGGTTTCTCGGCTCAAACGAAGCATTAAGTCACTGAAATGCAATTGCATTTGTGTAACTCAAATTAAATGTCTATATATAACGCTCTACCTAGTATTGATCACTTTTGAAAAAAATATTGGTTTTAAGTTCATTTTATGAATACATTTGAACTTGATTAATTGTTTTGTCTTTATTGTGAGACTTCCTCAGGATGAAGAAAAATGCAAAAAAGAATAATGATATATATATATATATAATATAAATCAAACAAGAAAACTCTCTCACAATCAGAACATAACTGAATTTAGACAGCAGATCTTGGACTAATAAAGGGTTCAATATCCAATCGGATAGAGCTATATCAATAATAAATGATAAAAAAATTTACTTAGCTTAAAATTTTACTGCACTTTCGTGGTATCACTGATCATCAGAAGTGTCTGACTGATTTCAGTCAGAAACACTTTTGATGTTCGGTGATACTGAGAAACTGCAGTAATTTTGTTATCATTTATTATTGACCTATATATTAATGTACATTAAATCCATTAGGGTTAGGAAGTGGAATGACACTTACGGCCAACAGAATACAAGATACGTATTTTGGTTTCTGCTCATCGCAAGGATCATTGTATATTTTCCATTGGTTGTCAATATTTTTCAACCCTATGAAAAATTATTAAAAAGATAAAAACTAGATGTTGAATTGTGGATTTTTCAATGCAAGTAAGTCCTTCCTATTCAGAGGGTTGTGCAAAAGAATTTTCCTATCCTATCTAATAACTCAGCCAATTCATCTCTGTAGTATTTTAAGCTTGATTTGATTTCTGAGAAGTAGGGCTGCAATGATACGTGTTTTTATTTTCGTAATACGATATCTAACATGAGATGTAATTCAAGATATGATACGCATCCCGATCCAAGATTTATTTAAGGAAATTCCTGAGAAGTATGTTTGTGAAATTTAAAAGTGAATGTCTGAAAAAGTTATCAATTAAAATGCATCTGTTGCTGCTTCATTGGTGATGTTGTTTATTTTCTTATGCACAGTGAAATAATAACTAAAACATCAAAGCCCTCGATGATAGTTTATAATTTACTTGCCTCCCCACGAGGGCAGAGTTAGATACAAGGTCGGTTTTTGAGTTGAGGAAACTCCAGCTCCTAAAAAAAGAGGTGCTCTGGATTGAGACAAAAATAAAAATGACCTCCGTTTAGAAAGACTTTTCCTTCACTGAGCAAAGACAGAAAAGATTAAATGTAGTATCAGAACAGATACTACACTTTGCTCCTAGCCAAAAGGTCAATTTATTTAGTCAAATAAAAATCACAATAGTTTTCTTTGACTGAGGCATTACGACCTATTTGGTTTTGGGGGATATGGGGGTTGGGGGGTCGAATGTACTTTTTTTGACAGCAAAAACTTTCGCCTGCTCTAAACTAGACACTATCATCAAAATACCGCATTCACTCCATGGCTTTTATCCTACTTAAAAGATCCTCAATGGTTTCAATAAGATTTTATTTACGAAAATGAATATACATGAATAATGATGGGGCAATCTACAAACACCCAAAAAGAATGAAAAATAGAAAAACACAAAGAAAATGCTAATGGGGCAAGTTAGTAAGACTCTCCCAACACTTTGCTAAGTATCAGACCGCCCACTTTTTCTGGGTCAACCGAAAACAAGCAAGACAGTCTCTAAATCGGGGTGGGTGCTAAGAGGGATATCCAAAAAAAAAAGAACGGGCTGAAATATGGGAATGGATGGTGTCCTCCAAGATAGAAACAACGTTTATGGGTGGCCAAAGGCAAAATAAATATGGAGAGTGGGCATCTTTGGAGGCTCTCTAGTACCAAAAAACAAAACAGGACCAAGACTCATTTATTCCACTAGCTAAGCGTCTTTTTCAACAAATTCTAAGGGATGGGTTTCGTAGAACCCAGGACCTTGCATGCCATTCTTAGGCTCCTTGTCAGATGCATCAACTAGTGTCATGCATCCATCTCCTATTGAACTCCATGCGATGTAATCTTTTTCAATCGCATCTGATCTTCACTTTAAGCTGATGTTTAAAGTAAACAACCAGATCCCGATCGGAAACAGATCCGACCCCATGAACCTCATCAAGATGTGTAACCCACATCACTAGTCTCACTACGGCTAGGATAGCTAGAAAAAACATTCTTTTCGTCCTAGACCACAGCAGAGCTACATTATTTATAACGGATGCTACATCAAGAACCAACAGCCACCTGGCGTCGATGCAAGAGTCGCTGAACTTTGCTGCAAGCGAAGAAATCGTGCTCGGACGTTTCTTCTTCATGGTCCTCACAGTGCGGGCATAAGGGATTGACCCTTAAACCATCTCTGTGTAATTTGGCATAGAGGGGCAGTGCGTTCTGAACCAGTAGCCAGGTCAGAGAATACTCAGAATTGTTGAAATAACCCTGGCGCCCAACTCCACTGAGAGTGGATCTCCTCCTCTGACCATTCCAGCCGCTCCCAAACCGGTACCCACCACTTATTCCCTATATAGTTTATTTCTAGGCTATGCAAGGGCCCTGCTCCCCGGCAACCCTCTAAGTGCGGCTCAGCATTTGGCAAAGAACTGCGTTTCTTCCCTCGGTTTACGATGGCCTTCAACTGAGAGGTCAGGTATGAGGTTGGGAAAGGCTCTCTCAACCGCAGGGACTCACGGAGTATCTTCTAACAGAATGCGCCAAATCCGGCATTCCTAAGCCTCCCTCGCTCAAACGTTGTGTGAACATACGGTTTTCCTCTCCAAAAGAAGCGAGAAGAGCAAATGCGTGAAACTCAATAGACGGTTCGCAGGCAGGGGTAGTACAGCCACTTGGTAAAGGATGGCACGAAAGACTTAAGTGATGCATGCCTTAGCTCTACCCTTTAAGGAAAGTTTCCTTCAAATCCAAGTCCCCACAAACGATTAGACCTTTGACTATACTTCCAACCAATTCTTATCCAGCTAGAGACCCGATCCCAACCAAATACCAAGGATCTGAATTCGGCCATCGAACCAGCTGAAAATACCTGGAAGTGCGGCCTCTGCTCCAGACTCTCAGACGCAGGCGATTGGACTTGCTACAGTTGATGAGGTCCCTGTAACTTCTTTGTACCGAACGAGCGCCTTAATCACTGTTGCAAAAAGGCCAAGGAAGCCCTCAATGATAGTTTATGATTTACAAAAATAATTAAAGGAAATATTATGTAGACGCATCAGCAAACTGAAAAAGTACCATGATGCAACAGTGGATTGTTGCAGCAAAACTGAGAAGCATTGAAACAAAGCTGATATTCAGTTCTATCGAGTTGTTATGCCGCGGAAAGTAACCAGATCTATCCTGCAGGAAGTGGGTTTGCTCAGACGATTTTCATTGGCTGCTTCTGAGCATCCATATCACATAAAGTCTGTTTTTCTGTCGGGCGATTTTAGTTTGGAATGTTAATGTAGTGCATCGTATGATGTCACATTCAGGGAGGAGAGATTTTTGTTTTGAGAAATGCTTGGGTCGCTGGTGGAGCCGATCTGATGATTTAAAACCCGAAACCTGAAGTGAAATTGTTTCATCACCGATGACCGACCTCGAAGTATGGGGGAGTGGGGGGGGGGAGATTTCTGCTAATCAGCAGTAGATCATTAATGTATTTAAGTATGATAGTGGGACCCGGGGAAATTCCACAGTTTTATCCTTCATATATTGTATATTTCTGCCGTGCTTAAAAATATTTCCATTCTCTGTAGTGGTAGTGTTTATACACTGCCTTGTCAATAGTTTTATAGCTAGAATTATGGCCATGTATATATGGCCTACAGGGGTGTCCATGACTAGTCTCTATTCATCCCAGCATTATGGGATGCGCAAAATATAGCCTCTCATCGTCCGTGCGTAGTGAGGAGCCACATCCTTCTCTAGGTTACTTTATTAATATGCATGAACCCAGACAGAACCCGGCGGATCTAGAGAAGTAACCCATGACCACAAATCCTGCTGTTCATCTCCACCGTCGCGTTCCGCATCATCTCTTTTTTCGCACCCTCTCAACAACAGCTGCACTCCAAGCAGTTTGTGGCCTGCCAGAACGCTGGTCACTCTCCGCTGATGTGCGGCCATTTTTGAATCGGTTGAACCATTCCTTAATTTGTGTTACACATCGCATCTTCTCCAAACTGAATCTAACGCGACGACGGATATGTACACCATTCCAAAAGAAGACTTCCAGAGGTGTTTCCGGCAGTGGATGGATCGGTTGGCTAAGTGTGTGCAAGCACAAGGGGCCTACTTTGAAAAGGGATTAGGATCCCAATCCCCGTCACGTATTTGAAATATTTTTTTTCGGGCCTAAGGTCGGATACTTTTTAGACAGGCCTCGTACAATCAACCATTGGATAAAACATGTTTCACTATCAATTGATGAATGACTCAAGACAAGAAGGCGTATGATCATAATTCATTATTATTATAAGCAATCGAAGAAATTTATTTAAATACATGATTCAACCTTTGACAAAATATGAATATTAGATTTAAATTTTAAAGGTTTATGAAAGACTTTTTTCAAGCACCAGATTTAAAAAGCTTATATTTAGAACATGTGGAAGTTTCATTATCAGTGATTGCTCACTGGAAACAACAGGCGGTGTTCCCTGGAGTCTGAGTGACAACAAGTCTCCCTAGATTTCTAGTACTCTCTGTTTCTTTTGATAACCGTTGCAAATCTCTTTGTGTTCTCGCAACAGCTGTTTAGCATTGGTTTCTAGCTGGTGTCGGCCATTGGATTTCTCTGGAATTTCAGTGGCAATAAGCCTCCCCAGGATTCCAGTACTCTCAGTGCCCTTCCAGTGAAAGTCTAGATGGTGCTCTCTCTTCTTGGTCTTGCTATCCTCCTCGACCCTTTGCGACTATTTTTGTGACACCAACTGATGCCGGTGCCACTATGTATGTGTGTGTGTGTGTTTTATTATTATTATTATTATTATTATTCACTAATGCTGCGGCTGAAAACTCAGTTATACCATTTAAAAATATTCACTTAAAAAAACTTAACTTGACCTCATATTTCCAATATGAGTAATTACCTAATGTATTGTTGCTTTTTCTTTACAGTGAAATGGGTTTCAGCATTACTACACTTAAACAATTTAATTTTACTTAAAATCATATTATAGTTTTTTAAAAAAATTTAAAAAACAATAAATAAGTTAGTTATAGCAAGTTGACTGGCATATGTGAAACAGTGAGTAAAAAGAATAAGAAATATCTAACAAAGGGAGGTAACCTCCCACACCGTTTATTTAAAAATAAATCATTTTTTAATGAACGCGTTAGGTTGGTTACTTCCCTTTGTTAGATAATATGATTTCATACTTATCTATCTTGTAATCTCCGAAATTTCAACATTCCATATTAGATATTTCGAATATGACCAGTTTTTATTCACCTTTTCATGTGTAATAATGATATAATAATAATGAAATCACCGTCTACAGTGCTCAGGTGCACTACAGCTCATCAAAACTGCATGTACTATAAATAGAATGATGTACAATCGCCAGGGAAATGGACAGTGTATGAGTTATTATATACATGTGTGTGTGTGTGTGTGTGTGTGTGTGTGTGTGAAGGGAGGACATCAGGTGTTGCTTGGGCGAATTTCAGAAAGCATGAAAGTTTTAAAGGATGCAGTGTCTCAGCAGCCAACAACTGATGCGGGCAGATCGTTGCGTGCTTCAATAATTCTGAGCATGAAAAAATGTTTCCGAAAGTCATGGCAGCTGCGCTTTTTTCTGACTTTGTAGACATGTCAACGTGTGTTAGACATATATGGAGATCAACAGTCAACTTGCTATAACTAATTTTTATTTTTTATTTTACTGAAATATCATTTTAAATATACATAAGTTGTTTGAGAGTAATGCAAAAAATTGTGTGTATAATAAACGACCGTACATTAGGTGATTACCCAAGTATCTGTTCCGATGGATACTACACCCTATAGACCGGTATCGTCTTGGCTTTCGGTTCTTGATGATGCCGGTCAATGGGTCTGTCCTGTGCCGTTCTGGGAGGTCCACCTTCCCAGGCTTTGCTTCCTCTCTTTGGGGAGGAGTAAGTTTATTGCTTACTGCCTGAGGCGCCCCTACCGGGGAATGCCAACGGGGCTGCCCAGGCAATTTTTAATGGCCAGAGTGCTCACCTTCTCAGGCGCTGGCTTTTAAAATCCCACTTTCCGACCCAACCTTGGGTCACATCTTACCTTGTGGGAGTAAGATAAAAATGGCCTTGTGCCTAACCTCCTGAAGAGGAGGTAAATAATACCCAAATGTAACCTTTTGCCAACCTAGGCAATATTAATATACTTTTTGAGCTTATGGAAAATATTAAGAACAAAAAAAACTTGAGGCTGCGTAAAAACTTGAATTGAATTTAACGTTGTCTTTTGACTCCTTTAAATGCAGTTCAAGTAAGTTAAAAATGTGATTGGTTTATTTATAAAACGACTGCATTTGGTTAGGATCAAAGTGTAGTATCTGTTCTGATAATGTTTCATCTGTTCTGTCCTTGGTAAGTGAAGGAGAAATCTTTCTAAGCTGAAGCAATTTATTTTTTGTCCCAATCCAGAGTGCCCCTTTTTGGGGAGCTGGATTTTCCCCCATATTAAAAACTGACCTTGTGTCTAACTCTGCACTCGTTAGAAGGCAAGTAAATAGAGACTCCGGTATATAATGTTAACAGGTATAATTAATTGTCGTTTTCTTTTTTAAAAAAAATTTCTTTCTTTTTCTTTTCTTTTCTTTTTTTTAAAAAGAATATTGTTGTCAGTTTGAAAAAAAAAACAAAAAACATTTTAAGTTATTTTGGAGTGTGATAATTACTATAAAAAAAAAACTAAAAAAAAGAAAAAATAATATTTATTCCCATTAATGGGACGACAATCATTATAATGCTATTTTGGTGTGGAATATTCAATATTTATCATCTTAGTCCAATTTTTACAAAACCATTAATTCGATCCTCCCTCCCTCCCTCGTCACAATTTTAACTCCCCCCCATACACATAACTTGCACAACTTCCCCAACTATATTTTGTTACCTACTGAGAAAGAGAATGTGAACGAGTGTGTAAGAGAGAGAGAGAGGATTTATAAAAATGTTGTTATTCCAAAAGTGGAAATAAAAGTTCCCCATTACCATGCCCATCTGCCACCCCCACAAGATCGCTGATTAAGAATATATTTTATATTTTCCATTTTCTTTATTCCTTATCTTAGCATTTCAAGGACCAATGACAGTGTATCTTTTATAGTTATTAATCTGCATCTATCAATGTGATTATAATCTCCGTAGTGTAGGATCATTGTTGATGATGATCAAAATTTCATTTGTATTTTTTTACTCTTTGTAATTGTATAAGATTATTTTTGCTACTCTTAATGTTACCAGTTCAATTATTGCTATATAATATTACTATGATTTTATTGTATTTCTTGTCAGTAATACAACATGTCTTCGTATTACTATGCAAAATTTTGCTAGAATGAGATTATGATTGTTGAGAATACGTGAACGTAATACAATTACTACTACCACCACCACCACTATTATTATTATTATTATTATTATTATTATTATTATTATTATTATTATTATTATTATTATTGTTATTATTATTATTCAGTGATGCTGATAGTTTTTTTTTTAATTTAGTGAGTCCTGAGACCCACGAATTGGGAAATTTTATGAGCCCCCAACCACCACCACCACCATCACCACCAAGAAATTTATATTACGATTCCCAGAATAAAATGAGAAGAAAACGAAAATTTTAAAATCTAATTAACAAATAGTCTCTATATTTTTTATGTGTTTTTCGACATAAATCGAATAACAGTATAAACAGTATAAATGTGAATTAACCCCCCCCCCCCCCCCACTGGAAAGGATCACGTGACCAGAATTCAAGAATGTGCATTTCAAAGAACGATTGACTCTAATCTAAGAAGCTGCTCTTGATGTTCAAAGGTGAAGCGTAAGAATGAACTTCTGAGTTGAGTAATCCTTGTTCACATCCCATAAATGTATTTCCCTGATCCTTATCACAAAATTTAAATTGTTTTGTTACAAAGAAACCAGTGGTAGGTCGAGTCGACTATCCTTATATTTAGCTTGAAATGATGGGGGGAATAAAAAAAAAGAAGAAAAAAAAACAGGAGATAAAAGAGAACTCACACCCCCGACTGGTTTTCTGTATGTATCGTTTTTTTTATGAAAAAATTTACTTGCATCCTTGGGACGCAATGGTAAGATTTTACTGTATTCTTTTAGATTTTTATGCATTGTAGGACGCATAGCTATCAGCATTTCTAATTATTATTATTAATATTATTATTATTATTATTATTAATATTATTATTAATATTATTATTATTACGAGTGTACTACCTCTTCCATCAAAGCAATGACAATGTTTTCCCTGATTTATTTATTTAATAATAAATCATCATTGTTTAAATTTTCATGAAGATTTTTTTTTTTAAATCATTAAAACTAAATATCAGAAAAACATTTTTTTGGTGTTTACAAGCTTGAATGAAACTGTTGTAAAACATAAAATGAAAATAATATTTCAAAAACTTCGAATTGTCTTTTCGTTTTGAAAATATACTGTGTTGACTTTAGAGTATCATTCATCGTAAGGTCTCACTTGAAAAGAATAGTCAATTCACTTGAATCGATTTGTCTTTCAATCAAGGCAACACCTATAAAAGGCCTGACAGCTATGCAACTCGGGTTTATGACTGGGGGTGAGCATGTTAGAGCCTAAATTACTACTAAATAACAATTATTGAGAATATCTTTAACGGACTGATTAGTAATACCCAGTAATTAGTTAATTACAAATACAATCTATTATTAGAAATCACCTGACAACTATAACAATTATTGATTTATTTCCAGAAATGCAAATCTACAAAGAAAACAAAAATCACCTCTTCTTCCATAAAATAACTAAATACACAAAAGTCACTTTATTCACCACAAGGACATTTTTAGATGACATCACAGAAATAATAAATCCATTTTTTTTTTACATCATTTCCACTTCAGATTAAATGTGCATGGTAACAGGCAAGATAGCATCAGAGTTTTAGTAGCCTACATTTGCTATCTAATGTACATACGTGTTTACGGTGTATATGAACAGACTATGTAAATTAGCAGGAGAAAGAGAATCACTCGTTCTAACAGAGACATATATTAGAGAGTGATGGAATCAACATAGAGTGAGCGGGGGCGAGAGAAATAGATAGATAGCTAAGAGAGAGTTGGGTGACTTGTTCAGTTAATTATGAATTGCAGCTAATTAGAACAATTGATTTTTTTTTTTCAAAAATAACTCAATCCCAGAACTAAGGTATATTTTAGCATGTATTTCGTGTTAGGGAAATAAACGTCAATTAAGTCATATTTAGTATAAAATAATAAAATAATAGTATAAAATAATAAAATAATAAAATAATAAAATAATAAAATAATAAAATAATAGTATAAAATAATAAAATAATAGTATAAAATAATAAAATAATAGTATAAAATAATAAAATAATAGTATAAAATAATAAAATAATAGTATAAAATAATAAAATAATAGTATAAAATAATAAAATAATAGTATAAAATAATAAAATAATAGTATAAAATAATAAAATAATAGTATAAAATAATAAAATAATAGTATAAAATAATAAAATAATAGTATAAAATAATAAAATAATAGTATGAAATAATAAAATAATAGTATAAAATAATAAAATAATAGTATAAAATAATAAAATAATAGTATAAAATAATAAATAGCTTGTAGCATATTATTGCTATAAGCTATTTATTATTTTATACTATTGGCCTTTTGGCCAAGATCAAAGTGTAGTATCTGTTCCGATGGATACTGCACCCCATGGACCCGTATTGTCTTGGCCTTCGGGGCTTGATTCATGCCGCTCTATGGGTCTGTCCTGTGCAGTTCTAGGAGGTCCACCCTCCCAGGCTTTGTCTCCCCTCTTTGGGGAGGAGTAAATTCATTGCTTATTGCCTGAGGCGCCCCTACCGGGTAATGCCGACGGGGCTGCCCAGGCAATTGTTTTAATGGCCAGAGTGCTCACCTACTCGAGCGCTGGTTTATCAAATCCCACTTTCCCGACCTTGTGTCACATCTTACCACTGTGGGAGGTAGATAAATAACTTGTTTTTACTAATTGATTAAAAAAAAGATGGAGAATGTAATTATATAATACAATCAGAAAGCAATATTTATAAAATCGTGTATATACGGCATAATCACGTTGACACATCGGTTCCTGTTAGATAAACAAAGTTAAGCAACATTGAGCCTGGTCAGTACTAAAATGGGTGACCATTTGAGAATACCAGGTGCTGTATGTGCTCTTCGCTTATCTCAGCATTGTTTTCAGTCGTCCTGAACTTCTTCTCGTCACTAGAATCAAACAGCGCCAATCCAGGAGAGCTGTGGTTGTAGATTGTGCAACCATTGCTTCACAATTGATTCCCTGTGCAAACATCCTTACAGGGGGTATCTATTGTCTCCCAGAACTGAACAGAGGCCGATAATATATCAGAAAAATCTTTAAAAAGAAATGAATCTCAGAAACAAAATAATAATGTTGATAATCTTTGTACATTTTCTTGTGTGATCTCTTTTTTTTTTTACCAAAGATGAAGAAAATACTTATTTCACTATGATACAATAATCATGACTATTCCCAGTTAAGGATTCTGTTTGCATAGTTGCCAGGCCTGTTATATGTATCTTCTTGCTTTCAATTAAAACAAAGCACAAGATTGTAATCTTTTAGGGGTTTGAATGCTAGTGTTTTTTTTGTTTTTTTTATGATAGAATGAGTTTTCTATAAGTACAATAGGTTTACAAATATAAAACTTGAAGCGGGATTTGGGTTTTTAATTATATGCAATATCTTGTGCGGAATGAAAAAAAATTCATATTCGATTTCTGCATTAAAAAATCCTTTATAATAAACAATAAAATTAACTATCTCAAATAATCCATCTACCAATCAAACAGAACCAATTCATTTCTTCCACCCCCCCCCCTCTCCCAAGAGTCGTCTGCTTCAAAATCACAAGTTATACACAAGGAAATAAATATGCATAAATACATGTATATATTTTTGTTTATATTTTTTGAGGAGTTGTGTAGTCAAACTCGCGTGTTTAAGCTCAATGGATATTAGACGATCCTAGAGTTCAAATTTATAATTCCAGAGCAATTATAAATTGAAAAAGATTCCGATACAACAACCAAGTCTCGTATCAAGCAAAATTGATTTTAATTCAAAGATTTTACAGTTGTTTCTCCGTGGACATACAATCACAACATTGGTAATTACAAAACCTGAATTTTATTACCAATGCTCTGATTATATGTCAATGGAGAAACAACTGTAAAAGTTTTGAATTGAAATCAATTTTGCTTGATACGAGATTTGGTTGTTGTCGGAATCTTTTTCAATTTATGTACTCAATGTATATAAGTACTATTTGTTGTTACACACTATACATAGGTGTGTGTAATTGAAGCAAAACTTGACACTCGTAAAAAGGCCGGGTGTCAAATTATAATTTTTTGCCCAATAATTGGGTCATTAATGATTGTTAATTGTTTTTTTGGGGGGAAAATGGCGTGTGTTGGTTTGCTTACAAATGGTTAAACAACAATGGAGAAGGAAAACAAAAAATTGACTAAAAAGTGACGAAGTGCATTTTATGAATGTAATTCTTCTTTAGTCATCAATATATAAATAAAGGGTGTTTGTCTATCTGTGTGTTCGGCTAAAACTCCAAAACTAAAATATTCAATGTTTCGGAATTTTTTAGATGAAAATTGGTAATTTGGATTATTCGGACTACTGTTCTCATCTTAGATGTTATTATCACAACATTTGGGCTAATGTAACATTCCGATCTTCTCCAGGTCTAAGTAATAATCAATTCTAAGTTAGTCTTCTGGAGGTTGAAGGTTCGATCCTCAGTACGGGGGATATTAAAATTACAATTAAGAATTACTTCTACCCGGTCATGGCTGACAGAACAAGGACAAACTACTCCCTTGCATTAAATAAAGCATTCCATTCAAAATTCTGTACAGGTTCCTGAGTTCAACGTAAAAATTCCCGAGTTCAACAAGACACACATGTAGAAGGTCAGAGGTTACATCGGCTGAAACGTTGTGAGAATAACATCGAAGATGAAAACAGTTTGTCCGAATAATCCAAATAATATAAAATATTCAAAACAATATATATATATATATATATATATATATATATATATATATATATATATATTATATTAATTCAGCATCTTTGTAGCAAGATTTTATTGAAAAACTTTATATGTGCTGAAAGAAGTCTTGACAAATTAACAAAAAATATGTAATAATAAGATTAGAAACAAACAAAATAATGTGGCAACATCATTTAAACGGTTAAAACAAAATATTTTAGACATCTTAAATTCTGAATTTGTATTTTGCTGATGTTATTTTTTTATGTAATAAATGTGAAATATATTTAATAAATAAATCAAATTGCAAAGAATTCATCCCGAATTGACCTATGACTTGAAGGATGGTAATTGTTTACGTTTCCACTATTCTGTTTAATTAGATCGTTTTTTTATTCATCATTGTATTTTTTTCTATGGTAGCCTTTCTAAAGTAAAGTAGTTGACCATAGTCGAGGGCGACCTGAAGGCTCCCTTTACATCAGCTACTACACCGAGATGTAGGGGAGGGCGCCACACCTTTCTTAGAATTACTCCACTTACCCTTGAACACTTACCTTCTAATGCTGAGTGTTTAGCAAGGGGACATCAAGTACCATTTTAAGTCTTTGGTAAGACTCGACCAAGGATTGAACCCTAATCTCCTGGTCCATTAGCAAACATTCTTACCATTATGCCAAATGGACCTATGTGTGTGTGGGGGGGGGGGGTGCCTACCGGGATGCAGTCAAGTCATTTTAGTTTTTGATTTTTCATTGTTTGCACATTTTTAAACTTACGGTAGAAAACTCCTATTATATTCTTCAATTTAAAACGTCTTATCCCCCATACTCATTTTTATCTTTAGGTGATTATTTTCAGATATTAGTAGTCGTCTGGCCTGGACTAAGTCATTTTTTTTTAATAAATTGTACTTAAGTACATTATTATATTAGCAATAACCAGTGAAAATTGGCTAGTCAGATGCAAAGTTTTGGTTTGTCAGCTTAAATGTTATTTGGGTCTGACTTTGAAAATCCGATAAGATAATTTTATATGTTAGATGAGTTGGATTTTTCTTCATCATCATCAGCATCATCATCATCATCATCATCATCCGGTTTATTTGTTGAATCAGGCCATAATTAATCCTCTAATGACGGTGGGGTCTAATTGTCACGTCCCATTTTGACTAGACATAGTTTTTTAAGGTAGTTTTACGGCTAAATGCCTATCCTTCACCAACTTGAACACTGTTGGCAGTCCCAGACCTCCACCGTTCCCATCTAATTAGGGCTGATGTGGTTTCCACTTGAGCATGCACCAATGTCACATATTACCTGTGAGTTGCCGCATACACTAGTTAAAATTTTTAATTGTTTTTACTTATAGAAAAAAACTTAATTTTGTTACGACTTTTGATCTGCTTGGTTCTGTTTTATTGACATTGTTTCCTCCTCCCCCCCCCCCCCCCGATTCTTTATAGAATCAGCTACTCACAAGAGGGACCACGTGAAAGTTTCCTAGTGAAAGAAGATCTATGGATACAACATCACTGCAACACCGCATGACAAGCAGTTAGTCCTCCTCACTGGTATCCGCTTCACATATATCACTCCCCCCTTTTACTTGTAATAAAAACCGAACACAAGAAAAGAATGTTTCATAATGTCTCTGTTTCAATATAGATATGTATGAACAGCTATTCCTTTTTGTGTAACACTAAGAGAGGTAATTTATATTATTTGGACTACTATTCTCATTTTGGATGTTATTCTTACAACATTTCGGCCGATATATCCTCTGATCGTCTTCAAGTGCATCTTTTCGAACTCCGGAATTTCTACAGAATTTCGAACTGAACCCTTTATTTAGTCCAAGTTCAGTTTGAAATTCCGTATAGATTCCCGAGTCCGACATAAAGATTAACGAGTTCGAAAAGACGCACCTGAAGAAGGTCAGAGGTTACATCGGCCGAAACGTTGTAAGAATAACATCCAAGATGAGAATAGTAATGTAAATAATACAAATTGTTAATCCGAAACTAAGGGAGATAATTCAGTATATATTCAAGAGAATGTAAACATCAGCAGCAGCTGACTTAAAATATTAATATAGTTTTAATATAAACAAAATGACAACTGTATATTTATTTATTTATTTATTTTCCAAGTAAATTTAATTATAAAAGTTGTAGGTATTTAATTATTTAACAGACTTAAATGTAAATCTGAAATATTTTAATTTTCAAATAAGAAGTTGTGCCCATATTATGCCCCCTAAAAACCATTCAAAATACTCTAAAGTAACTGAAATTTGGGGAATATTTGTCTAATACCTATTATTAAAATTTCACAAAAAATCGGTTGTATCTAAATTTTCACAAAGGACTTCCATCCCTTTTTACCTCTTTTGCATAAAACTAAATTAAACTAAATGTAGTCCACATTTGAACCCCTTACACTGTGTTCCAAAATTCATGATTATCGGTTAATTAGTTTAGGAGTGAATCCTGCACATACAAATGTATAAACATAATTAACGTTATAAAGATAGAGATAATATATTGATTTTCTAATATATAAATTAAATTAAGTCTCTTTATAGTTTCTTTGTCGTCGATAGCTTTCTTCCTAAAAAAAATCAATATTTGATTTTGGTACATCAGTTTTCCTTGTGGATCGTTGCAGCATGCTGTTAAGATGAATAAAATGTAATTCGATTTAATTCCTTCCAGAAAATACTTGGTCCGGGTCAGAATTATTTTCAAATAGCCGCCATCTTAAAAAAGAGATGCAACTCTGTATTTGTCGATACAGAGTTACTTTCTTTTCCTTGGAGCAAAAAAAAAAAAGTAATATTTTGGACAAAAAGAAAACGGCATAGTTTAAAAAACAAAAAACGAAAAACAAATTAATGAGTTAATTTTATTTAGAGAATATTCTAATATCTAGGGGGTGGGGGATAGTTATTGAAAAGGTTTAGTGTGTTCGTGCCGATATTGACTACTAAACTTATTTACAAAAACAATTGCAAAGAACGACTTCGAATCCTCGAAGCTATTAATAACTAAAACCCAAAAACCTCACATTTCTATAAATCGAATTCAATACCAGCACGGACACACTAAACCGCTTCAATAACTAACACAACTATCCTCCACTCACTCAGAGATCTTAGTGAACTAATTCTACAACACTTTCCTTACACATGAATATTTTATAAATAAAATCAACCCATTGAATAAAAAAAAGAGTTTTAATCATTACACATCCAACGATGATTACGATTGAAAATGCTTTGCAGACTATCAACGATTAAAGTCTTTCCTTTACATCTGGGCCCTGACATCAGAATACTTGCATGACAGCAAGAGAATATATCACAAAAAATTATGAAAAGACAAAATTCCGTGGTCTTCAACACCATCTGTATTAATAATGACATTTTACCAATATATATATATATATATATATATATATATATATATATATATATATATATATATATATATATATATAAGGGCAGTTGTCTGTGTGTATGTATGTATGTATGTCCGGCTAAAACTTAAAAACGACAAAACAAACATTCACAAAGTTAGTATTTTCTTGATCGGTGTTGTCCCAGATGAATAGTATCTCAAATTTAGAAAAAAATTATTTATTCTTTGACTCTAAACTGACGCAGATTTCGTCAGGGGAGGTCGTTTTTTTAGCCAAATTATGTACTAACTAAAGGGAAGTAACTCTGATTTTTGTTTTCAATGAGTTACTTCCCTTATGTCGACTCATTCATCGAGGAATCTATAAAAACGAGTTGTCTGAGTGTGTGTGTATGTTCAGAGAGAGGAATGGGCTGGGCAGAGGAGAAAGAGGGGATGGGAGAGAGAAAGACAGAAATATAAAGAGAGAGAGAGAGAAGTTTTAATAGAAATATGTTACACTTTTGCCCCGGGCAACGGCGGGTAGCCCTGCTAGTATATATATATATATATATATATATATATATATATATATAGTAGTATGAAAATATATTACAGAGGTGTCCATGTTTCATTGTCACAGGAAATCATCAGGCTAAATGCGCAGATTTTTTGTTAGTGGTTGCTTTTATATCCGAGCAGTGTTTAGTCTAGCTAACTAACTAATCAGATATTGTGCCTGATGATTTCCTACGGGGATGAAACATGGACGTCTCCGTGTAGCTTACTTGCCATAGATATATTTTCATACTACTACTAAGCTCTACTCATGTATTGAGCACTGTTAAAATAAATACTAAAAATATATACACAAACATACTATTATATGTGCATATACATGAAATAATAATAAATTATATATATATATATATATATATATATATATATATTAGTAAAGTCACTCTTTTTCACAATTTTTATCATCGGAAGCTTTCTTCCTACAAAATAAATATTTGATTATGGTTCGTCAGTCAGCATGTTAAGAACAGTAAAGTGTAATTCCTTTCAGTAAATACTTTGACCAGTTCAGAATTATTTTCATTTTGACACTTTCTTAAAGGGATGTAACTCTGTATTCGTGAATGCAGAGTTACTTCCTTTTGTTTGGAGCAAAAAATAATTGTTTGGGGAAAAAACAGCATTGTTAAAAAAATTCAAGTAAAAACACTACCGAGCAACACTGGGTACGTATAGTTAGTATATAATAAAGTGTTATAATATATTTAGTATATAATAAAGTGTTATAATAATAATAGGTTATAATAATATAGTTTGTATATAATAAAGTGTTATAATAATAATATAGTATATAATAAAGCGTTATGATAATAATAGGTTATAATACTAATATAGTTAATATACAGTAAAGTGTTATAATAATAGGTTATAATACTAATATAGTTAGTATATAATAAAGTGTTATGATAATAATAGGTTATAATACTAATATAGTTAATATACAGTAAAATGTAATAATAATAGGTTATAATACTAATATAGTTAGTATATAACAAAGTGTTATGATAATAATAGGTTATAATACTAATATAGTTAGTATACAGTAAAGTGTTATAATAATAGGTTATAATACTAATATAGTTAGTATATAATAAAGTGTTATGATAATAATAGGTTATAATACTAATATAGTTAATATACAGTAAAGTGTTATAATAATAGGTTATAATACTAATATAGTTAGTATATAATAAAGTGTTATGATAATAATAGGTTATAATACTAATATAGTTAATATACAGTAAAATGTAATAATAATAGGTTATAATACTAATATAGTTAATATACAGTAAAATGTTATAATAATAGGTTATAATACTAATATAGTTAATATACAGTAAAGTGTTATAATAATAGGTTATAATACTAATATAGTTAATATACAGTAAAATGTAATAATAATAGGTTATAATAATAATATAGTTAATATACAGTAAAGTGTTATAATAATAGGTTATAATACTAATATAGTTAATATACAGTAAAATGTAATAATAATAGGTTATAATAATAATATAATTAGTATATAATAAAGTGTTATGATAATAGGTTATAATACTAATATAGTTAATATACAGTAAAATGTAATAATAATAGGTTATAATAATAATATAGTTAATATACAGTAAAGTGTTATAATAATAGGTTATAATACTAATATAGTTAATATACAGTAAAGTGTTATAATAATAGGTTATAATACTAATATAGTTAATATACAGTAAAATGTAATAATAATAGGTTATAATACTAATATAGTTAATATACAGTAAAGTGTTATAATAATAGGTTATAATACTAATATAGTTAATATACAGTAAAATGTAATAATAATAGGTTATAATACTAATATAGTTAGTATATAATAAAGTGTTATGATAATAATAGGTTATAATACTAATATAGTTAATATACAGTAAAATGTAATAATAATAGGTTATAATACTAATATAGTTAGTATATAATAAAGTGTTATGATAATAATAGGTTATAATACTAATATAGTTAATATACAGTAAAATGTAATAATAATAGGTTATAATACTAATATAGTTAATATACAGTAAAGTGTAATAATAATAGGTTATAATACTAATATAGTTAGTATATAATAAAGTGTTATGATAATAATAGGTTATAATACTAATATAGTTAATATACAGTAAAATGTAATAATAATAGGTTATAATACTAATATAGTTAGTATATAACAAAGTGTTATGATAATAATAGGTTATAATACTAATATAGTTAGTATACAGTAAAGTGTTATAATAATAGGTTATAATACTAATATAGTTTGTATATAATAAAGTTTTATATTGCGCTGTCTACGTTTCTACCCCTGGTCTCATAGTTTTGAAGAGACAGTTGAAGAGACCTTGGTATGTTGATAGAAGCTACATATGATTATACTTTACTGGTGTGGCCTGTGAAAATTCAACAGTTGCATTCTTTATCTATTGTATAGTGCTGCCGTGCTTAAAATTATTTCTATTTTATGGACGTCCGGCATGAACGCAGACCCGGACGATATTATTCTACCACCTTTTTTTTCAAACTGAAATATACTCATCTAAGTACTCTAGTTAATGTAGTTTCAGAATCTATCGGGTTATGGGGGGTCTATCTCAAAAACCCTTGTAGCAGTTTGTGGCATATTTCCATTCTATGAACGTCTGGTGTGAACGCAGACGCCATGATCCCGAAGGCTAAGAAAGTGGATTTTAGTTTCAGTTTCACAATCGACACAATTGTGACATTAATTATATAGCATTTCCGGCGATCCCATCTTTTAAAAAAAAAGGGTGGAGGGTGATGGCGTACGGACGAATTGCCTTAGCGTATTATTATATAGATTATATCAGCCACTCTAGAATCATGAAATTTACTACTTTTGGATTTAGTTATCACATTTGGTAATGTCCGCCGAAATAAGTGTTAAAATTATCACTGTTTATTTAGCTAGCCAGTGGTGGCCGAGTGGTTATAGGTGTCGGGGTTTCGAATCGCGCGACCAGTAGTGAATAGTTATATCTCTATGCTGATGAATCCTATTAAAAAGGACGAAACGTATACGTACATAGATAATAAACAAAAAAAAATTTATATTATATATATATATATATATATATATATATATATATATATACTAGCGATATTCACATGGTGTTGCTCGTGTGGAGATATATTGCTGGAAGGGGAAGAAATATTTTTGCCTTCACCGAAAAGTTACAAATAACATTTGCAATATGAGGTCAAGTAATAAAAAAAACTTATCGTGGTGGTGTGCCGAAGAAAGTGATTTTATAAATAACAAATAGTTTAGCGGTTTTTTGTTTTGTTTTTTGGAGGGGGGGGTAATTTAAAATTTTCGATGTTTTTTTTTATCTGTTCAAGAGACGATGCTATTTTGTCAACTTTTTGAAGCTATAATCTACCTCTAGGCGAAAATTTTAAAATCTTAAAAAAAAAAAAAATAAATAAATAACTTGTTGATGCTGTATTGCTTACAAACAGCTATAAAACCGCAAATGGCTTTAAAAGATCGAATTAGTTTTATTTAATTATTTTAAATCTTAAAAGATACCAATAAAAATAATTATTCAAATGTTTAAACCTGTTTTTAAATACAGTCTTCACTTTGATATTATTTGTTTAATTTGGTTAATAAAATAATTGGAAATATTAGAATGTAAAAAAACGAAATTTTTTTTTTTTTTTTATTTTCTTCGTTTCGTAACACAAAAAGTGTTACGAAACGAAGAAAATTTTTAAAAAAAATTCGTTTTTTTACATTCTAATACTTCCAATTATTTTATTAACCTAACCAATAATTGCCCCTAGTGAGTCCGGAGGAAAATTGACAAACTCTTGTACAGAGAGACCGAAGTCACTCAATGATCGTGTCTAAGTAGCGATCCAGTTGTGAATTGTAAATTAAAAACAAAGATCCCCCCCTCTCACACACACACACACACACACAACATAGACACACACTGCGGCCGAGCAAACAAGTCAGTGAATAACGTATTTGGGAGAAAGAGTTTCTTGGTTTCCTCAAATTTCCTGGGTAACGAGTAAAATATATAATTTATAGAATAATGCTGAAAATTGCATTACAATTGAACACATTGGTTTATTTCGTAGTGATGTCTTCCGTAAAATAAATTGAATGTGCGACACATGAACTCTTTGTGCAAACGCTAATGTCTGTATGTGACAGACGCTAATGTCTGTATGTGACAGACGAAAAAGGTATTGGTTATACTTTTCATATGTGCAAGGGGCATAAGTATTCTAATCTGCTTTATTATAGCCTAACATTTGGCGAAGTTATTGAGGTAGTTCAGAATTTTTGTTACCTTGGTGATACCATTGGAGCACAGGGAGGAGCAGGTGTTAGCATGATTGCAAGAATTATGAGCGGATGGAGTAAATTCAGGGAACTTGTCATTACTAACTAGCAGAGCATTACCACTGTGGAGCAAGATACGAGTCTATCAGGCATGTGTACGCAGTGTGATTATGTATGGAAGTGAAACCTGGCCAGTGCGGGTTGAGGACATGCGTTGCATGGAGAGCAATGACATGAGAATGATACGATGGGTGTGTAATGTGAGTCTTAAGGACAGGTTTAATTCTGATAGAATTTAGAGGAAGATGAAATGTGGGCAGTATAGGAAGATTTGTGCAGAAGGGTAGACTTTGATGATATGGCCCCGTTGAAACAATGGATGAGAGTTCTTGAGTTAGTAGATGTAGAACAGAATCCTGATATATCATTACTAAACAGCAGAGCGTTACCACTGTAGACCAAGGGAAGAGTCTATCAGGCATGTGTATGCAGTGTGATCATACATGGAAGTGCAACATAGCAAGCAAGGGTTGGGGACATGCGTTGCATGGAGAGAAATGGTATGAGAATTATAAGATGGATGTATAATGTTAGTCTTAAGGATCAGTTTAATTCTGATGAACTTAGAGGAAGATGAGATCTGGACAGTATAGGAAGATTTGTGCAGAAGGGTAGATTTTGATGGTATGACCACGTTGAAAGACTGGATAACTGGAACGGAAAATGCAGAAGCCAAGTATTCAGCTCTTACTCGCTCCGGTTATGTACGTACTGATTATTTACGGTAAAATAAATTGGCTTAAAATTTCTTTTAGATATAAATTTTTTTAACGCAAATAGGTCACAAATGAGTATGTAAACCAAAATAAATTGTTTTTGACTAATTTCCAAACTGTATTTCCTTTCAAATAATTTATGCCGGTAATAGTAATGATTACCTATTATTAACAAATACGTTCTGAGTTCTGAAATAGTTTGCTAAAAATTTTTTAAATTGTTAAGTCATTTATTTTCTACTTTTATCAAAACCTGAATTGATGTTTATTTGTAAAAATCGGTAACATCTTCCATGTGATTTTATGTCATTCACGCGTTGGCATTGAAGTTAAAACATGTTCTGTTTGAACATCAGATAAAACTAAAAGTTACAGTTACTGCTGTTGAGAATTGAACCTGTGGCGCTCCTATCAAATTAATTAACTCATAATCGCCCGTGGTCTTTTTTCTTTTTAGGACCAGAAGGATAATTAACCATATTTCAGCAACATCTGTATTTTTTGGAGATATCAATAGTTAATTATAAAGATTAGAATGTCTTTAAAATATTACGCCTACCATTTGATGTAGATTGGCAACACTGATGTCTCAGTTTTAAGTATAAAATGTGAAAATCAGTTTCATCTATTATTCAATCAAAGTTTTTTTTTTTTTTGGTAAGTAATCTTTATAACCAACCCACATTTTTATATATAGTATAAATGAGTGATTCCCCCCGGGCAACGCTAAGACACGGGTCTTGCTAGTATAGTATAAATGAATGCTCTAACGATCCTATAAAGTCAAGTAAATCTTTGAAAGTAATTTGGCTCGAATATAATATTGTATTTACAAACTATTTTTGGTAATAAATTGAAGAAGAAAAAACTCGGGCACGAATGGGTTAATAACGAGAATAGACATCTTTATGTTTCACTTCTCTCTATATATATAAGAAAATAATGGAAAGTGTTTGCAACTGTATAATGTTTTTAACAATCAGAGAAACATCGCAGTCCATACACACCAAGCCAGCTGTCAACAAGAAAATCTTAGATTTTAGTTTTGCTCTTCTTTTGGACTCCAAGATTTGAAATTCGAGTCACCTGCAGGAAAAACGGCACCTCTGCCATTAAACTACCATGCCTGGATTTTGTAATTGCTAGTTATACGACAGCACCCCTTGTCAAGAAGAGCATGTACTTTCTCACGATCGTTTGTTTTTTTATATCTGCTGTGATAGTTGTTCAGCTTTCTTGTATGTGGTGTGATGATCTAGTGGCAAAGTTGTTGCTTTGTATGCAGGTGATTCAGATTTCAAATCCTGGGTTGGTATGTATCCTACTGAAGAGCCCAAAGGAGGGTGAAAGTTGAGTGTAGGATTTCTTGTGAATGGCTTGCTTGATGCATGTGGACTGTGGTGTATGTCTGATTATGGAAAAAATTATATCTATATATATATATATATATAGTTATTTTTATTTACACAGACATGTACAAAATCTGCGACACTGGCATGTCGATGTTATCGATCAACAGCTATTATAAACTGAGATCTCATCAGGCAGAGTTAGAATCCGATCTTAACCTTACTTCATATTTGGAAAATATATAAAAGCTCTATTTGATATTGAGCACTTTTTATAAACCCGGTTGAAATTCTTTGGATTACTACCCTGTGGATGTTTTACCTGGATTATTATTATTATATATATATATATATATATATATATATATATATATATATGAAAGTATCTTGAAAGAACAGAAGAAAAGTATGGTTGTGGGCGTTCGACGATATATGAAGATTAAGAAATTGAAAGAACAGATGAAAGGTATAGTTATGGATTGATTGTTCCTTTGGTCATTGAAATGCACCTATAATATATATATGCACTGAAGCTTGTAATACAACTTCATTGAGCTTGCAATTTGGAACATTTTCGGATATTATAAATATATATATATTTTTATAAGAACCCATAATTATATATATATATATATATATATATATATATATATATATATATAACGTTTAATTCTATATTCCCACTAAATGTTATGTAAAGGTTCATTTATCTACAAAACATAGAAAATTCACGCAGAGAAAAATAAGATCTGTACATGATTCGAACCCGTGCTTATAAAGAGGGACGCCTGTAGCTGGTGTCGGTTTTACTGCTCACCCAATAGTGAAGCGAAAGTTAAACTTCTACTCAAATTTTTTGCTTTGTGAACAATGGATGTTTGTTTATTTACATTATTAAACCATGTCTCCACATTATGTGTCAGCGGAGATGATATGGTGAACTAGTTTTAAAATAAAGGATGCTTTGAAATGTGCGTAAAAAACTAGCCTATAGGAATTCTTACTTCTGAAACTTGATGTAAATGCCATTTTAAATCTGTGTACAGAATCCACCTACGAGAAAATCTAAAACAATAAAATACAGAAATCTGTGACTTACCCGTTTTGTTGATTAGTCTTGGTCTGCTCATTGGTTGGACATTTAGAAGCATATATTGTATTTTATTTTATTGAGGATTGAAGATTTTCGGTTATCCTATCGCCTTCTTCAGTCAAGAATGAAATGAACACTGACGTAAGCGCTCTTTTATGGTGTGAACTGGCTAAAAATCTTTTTTTATGTTCAAAAAGGCTTTATTTATTCGATATAACGTTTCGGTATTTTATATGCCCTCTTCAGATATGCAAAAGCCAAGCTTCTCTTTAAAATGTCTTTCGTGGTTCATTTTTCTTGCAGTCTCAAAACGGCAAGTAATCTTTCCACTTCTTCGACTTTTGCATCGATCCTAACCGCAAATTTGAAAACATTCTTTATTTTCATTCATTTTGTCCTCATATATATGTGTGTGCGTTTAACTCCGCATTTCTCTATTGCAATATGTAGAAAAGTATGTATAAGAAAATCTCTCTCTCTCTCTCTCTCTCTCTCTCTCTCTCTCTCTCTCTCTCTCTCTCTCTCTCTCTCTCTCTCTCTCTCGTATAAGTTAGATTAGAATTTAAAGATTAGACTTTTTTTATTATTTTTATTCCAATCTAGAGATCCCCCTTTTTGGGAGCTGGATTTTTCCCAACATTAAAAACCGACCATGCGTCTAATTCTGCCCTCGTGGTGGAGGCAAGTAAATATTTAGTATATATATATATATCTCTGAAAACTACAGATGTTGCAGAAATATAGTTAATTATCCTTCTGGTCCTAAAAGAAGGACTATGGATGCTAATGGTTTAAGTAAATCTCCTTTCACCAATAAATATTTTCTAATCATTATTTTCACCATATGGTCAAATATTTACTCCCCCCCCCCTTTTTCTAGATGTATGTCTGAAAAGTAATGAGACCAGTGTCATGAACCATTTTTTTTTTTTTTTTCAAACAATAAACAATTTGGTTTCTTCCTTTTCAAAATAAATCAGCTCTCGGGTTTAATGCAGTTTCCCATCCTTCTCCGTCACGCTTCTATGAAATGCACAAACTATTCTTCTAGGATGACCCTCGGCTCTGTTGTTATGGCCCTCTTGATGGCCCCTACGCCTTCGAAACAGGCTCCGATGAGCTTTGAGACGGAGAGTCACATGAAGCAAGATCGGCTGACTAAAACGGTTGTTCCAATACAACAATGTTCGTCTTGACCAAAGATTGGCTGATGTTCAGAGTATTATGAGCAGGTGCATTGTCATGGTGAAGAAGAGCACGTGGAAAAGAAAAAAATGCAAAGCTAAGATGACAGTTATATACTTCCAAGATATAACGTTAGGTGATAACACAATCTGCGATAATCATTACTTTTACCGACATAAATTATTTTAAAAGAAATACCGTTGGGAAATTAGTCAAAACAATTTATTTTGTTTTGCCATTTGTGATCTATTTGTGGTAAAAAATTAATATTTAATAAAAGTTATAAATAAATTTCCGTAAATAACGTAAACAAAAATGACTACTTCAGATCCGATATTTACAGAACTTTAAAGGCTTATAACTTATATTAAATATTTATTTTTTAACGCAAATATGGCACAAATGAGTAGGAAAAGCAAAATAAATTGTTTTTGACAAATTTCCCAACGGTATTTCTTTTCAAATAATGATTACACAATCTGTTTATCCCTCTTTCGCCCATAACTCACACAGCACACTCAGTCTTGTTACTTTTTAGAGCTTAAGGAGAACAGAAAAAAAATCACATGGAGCTTAGGAAGAAAACAAAAAAGTCACATGGAGCAACATGAGGTGAATAGGGAGGCTGTTCCAGTATGATGATGTTCTTTTCATTTGTAGCCATACACATTGAAAAGGAAAAAGCTCAGATTACAGTTATACACTCTCAAAATATCATGTTAGATAATAACAAAATCCGCCGATCCCTTTTTCGTCGATAGCTAACACAGCACACGCATTGACGTTATTTTTCAAACCTTTTTCATATGTAAAAAAATAAATAATGTGATCTATTAGGGTGAGGCAATTGGTCCTGGTATTACTTTTCGTTATTTAGACATTTAAAAAGAAAAAAGATTTTAAAAAAATAAATCCTTAATTACCGTAACAATTTTTTTCTTTTTTCAAAAATTATTGGGACTAAAGTTACAAATGCACTTTTTGTACGTATGTCTGTTCCTTATCTATATAAGGTATAAAACTTTTTTATTTTTATTTATGCAAACATTTTTTGATTACACATTTGTAGACATATTTGAGTCAATGTTATGAATTAGCTAGACCTGAGACCTCCTCATGCCAACTGTTCTCAATGGGTGTGCACACCCATTCCATTGAAATAGTTTTGTCTGAAAAGGTCTAGCTGATTCATAGCTTCCACTGAAACATGTCTGCAAATATGTAGCCAGATAATGTTTGTCTAAATAAAAAGTTGTATACCTAATAAACGGCTCTATTTAGTGAGAGCACTTTTATATAAACACAGTAAGAATTCACTAGATTTTACCCTGTGGACGTAAACTTAGCTGGACTACATTATATATATATATATATATATATATATATATATATATATATATATATATATATATACGTGTGTGTGTGTGTGTATGTATGTAAGGTTAATGGGAGAGAACTCCAGCAGAGTGCTCGATTATTAAGAAAAATAAAAAATAAGAGCGTAATATGTATTAATGTTTGTATTACAGAAGATCAGAACAACATCGGTACCGTCGGTTTCAAATCTTAACAAAAGGAACATATAAAAGGCCTCTTTACCAGACTCTCTTCAGCCTCTGTTTATGTAATTCTCTGACGATATCTTGATTCTCTGCTTATATTTAATTTTCATCATTTTTACCAAATTAAAATTTTTACCAATTATATATATATATATATATATATATATATTATATAGTATACATTTATGTAAGCACATTTACAGGATCAATTTGGGTTCCAAGAAATCAACAAACAACAGAATTGTGTACGATCGTTTCAAAGACCTTGTATTTTTATTATTATTACCTGATGTTATCATCAGCACAGGATATAGATACTAAGTTAAAGGCATGTAGACAGCATCACTGGAATAACATACCAACACCTTAATTTACACAGCAAGAAAATGTGTGCATGGTGTATGTTTATAAGTATACAAGTACACACATTATATATATATATATATATATATATATATATATATATATATATATATATATATATATATATAAAGTATTCTATTCTTGTCTATACATTTTCTTATTTGCAAACATTTTCTTTTTGTTTCCCTGAAAATTTGACTTTCTCGACTCATAATCATTCTACATTGAAATAGTTGTGAAATAATTGTATTTCTCTTTTTTTTTTCTCTTTTTTTTATTTATTTATTTATTTTTTTTTTTTGCTACACAACTATGACCTCCATTTTGTGCACTTTTCCCCCCTCTTTCCCATCTATTATAGAGACAAAATTAAATAATAAATAAAACCTTGGACAGTGCTGGCTTCATTTAGAATCTGTCTTTTTTTTTTTCATATGGATACTATTATTAATGTTGGCACAACATTGTTGTGCAATCATCCTGAGCGATTGTTGTCGGAAGGGAGATTACTGGCAAAAATGTATGATAGTTAACCACGAAAAACGAGGTGAAAAACAAACAAATATATAACAAATAACTGTTACTAAACGCAAGAAAATCTACTTTTCTACTTACCTGTATAAGTTTCAAGTATCAATACTGATTGTATTATTTATTAGCTATGAATTTGTTATCATCACTTTTAATCTATCGTCGACTCATTTTCCAAGATAGCGTTCGATTTTTTTTAAAGCTGGTTGCTAATTTCAGGCTTAAAAGATAGTAAAAAAAAAAAGAAAAAAAAAGGTTAGTGGAACCAAAAGCCTAAGTCCGGGGTGGTTGCTAGTCGGATTATGGTAAGCTTTTATTATTATTATTTTTTTAAACCTGAATTTAACGAACACCTACCCGAGAAATCGAGCACCATTTTAGAAGATAACTCGACCGATAGATTAAAAGTGACGATAACAAATTTATAGATAATAAATCTTACAATCAGTATCCACATATGAAACTTATACAGGTAGATAGAAAAGTACATTTTCTTGCGTTTGGTAACAGTTATTTGTTGTATATTTGTTTGTTTTTTCACATCTATTTTCGTTGTTAACTATATTACTTTTGCCAGATTATTAAATGTTCAAGCACAAAATATGAACTCACAAAAACGATTGAGATTTTTTCTTCTTTTTTTTGTCTTTTATTAAAAAAAAAAATTTTTTATAGACGCTCTGTAAATGATTTATCTTCTTTTTTTTTTTCTTTTGTGACAGAAACATGTGTATGGCAAGGGGTGAGAGTTTAAATAATTAAAACCTGGAAAAAAAAAAAGAAAAACTTAAAAAAAAAAAATTTTTTTTTTTTAAAAGCCTGCAATTTTAAGCCAAATAAATTAGCTTTTTTTAGTGCCTCTGTTTTGTATTGTTCAAACAATAACAGCTGTACTTATCGACCCACCCCCACCTCCTAACCCATTTGACCTTCAACCTCATATCTTACTCTTTGCCCCCCCGCCCCCCACCCACTTTAACACATCCACCACCACCACCACCACCACCACCACCACTACTACTACACCCACATTTTTGCGATAATGACCGGTGCTCAAAAAAAATCTTTTTCACAAAAAAAAAAAGAAGAAATGATAGGTATATATTCTCACACTCACACTCACACTCACACTCACACCTAACCCCTCACCCCTATCAAAAAAAAAAAAAAGAAGAAAATCTGCTATGTGTTCTACCAAAATTTTAGTCCGTCTTTGATTACAAAATATAAGTTAACATTTTTAGGCATTTATTCTTTGGTGATTCCTTCCAACCACGAAAAAAAAAAGTGTTGTCTTATATTCTTCTCTTAAATAATCCAATTTCTGAGGTGGATACTCTTGCCTGTTCCATATGTTGTATTCACCCAAGTCGAGTTGAGCTGGCTTCCTCCTTCAAGGGAGAAGTCTCTAGGGAATATTAAATTAATTCACAAGTGGTCCCTAGCCACTTGTGTATCCCGGTTAGGGAAAATGATTTTGACGATGTTAGTTTTTTGGGGGTCTTTTTCTCTCGCGGGGAGGTGTCGCCGTCCTTCTACATACAGCACCTGGTATTCTCAAATGGTCACCCATCTGGTACTGACCAGGCTCAAAGTTGCTTAACTTTGATGATCTAATGAGAACCGATGTGTCAGTGTGATTATGCCGTATAAGTTTAATTATTATATGATATCATCACAGATGTCAACATCTTGCTGGCCTTAGTATTAGACTACGCTTGATTGGTCGTATGACTTCTTGCAAGTTTTATTTCTGAAGTCAATGAAGATCTCAAAACAAAAATCACTTTTCTTTCACTATCATTATTTTCAGATTTTACAACAACAAAAAAAAAAATCTGAAGAAAAAATAAAAATAAAATGTTTTTTTTGTGTAGGGTGTATTTTAAATGTTTAAATATTAGAATAAATCTTATTTTAGTTATGAAAATAGGGGATTAGACACGACAGTGTAATAGTTAGTTATAAGTTATCTCCCTTTATTAGAACTCTTCACTGACGTCACTCCAGAAATAGAAACGAGGCTTCATCGTCTTTCTCATCACAGACAGCATGCAGTTCAGACGTGTTACCACACATTTAATAAAAGTATGACATGAACACCACATGTGTTCTCTTAATTTCTGACTTCAGCCTTGTCTCAATATATAACATTGTCTCAATATTATAGTAAAGGGGTGTTCCTTGATAAAAGAGTCGCCTCTGTGGTTGTTTCTTGGGCGAAAAAAATATAAAACAGCAGCAGCACAACTTAGGGCGAACTCAGCAACATGACAGCAGAATTTTTAACTACTGATAAAAATCTAAGCCAAAAATACCTTCATTATGTTTTGGCAGACATATACTAGATGATGACATCCGTTATAATTTCATGTAATTAGTTACTTTTTTATTTAAAAAAAAAAAAATACTTGTTTGTTATCAAAATCTATCAAGATCATTTATTTTTACTGGATCTCTGTTTAACCAGGTACTTAAGAAGGGGACGTTGAGAATACTGAGTGCGCGTTTTACTCTGCACCGAACGGGACTGATAGAACTGAGCCTAGTCACGCTTGATTGGCCGTATGACTTCCCGTTGCGGGTTTAATTTCTGTCGTGAACGAAGACCTAAAAAAAAAATCACCGTTTTTCACTTGTCATTATTTTCAGATTTTACAAAAAAAAAATCTAAAGAAAAAAATCAAAAACAAAAATGTAGTCATATATATTTACACACAAAAATGCAAAAGTGGAAGTTTTTTTTGTAGGAGGGGGGGGGGATTTTCTAATTTTAGAATAAATCTTATTTATGAAGATATTGGATGATACACCACTTCTGGCCTTTGGGGTGGGATCAAAGTGTAGTATCTGTTCTGCCATCGGTCAGCGAAAAAGATCTTTCTAGACTGAGGCAATTTTAATTTTTGTTCCAATCCAGAGTACTTCTGTTTTGGAGAGCTGGATTTTCTCGACATTAAAAACCGACCTTGCCCTCGTGCGGTCGTAAGTAAATAGGGACACCACAAAAATTGGACTATCTAAAAATTAAAAAATTAAAACGGTGCTTTTTTTTTTCGCGATGGTGTGATTGTTCGAGAACGCCGAGTTTTTTTACTACTTTCCCTTTTTATTATACGTCTTCGATTATGCACTTACATTTGATGTTGATAAAATGAAAAACCTCAAAAAACGATTTGGATTATTCGGACGATTGTTCTTATCTTTCATGTTATTCTCACAACGTTTCGGCCGATGTAACCTCCTCCAGGTGCGTCTTATCGAACTCAGGAATCTTTATGTCGGACTCGAGAAGTACTCGTGGCACAATGGATAAAAGTGCTAAGTAATAATCAGTTCTAGGTGACAGTCTTCTGGAGGTCGAAGGTTCAATCCCCAGTACGGGCGATACTAAGAATACTTAAGACTTCTGCCCGGTCACGGATGACGGAACGAGCGCAAGCTAAATGGATTAAATAAAAGGTTCCCTTTGAAATGCCATACAGATTCCAGAGTTCGAAAAGATGCACCTGAAGAAGATTGGAGGTTACACCAGCCGAAACGTTGTGAGAATAATATCTAAGATGAGTGTGCAAATAATACAAATTATCAATCCTCATCTCAAAAATTCTGAAACAGATATACGATTGTATTCGCAGTGCATCTATCGTCAACGACATCGATACACGTGCAGCACACACTTATCTATGACTCTCTTTTTCTAATGTATATATATATTATATGTGTGTTATACATGCACACACACATATATCTGTATGTATATATATATTTATATATATATATAGAGAGAGATAGATTTGGATTTTTCACTTAGAAAAAAGATTATTCCGTGAAGACCGGGATTAGACTAATGAAAATAAGCTCGATGATACTCGATTACAGGGTACAGAGCATTTATATGTGATTTTTTTAAGGCTTACCAAAGCATTCCGTTCAGGAGCCCAATCAACACCACAAAAGATTTTTTTCTCAAAAATTATTTATTTAACATTTTTTTTTTTTTCAAATTAAAGAGTTTTTTTTAACCTACACATGTTTCACTACCAAGCAGGTCCTTGCTTGGCAGATCATCAGGGAAATTAAGTACAACAACCGGCAATACACAATGTGGTGTTGCTTTAGTTAAAAAAAACTTTAATTTGAAAAAAAAAAAATGTTAAATAAATAATTTTTGAATGAAAAAATCTTTTGTGGTGTTGAGTGGGCTCCTGAACGGAATGCTTTGGTAAGCCTTCAAAATATCACACACACACACATATATATATATATATATATATATGAGATTGCATATGAAGATAAAATCCAACAGAATGTATAGACAAAATAAAATTTAAAAATGGACAAACCACAAAATATCAAATGAATAAATTCAAAAGCTTTTTCATTCATCATTCCTATATTTCCAATTGCCATCAAAACGGCTTACTGTTATTTAAATCCATAATACAACATGGTCTTTCGAAATACTGTATCTATAGTAGAAAGCAAAAATACAAACAAAGCTATTTGTATGCCTAATTTGCGTAACTATTTTTTTTAACAGTTTACAATAAATTAATGTTTGGTGTTATTCATTTGTAATTTGAGTGTTCTATTTTCCTATATATATATATGCAATAGGTTTTTTTTTTTCGATATTAACAGTAATTACTTTAAGTAATTTAATAAGTAAAGAATAAATTACCTAAACCTTTTTTAAAATACTATGTTCATTAATTTTCAAAGTAATTTTAATGAAAACTAATATAGCTTAGCTATCTCGAAAGAAAAATATACCGAAAGGCATAAGAGTTGCAAGAAGAGTTCATAGAGAGAGAGGGGGGAGGTAACTGCTCTCTCTCTCTCTCTCTCTCTCTCTCTCTTTCTCAAAGTAGAATAAGTAGTGGTAGTTGCTGTGACGGATAAATCTAGTATTTCTAGTAGAGTATAAAATCTCATCAAAAAACATCAACTAGACTAATATTTCGCTTCTTTTATTGAATAGAAACTTTGTCAAAGTAAATCAATGGTATATTTGATACCTTTTACACAGCGACGAATATGAGAAAGATGGGATTGGAAGAGGGTTGATAGAAATGAAGGTGGCAGAGGATTAGGTAGATCAGTTCAAATAAAGGCAATCTTATTATGGGAGGGGACAGGCAACGTCAGTGGATGGTCGCAGGAGTAGTGAAAAAAAGGTGTGGGTCATCACTCCTATCTCAACGTTTTGATCAAGGAGAAAGGGGGGTGCAGTTTGTCTTTTTTATTTTGTGGTTTTGTAACACGATTACTCCGGGGATATTCGGAAAAATGCAGGATACTGAATAAGAATTATAATCTAGATGGTAACAAGATGTAGATCAGAGATGTGAGGGATAGACGTCACTTGGAATGTGGATGTGATTGGTTTGATAATTGCAAGGTTGAGACTAAAACATAAATTGTAAACAGGGTTGTTTTTTTTTTTAAGTATTCCTACTGAGCAATGTATTAAAAACAATAGCAGTATTATGTCACTTTTCCATCTTATTGTGTCTATACACACACACACACACACACACACACACATATAATACGTACACTCTTTTTAACATGGTAGTGGTGGTAATAGCATTAGTAGTAGTAGTAGTAGTGACATAAAAGCTCATGAAAAACAAAGAAATCATGATGTGAAGGCTGAAACATAGATATTTTATTAACATATGGTTAGATGAAATAATATCTCTTATAATCAGAGATAAGTTCGTTTGTTTGTTTGTTTTTTTTTTCAAAATTATGATGAAAAATATTTTCTAAAATTTTTTTTAGAATTATCGAATTTTAAATGAGAACCTCAGAAAACAAAAAAAAAATACCTTTTTTACTACCATTATTCCAGATTTTACAACAAAAAAAGGGAAAAAAGTGTGAAGAATAAATTTAAAATTGAAAATAAAGTGATATATATTTACACATAAAAGGTGCAAAAATTAACAGATAGTAAAAATGAGATTGTTTTTAATTAAAAAAAAAATTAATTTAAATTTTTTTATAATTTACTTTTTAATTTTTTCAATTAAAAAAAATTATTTTTTAATCTTAATTTTTTTTACTTTATTTTTTTCAATTTAAAAAAAAAATTTTTTACTTTTATTTTTTATTTATTTAATTTTTTTTATAATTTACTTTTTAAATTTTTTTCAATTTAAAAAAAAAATATTTTTTAATTTTAATTTTTTAATTTATTTTTTTTAATTTAAAAAAAAAAAAATTATTTAATTTTTTTTAACTGAATTTTTTTGATTTTCATTTTTTATATCCTTTAATATTGAAATTTTAAAATGCTATTTATGAAGAAAAGATTAAATATAAACCCTCAATTATTGGAAGGAATTAATTAAAATACATAGACTAATTTAAAAGTTTGCATCCGAGCATGCTTTTTAAATAGTTAATCATTTAAAAATATTTTTAACATTTTTTTATAATCATTTTTTTGTGGTGCTTTATTGTGCCAAATCTTTTTAGTGACAATGGTTCTTCATAAAAAAAAATGGTTATCAGTTGTGTCCCCTCTACGGATTAGACAAAATGTATCACCTTTTATATATTTATGTAGGGACACTGTAGATAAAATTTAAATTTTTACCACCAAATAATTATAATCTTTCTTAACAGAATTTTAAATTTTTTTTTAGATATTTGAAAATCTTAGAAAAAAAAATTCTTAATGATACTTTTAAATGTTTGATTATTGGGGAAAAAATGGATAAAATAGATTTATCTTAGATGAGGGAGGGGGGTATGATTTTTTTTTTAAATACTTTTTAAACTGAGGAGCAAAACATTTTTTTAGACAAATGAATTTTAAATTAAAAAAAAATATTTTTATTTTTTTTATAAAATTTTTATTAAACCAAAAAAAAAAAAAGAAAAGATTTTAAAGAAACTTTGTCCCTTACTCTGGTAATGTTGCCGAGTAGTTTGAAGGACAAATGATGTATATTGGTTATTTTTTATTATTATTATTTTTTTTTTTTTTTTAATTTTTGTTCCAGATATTTTGTTCCAGATGTCGGTCACTTGACTGCTTTAGTATTATTCAACCTTGGCATCTGCAAATGTACATCTTTTTCTGTAAATGTTATTTGAAGAAGAAAAAAAAAAAAAACGAAAAAATAAAAATACACAAAAATAAAAGGAAAATAAAATTGTTTATAATATGAATACGTTTGTTATAAACGAGTATAAAATCTTTTCCCCACCCTCATAAGTTTTATATTTGTTTATTGCATATTTTCCGAAGCATTTAAGACAAAAAAAAACGAAATGAAAATAAAAAATGACCAAACAAAAATGGAGAAAAAAAAAAGAATGTCATATCCTCTTTGTATGTATATATGTAATATATATAAAAAATTGTGTGTACGAATATATATGTATACATGTGTGTGCGGGTGTGTGTGTGTGTGTGTATATATATATATGTGTACATATTGAAATGTGTGTATGTATATGTATATATATATTTATACATATATATATATATTGTAAAATACTGTTGAAATAAATTATATTATAAACCTTTCTCACATGCAGGACTCCAGCTTCAGGATTTTTTTTTTCAATTATTTAATTAAAAAAAAAAAAAAAAAATTCCGTTTTACAAATGCGACAATACTTTGCGATTATCATTTAAATAGTCAAAACGCGGATCTCCTGTGAGTCAGTCTGTTCAAGTCACGTCTGGAACAACTGGTTTGTGTACCATTTCATGGTTTTCTTGGGAATGGTACAGTTGGTGAGACCCCAAACATTATTTCACCAAGTTTTTTTTTTTCTGAGACACCATCTCGTACCGTACAAAATCTATGATCAGGATGACTGACTTGCCTTCTGCTACTCTGAAGCCACCGTTGACCAATGGTCTGGCTCATCCGACAATTGCAGAAACCATTTTGACCACGTTAGGGTTTTTTTTTCAGTGGGTGGTGTCGTCGTCATCCGCCAACATACAGTGCCTCATCATCATCCGGTTTTGGTATTTAAGGTGCTGCAAATGTCAAAGACTTTGGGGTGGACAACATCAGGCAACGTCTCACGCCTACTCTTCATGCAGTCCGATCCATAGGGTTGATACCAGTCATGTTGCAAACAGTCAAGTCACTTCATATGCACTCAAACCAGGTTTTCCTTGATCTTCCACGCACTTTCGTGCCTGGGATATCCATGCATGTTATTAAGTTGATGCAGGATGGTTTGGTTTGGTTTGTTTTACGACATTTCAATCATCTATGGATTATTTAATGCCCAATAAAGTTGGCAAATGTAATTCTATAGGTAGGATAATTTATTTATATATCTCTAGAATACATTGCTCACAAAATACATTGCATCATACTAAAGCTTGATGAGTTCCAAATGGTCAGTTGGCCACGTTGAGAGGAGTGATTTCCGGATAAAACAAAATGCAGAGATCTTTAGGTGGAAGACCGAAAGAAATTGAGACAATCAAGAAAACTTCAACAATGAAATTTAAACAGAATCAATCCTCAAGACCGCCAAGTTTGAATACTGGAATTGCAGACTACCAAAAAACGTCAGACCCCTAATCATCATCATCATCATCTGATTTTAGTATTTAAGGTGCTGCAAGTGTCCCTGACTCCGGGTTGGGCAACACCAAGCAACATCTCACGCCTTCTCTCCATGCGGTCCGATCCAAAGGGTTGATACCAGTCATGTTGCAAGCAGTTAAGTCACTTTGTACGCACTCAAGCCTTGGTCTTCCATGCACCCTTGGGCCAGGGGTATCCATGCATGTTATTGAGTTGATGCAGGAGGTGGTACGCTGTACATGGCCAAACCACCTGTGACACCAAGCGCGTATGGCATCCAAAATCCCACCAATACCAAAAAGCTTCTGATAGAGCATGACTGAAAGGATTCTCTCCTCTTGTTTGCTGCCAGACATCCACCTGATCATGGTACGATCATTACACTGAAGCCGTTGCAAATCAGAAGAGTTTGGGGCCCATGTCTCACTGCCATGCAAAATGACGGAGCGAACACAGGCCGAAAAGACCTTACCCTGAGACCTGAAGGAAATATGCCTAGACGTAAGTATCGGCAGCAGCTTCCTGAACCTTCCTCAAGCAACACAACAGCGAGCAGTGATAACACGTTCACAACCACCACCACCAGCGTTGAACATGTGGCCCAGGTAGCATAGGGTAGTTTCAATATCAAGCGGGGTGCCATCCACATCCATAAATGCTACCGTTCGACCATCGATGTGGCAGGCAACACTGGTATTTCCAAATGGTCGTTTATCTGGTATTGGCCAGGCTCGGCATCGCTTTACTTTCATGATCTAATGAGAACCCATGTGTCAGCGTGATTATGCCGTATGTTTTAAAATCTAGTTTTCGTTGAAAGCAAAAGCTTTTAGGGCTTCCTTTCCATGTAAAATTATAAAATTAGTAAATATATCAAATACACAGACATAACAAAAGTACATAGACATCTTTATTAATAACGAAGAATGCTGTCAGAGGGTCCTGATTGATCGAGGTGAGATGATTACCCTCTCAGGTAAGTTAATAGTGGAAAGTGGAATCCTGAGGTTTGCAGCGATTTGATACTGACTAAATCCACCTTCAGATTGACCCATAATATAACTTCTCTGAAACTTTGACAATTCTAATGCTTCTTTGGCTTGCGCCATACTTAAAAAAAAATAAAAAATAAATAAAATAAAAAATAAAAATTAATAATAATCATCATCATCATTATCATCATCATTATCATTATCATTATTATTATTATTATGGTTTTTGATCACTTCTGGAAGAGGAACCCCTCCCTGGTTTCCTTCCACATTGTTTTGTCCCTAGCAAGGCGTGGCCATGTAGGACCCAGTTGGCTGTCGAGGTCGTCTCTCCAACAGGGTTTTGATTTTCCTCTTAGTCTTTTCCATTGCTTCGGGGTCGATTCTGTCGCTCTAAGTGTCCACCCGTTGTCTGTGTATCTCGAAAGGTGACCTGCCCATCTATGTTTTGCCGTTCGTATGGTGGTGATGATGTCGTTTACGCCAGTTTGCTGTCTGATCCAAGTGTTTCTTTTTCTTACCCGTAGACTGATGCAGAGCATAATGCGTTCCGTTTTGCACTGTGCCACTCTTAGCCTTTCATTTGCTGCATTATTAAGTGGCCATGTGATGACGATATACGATAGGTATATTGATATCTTGTATTTATCTACGTCCCACAGCGGTTAGGGTTGACACAAGGTCAGGAAAGTGGGATTGAAAAGTCAGCGTCCTAGAGGAAGTGCACCTATTACCTTTAAAAATTGCCTGGGCAGCCTCGTTGCCATTCCTCGGTAGAGGTGCCTCAGGCGATTAGCAATAAACTAACCCCTTCTCAAAGGGTAAGAAGGCAAAGCCTGGGAGGGTGAACCTACTAGAACTGTACAGGACAATACCTCAGACCGACGGAACTGAGGCCCGAAGGCAAAGACGGTACCGGTGTCTACAGAGTGTAGCATCAGAACAGATACTACACTCTGATCTTACCCAAAAAGCAAAAAAAAATGTCAATTAGTATAAAATATTGATTTTTAAACTTTGGTACTTCTATAGATTTTGAACCGAACTGGGTTTTTTTTTTTACTCTAAACTAACCCTAACCTAAGTTTTAGGTTTAGTTCGGCAAAAATTGGCTTGGTTCAAATTCTGTAAAACCAACGAAACTTTTACTGTGCTTTGTACAGCTCCAAGTGCTGGCCGTCGATGAAGAAAATAAAAAGAAGATTATCGATCATGTAGACAAAAATGTTGCATTGAATTTCCAGTTTGACCAGACTCACACATGTCCAAAGTTGCACCGATCTCAGACAAAATGAGGGAAATGGTCTGCGCTGGTACAGACATGTAATGCACTCGAACGACGACACAGATCGCGAAAATGAAATTAAGGATTCAAACCTATGAGAAAAGGCCGAGAAAATGGCCATAGAAGGTGGTTGGATATACTACAATAAGATCGGACTTTATCCTGACCGAGTCTTTGACCGTGTACGGTGGAGGGAGAAATCCATTGCAAAACTCGCTTCATGAGAAAAACACCGAAGAAAATGAGGAACAATATTTAAAACTTTAAACATGTATGAATTTTTTTTTGTGGGAGGAACAGTAGCAGAAACTCGCTATGAAGTGAGCGGACAATAGAAGATATTGTTGTTTGGAAGAAAAGCTTACTTTTTTCTTCGGTTGTTTTTACTTGTGGAATATTTCATTTCGGCCTCCAGATAATGTCGGGTCATCCTCTCGACAGCTTTTTCGTGTATCGGGTACCCCCTCACTGATGTGAGGCCCCATTATCATAATTACATTTCAATCCAATGAACTGTTCAATGAATTATTTTTGTGTAAGGGTGTCCATTTATTTATGTAATGCCTGTGCAATAAAAGAAGTCATGAGATAGCATCAATTGTTCCCGCTGCTTACTGTCCAATTTATGAATAGGTTTAATATAATTCTACTAGCAGAACTACTTGGCATTGCCCGGGTGGAGGGATGTAAACATGTGCACTGTTGCATGTTAAGTGGGGTGCATAGATGCATGTTAAGTGGGGTGCATAGATGCATGTTTAGTGGGGTGCATAGATGCATGTTAAGTGGGGTACATAGATGCATGTTAAGTGGGGTGCATAGATGCATGCTTCTAACAGGCATCTAATGGGTACAATATCTAACTCGGGGTGAGCCCACCCAAGAAATTGTCTGGGACCTTTAAAAAAAAGTGATTACCTCTTTAAAACGGGGGAGGGGTTATGCTGGGAGATAAAACCATTCGAAATCTTACAGAATTAAAATCCAAACCAGATAAAAGGGCCCCCTTGTCAGTAGGTTTTTATGCCCAGTAATAAAACAGCCCATCATTTTGAAGTAGGCTGGCTGTGTGGTCTATCCCAAATGAGACCAATATCTATATATATTCCAACAGTTGAAGACGAGAAGAGGTTTATTCGCCTGGGATTGTCAGTTGAGAGAGACAGAGCGGTAATTACTGATTACTGATTAATTACATTGTAACATGACATTTATCAACGCATATGTTCGCACCACAAAGCTTCCGATCAAACTCTTCCTTCTCTCCGTCCCTCCCTCTTCGGATCATGTGACGTCACGTCCACTTCTATCAATTCCCACAATTGATCGAGCTAACCTTCGGGCACATTAAACTGACCCCGACTGAATCCCATTTACTGTCATTCTAAACTAACAAAATTATACTTTGTAGAATTCGGTATATTCGGACTACTGTTCTCATCTTGGGTGTTTTTATCACAACGTGTCTGCCGATGTAATCTCCGACCTTCTTCAGGTGTACCTTGTTGAACTAAAGAATCTGGACGGAATTTCGAACGGAACCCTTTATTAAATCCACGGGGGTAGCATGCTCTCGTTCCATCTGCCATGACTGGGAAGAAGTCTCCAGTAATTCGCAATTCTTCGTATCGCCCACACTGAGGATTGAACCATCAACCTTCAGATGACTGTTACTTAGAACTGAATTTTACTTAGTACTATATCCACTGTGCACTTTTTACTTATGTCAGGATGCGCAGGAACGTTTCCAGGCAGTGATGTGACGCTTCATATTCCACCAGAAAAATCTAGCTGTAATCAGCTTCAGTATGGCTTTTATTTCGAGATGTCCCAGATTGTGAAGGGTATCAAAGACAACCCTACGATGAGTCATTGGAACAAGAGGGTGAGGTGAATCCGTTGCGGTGGCACAGATAATCCATGTGTCTGAAGTGGGCACAGGTAGGTATGTGAATTTGTCAGTTGCAAATTCAGTCGACAACAGATCCAAAGTATCCAGACATGGCTGGTCTGAGGCTATCTGTTGTAGATCAATATCCGAAGATGACGACAGAGAATTGATAGGAAGGCGAGACAAGGTGTCGGCTGCTGCATTCTGTTCATTGGAAATATGTTGGATATCGCTGGTAAATTGCGAAACGAAATCGAAATGGCAAGTTTTGCAAAGAGAATATTTATCGTGCTTAAAACGCAGTGCAAATATAAGCAAGTGGTGATACGTGTAGATTACAAATTGACGACCCTCGAGTTAATGCTGAAAGTGTTTGTCATTACAAGGTACATAGACAAGAGTTCACAGCTAAACGTGCTGTAACGTTGGTCTGCTGGTTTCAGCTGTCTAAAAAAAAAATGCAAGAGGTTGTAGTTGTTGTTGGTGCTGCTGTTACAACACTGCACCTACAGCAGTGCCAGATGCATCAACGACCAGTGAAAACTGGGAACCAGACGCAGAATATGAAAATAAAGATATTTGCCCATTTTATTAAAAGCTTTCAGTTGAATATCATTCAGTGAAATCGGCTCATTTTTCTTCTTCTTTTTACATAACAAGTCGGAAAGAGGAGACAGGAGATCCGCACAGTGTGGGACGAAGCATCTGTAATAATTCAGCAGACCAAGGAAGTGCCTTAAGTTGCGAGTGAAGTGGATGGTTGAAGGGCTTTGTGGAACGTTTAATTGCGATATACTTTCAGGGCTGATAATGCGGCCCAACAAAACGAGTGATGAAGCACGGAAAACAAATCCTCACCTAGTATTGCTGAAACTGTTTGAACAGTAGGCGAAGATGGGCGACATGTTCCTCAGATGAGGCACTTGCCATGAGAATGTCATCTACGTAATTATAGATCACGCACTACTTCATCCATGAAATGTTGGAAGTTACTAGCAGCGTTTCGCAAACAAAAGGCATAGTCAGAAATTCGAACGCTTGATTCGCATGGTTTTTGTTATGGTCAGTCTCACTAGGTTCTGATAACAAGCCTTTGCCAAATCCAGTTTGGAGAAGGTCTTACGATCGTGCAGAGACAAAGCGAAATCTTATATATGTGGAATTGGGTAACGATCAGGTACCATCATAGCGTTCAGTCGTCGATAATCCCCAGTCGGACGCCAATCTCCGGAGCAATTCGGGACCAAATGCAAAGGAAAAGCCTTATGGACTGGATGAAAGGCATATAACTCTCAGCTGTGGCATATGGTTAAACTCAGCCTTCGCTACTTTTAATTTCTCTGCAGGAAAGCGGCGAGGACATAAAAACACAGGAGCACCAGTGGTTTCAATATAATGTTTTGTTGAGTGAGTAGGTTTGTTCACAACAAAATTTATGTTTGTTAACCCCGGGAAGGAGTATAGTAACGTCTGGTATGGGTCATTGGAAACGGTAATAAAAACTTTGGAGGTTCTGTTTTTCGTTTGTTTTCGTTTGTTTTCGTGTGTTTTCGTTTGTTTTCGTTTGTTTTCGTGTGTTTGATGTTGAGATTTTTGTCAGAAAGTTTGTGTAGTTCAATCGAAGTCGGAGATCAGCATTTTATAGGATCTAATGTCCACATAAACTGCAAGAATTAAATAGTAATAATAAATGTTGGCTGCTGAAATATATCTTCAAGTGAAGATAGCTTTGCTCTGTGTCTAGTGAACAGGGGCAGAAGAGAGTGTCAACGTTTTTCTTCATGGCTGCCTGGAAACTCTCTGCCTTCCCTGCAAATCCCTAAAGGCCCTCAGTTGGAGTCCTTAAAAGGTCCGGTCGAAATTACTATGTCCAGAAGTCTGCTTTGTTATTTTATGATCAAACAACCTCACTAAAGCTGGTCTCGGTCAGAGGAAAGAAATGTCAAGGTTTATGACTGCTACAGATTTAGTTTTTCCCGATTCAAACAATCTAAGCCGAGCTAAATGGGTGATCCAACGGGTCACGTTTTTTTCTAGTAATTATTGATATTTAGTGTCTGCTAAAAACAGTAAAGACAAGGAAAACTATACAGAAGAATATTAGCATTCCCTGACATACGAGGGTCAATAAAAGTAGGAAGGGAAGAGAGCTTACAACAAAGGCTGTCGATCAAGTCACAGGCAAAAGGAAAAAGAGGAAGATTCTACCTTTACTTTAGCTTTTGTATGGGATTATCAGGAGCAGCTAAGGGTTTAATTCCCTAGCATCGGTTTGAGTTACTATTTATAAGGGGGCATAACCACGGCCATCGTAAAAGAGGCCTGTTAATTGAGTTGAGTTTTTATGGTGACGTCATTGATAGTGGGAGTAAAAACCACTATCAATGAGGACCGGAAGTGCTTGGAACGCTTAACGTACGTGCGTCCATCTGTAATCAGAGCGATCATTCACTTGGAAATCATTGTTAACTTTTCTATTTATCTTCCTCCCACAAGGTAAGATGTGACACAAGGTCAGGAAAGTGGGAAAGAACCAGCGCTCGAGAATTTGAGCACTCTGGCTGTTTAAAAATTGCCTGGGCAGCTCCGTCGGCATTCCCCGGTAGGGGTGCCTCAGACAGTAAGCAATAAACTTACTCCTCCCCAAAGAGGGGAGGCAAAGCCTGGGAGGGTGCACCTCCTAGAACTGCACAGGACCGACAACCCCCAATAGACCGGCATAAATCCTGACCCAAAGGCCCGGACAATACCAGTTTATTAGACGGGGTAAAAAACCCTAGTTGTGTTCCTGCTATTGTGACTTTATTCCCTTGCCAAGAACACGGCTACCCTCCTAAGGAGTATTCATTCACTTGGAAATCATTAACTTGTTCCTTTTTTCCAACGTATTTCCTTTTTTATAGATGTCAAGCACAAAAGAAAATCAGAGGAAATTACAAAATGGCCTCCAACGATTAAGGCATTACTACGAAGTTCGAATTTCAAGTCTTAAAAAATAAATTAGAATTTTATTTCGGGATAAAAAATACAATTTTAGACTAATTAATAAGTTTCATCCAAAATGTGTGCGAGATATTCAAATAATAATATATTGAAAATAAACTGTTTGTTTGGGGAAAAAAATCTCCCCCTAAAAAAAACATGACTGTTTTAATTTATTACAAATTTTTACTATATTGTAAATAAACTGTTCGTTTTGACAAAAAACACACATTTTAATTTATTTCAATAAATGTTCTATTAATTAATTATTTTGAATGATTGATTTTGTGTTACTTTACTGAATTCGTAATCTTTCATATTTGATTTACTTTTCATGTTTGATTTACTTTTAAGTTAAGAATATCAAGAAACATCATTTATTTTTTTCGGAAATGAGAGCAACTCTTATCAAATTATTCAGCTCAAACTAATGATAATGAAATGTTCATATAAAGAATAAAACTGCCTAAGAATAGGGATTTGTCTTCTTCTTGCGTTTATAAACCAAGAGATAGGTCTATGCAGTGAAGTTAGGACCGAACAATAAGGAACAATTTAAAGCTAGATATGTAGCTAAAGGATTTTCCCAGATACAAAATATAGATTATCAAGAAACATTTTCTCCTACAGCTAAGATCATATCTATCAGAATGTTGATGCAAATAGCAGAACAAAATGATTTAATTGTACATCAGATGGACTTTAAAACAGCATAACTTAATGCTAATATTGATTGTGAAGTATATACTGAACAGCCAAAACAAATAAAAATGGTGAGAAGCTTGTTTGTCAATTTAAAATAATCTTTATATGGACTGAAACAAAGTGGAAGAAATTGGAACAATTTGTTGCATAAATTTTTAACAGACAAAAATTTCAAACAGTCATTAAATGATTATGGTGTGTATAGGAGAAATTATAATGATTCAAAAACAATTATAATAAATTGGGTGGATGAACTAATCACCGCAGCTCTAGATTTAGAAAGTATGAAAGATATAAAAAAGTAACCTATCCCAAAATTTCAAAATGAAAGACCTTGGTCAATTATCTTATTTCTTGGGAATAGAATTTGAATTTAAAAATGGTATTATTAAAATGAGTCAAACAAAATACTTACAAAGAGTTTTAAACAAATTTGGAATGAACGATTGTAA
>OY744543.1:32503982-32591482 GCA_963556195.1 Sepiola atlantica
ACGTTTTTTTGCTATTATTTCGTTTGCTTAGATTTTCATATTTAAACAAATATTATATTTATTAACATATATAAATTTATTATTTTTAAATATTTATATATTTATTTGTCCAGTGGGCTAATATTTTTCTTCTGCATTAAAAAAAAAATCCCATCTTAGGAATGTATAACCATGTTGGTTAATAAACAAACACATATAAGTTATTCCCCAAATATATATTAAATATAAAACAAGAGTTACAATTCTGGTTCTTTTTTAAATATAACAACAACAATAAAATACAACAACAACAATAATAACAACAACAACAACAACAACAACAACAACAACAACAACAATAATAATAATAATAATAATTATTATTATAAAGGAAAGACTGAATAAGAAACATGAAGAATTAAAACAAAAGACAGCAACAATAGAGGGAAGACTGAGACGATATAGATACAAATCTGCACAGCAAAAACAAAACAGGACCTTTGGAAACAATGAAAGCCAGTTTTACAAAAACGTAAACGGAGAAGGAATAACAACAGAACAACCGGACCCGACAAAGACAAGACACCTCTGGAGCAAGATATGGGAAAATCTAAAACACACAACAAAAATGCCAAGTGGTTGAAAAACATGAAAAATAGAACTACAGAAAATAGAAGAAGGAACAGAAACGGAAATTACTAAAGAAACTATTAAGGACACCCTAAGGAAAATGGCAAACTGGAAAGCACCAGGTTATGATGGAATACATGCATATTGATTTGAAAAATTCACGACCCTACATGAAAGTCTAGCGCAGAAACTGAGAGGATGTATCCACAAAACAGACATACCAGAAAAAAAAAACATATCCATGTCATGGATTAACTACAAAAACGATTATGACAGAATTCCTCAAGCATGGATAATTGAATGTTTGAAAATATGCAAAATACTCGACAGGATAATTAATCGTATTAAGAAAGCAATGGGAACATGGAGACTGGAACTGACAGCCGGAGGACAACACCTGACTGAGATAAAGATATAGAGAAGCATTTTCCAAGGAGACTCCCTATCACCACTACTGTTTATAATAGATATGATGCCACTCAATTACATACTCAGAAAATGTGATGCCGGATACAAGTTTACAGACTCAAAACTAAGAGTAAACCACCTGATGTACATGGACGACCTGAAACTATTTGCAGAAAGCAAAAAGGAACTGGAAAAGCTGATAAATACGACCAGAATCTTCAGTCAGGACATTCAAATGGAATTTGGAATGGAAAAGTGTGCACTACTAGAAATAAAAAGAGGAAAACTGGAGACAACAGAGGGCATGGAACTCCCCAACCAAGAGGAAATGAGGATAACTACAAATATCTTGGAGTTCTGGAAGCAAACACCATCAAATCTACAGAAATGAAAGAGAAGATTGGAAAAGAATATTTATGAAGAACAAGAAAACTCCTAGAAACGAAATTATATAGCAGGAATCTAGTAACAGGAATAAACACCTGGGAAGTAGCACTAATAAGATACTCTGGACCATTCATAGGCTGGACCAAAGAAATACTCAGGCACCTTGACCAGAGGACTAGAAAGTTAATGACCATGCACAACGTACTACATCCAAAAGACGATACGGACAGACTCTAAATGAAAAGAAATGAAGGGGGAAGAGGACTGGTAAGTATAGAAGATTGTATGGAAGACTCAAAAAAAGAGCTGGAGAAATACATAACTCAAAACACGGAAATCCTTATTACCGCAGCAAGAGACACCATTCCAACAAGCAACTCGGGAAGCACCGAAACCAGAAGCAAAACGACAAGAAAAAGTGGGAAGAAAAACAACGACATGGACGCTTCAGAAAACTGACAAGAGAAGAAACCAACGGAAATAGCTGGGCATGGCTAAGAAAAGGACACTTGAACAGAGAAACGGAATCTTTACTGATGGCTGAACAGAACAATGCAATTAAGACAAACTAAATTAAAGTTAAAATAGATAAAACTCAGGAAAACAGTAAATGCAGACTGTGTGGACAAAGAGACGAAACAGTAAATTATATAATAAGTGAATGTAGCAAACAAGCCCAAAAAGAATATAAGAACAGACATGACTGTGTGGGGAAAGCAGTACACCAGGAACTGTGCAAACAATTGAATTTCGAATACGCAGACACATGGTACAAACACAAACCAGAAACAGTACTGGAAAACGAAAAACACAAAATCATCTAGGATATGGATATACAAACAGACAAACTAATACAAGCAAGGAGACCGGATGTTATAATAATCAACAAAAAGGAAAAGTCTGGCAAAGTCTACGACTTTGCCGTTCCAGCAGACCACAGAATGAAGATCAAAGAAACGGAAAAACAAAGCAAATACACGGAACTAGCCAGAGAACTGAAAGGAATATGGAGCATGAAAGGTAGTATAATACAAATAATCGTAAGAACACTAGGAATAATCCAAAAAAACCTGAAAAAAGACTGGGAGAAATTGGAATCAAAGGGATCATTGAAACTATACAAAGGACGGCAATGATCAAAACAGCTGCAATCTTAAGAAAAATCCTCGAATGTGGAAACCAACCCGTATAAGCTATGAAAGGTCACATGGAATCTACAACAGGAAGAAAACCAAACCACAGAAAGAACACCACATCACAAACAAAGGAACAGAAAATGCAATAAACATCACTTTATGAGCCCCCCCCCCACCCCGCAATAAATTGACAAATAAAAGACATTCACAATCACAAATTTTGAAATCGCTGTCAATTTCGCTATTTTATAATTGCCAATAGTCACTTTTATATTATATTAAAATATTTTGGCAAATTGGGAACCCCTTTTTTTTTTTAAATCCAAGTCTAAACTGGACACTTCGAAGGATGGAATCATTTGAAACCATTTAAATCTCTTAAAAATTAATTATTTTTTAGAATGTTTTTTTTTCTGGCTCTTGTATAGATCGGGTACACGGGCGAAATTTATTTTAGAAGAGTTCCAATGGTGTCAGAAGGGGCAGACAACTCTCTATTTTTTAAGTACATAATTTCACGCCGTAAATATAATACCGGCCGTATTCCACGACAACTTTGGGTTTTAGGTGGCTATGAAAATGACACTAAATCGGATTTTTTAGTGACGGTCCCGTCCATAGATGTCGCCACATTAATCCCAATAATAAAAAAAAAATATCTGCGATAATTTAATATTTTAAATTATAAAAAAAATCAAAAAAATCTGTTAATCCAAACAATAGGACTGTTCGTTTTGCTGGTTTTGAAATGAAAAAATATACTGTTGATTTTCCCAAATTCTATTTTCTTCAATAAATGTTCTATCAATATACTGTTGATTTTCTCAAATTGTTATTTCTTCGAAAAATGTTTTATTAATTTAATTTGCATAACTTCTTATTTAAAAAATGGATATTTTCCATTTTCGGAGAAATTGCGTACTAAAAAAAAGAGTTATCTGCCCCTTACACCATTGGAACTCATCTAAAATAAATTTCGACTCGTGTACCCGATCTATACAAGAGCCTTTTTTCTTTGCAATTCAACAGACAATAGTATCTATTAATGAGAAAAGGCAGTATTTTTAAATTGAATTTATTTCTATTTTTTATTCACGATTAAAATTTTTATCGATTATATTTTGTCCAGATTTCAAAAAATGAAATATAGGGGGAGGGTCATGTACAAAACATATTTACCCTCATATATTTTACGAAAACTGACTTTTAAATATAAATTAATCTAAAAATGAATAAGTATTGAAAATTTTATGAAAATCTGACCATTAACTGATTTTTGATAGATTTATTAAACACGTGTTTGTCTGCATGTAAAAAATGGCCACTACATAGGAACGTTGATTTAAGGCGTCCATAATGAAAACACGATTTAAGTTTCTGATTTTCATTAATTTCGTATGCGGAAATTTTTTTTTTTTAAATCATTAGCAGTTTATTCTAGGTTTCTTCTTTTAAATATTACAACATTTATGATAACAATATTAACCTATAGTAAAGTTACATCGTGTTACATATATGGGGGGTGGGGGGAGTAAATTCTATGATGTACTATAAAGCAAAATTATAGTTAAAAAAATATATAAAAAACAAAAAAATTTTTTTTTTTTTAACATAGTTCACCCCAAAAAAGGCAGAACGCCACTGTAGACGTAAGGGGCTACTGAGAAAAAAGGGAGAAGGTTTGGGGGAGGGGGGGGGGAGTCAACCTAAATTGGGAGCTGTGCAGCGTTATGTCTGTTTACATCAGTTTTAAATTTCTGCATGTCAGTACCGTCGGGAAAACAGGGGACAGGGAGGGAGTTCCAGAGGCCAGCAGCACGAGGAAAGAAGCTATTGGAGTAGAAAGCTCTCCGGCATCTGGGGACTTCCACAGTGAATGGATGGGATCTAGCTGATTGTCGAGTTGGTCTAGTAAATTTACGTCGAGGGGGCACTAGAGTAGCCAGTTCATCGGAGCATAATCCATTGAAGTATTTGTAAAACAAGCACAAGGATGCTACATTGCGGCGATGGGACAGGGACTGGAGCTTGGTTGACAGTGAGGGACCTATTAGGTTAGCGACTCTTTTTTGGATCTTGTCAAGGAAGGAGAGACTAGTAGATGCACCAGCCCAGATGTGGCAACAATATTCTATGCATGGGCGGATGGTGGCTTTGTAGAGATACAGGATAATGTCAGGCGTGAGGAGTTTACTAACACGGTAAAGGGAGCCCACCTTCTTTGCTGTAGCCTAGGCAATATCTTCAATGTATTTGTTCCAATTCATGTTACCTGTGAAGGTTAGGCCAAGGAGTTTGAATGATGAACTCTCAGGCAGGGTGTCATTTGCCATGATGTGGTGGTTGGAGAGATTTCTTATAGTTATTGAAGTAAAGGAGCTTAGTCTTTGCGGCATTAAAAGTTACCAACCATTTATGACCCCAATCCACTACAGCCTGGAGGTCATTTTCTAAGGATTATTCAAGTTTGAACATAGATTTGTTTACTTTAGATTAGGGACGGGCAACCTCCGACCCGCTGGCCACATCCAGCCCGCGAAGGCTTAGCGTCCGGCCCGCCACCCTGCTAGGCTTTATTATTGCCATCCGGCCCACGGACCTCCCAGTAAAACTCATATCATTTTGTGACATAGACGTAAAAGTAGGTTTCAATTAAGATTTACAGTGGGATAAAAATGTATAAATATAGCAATGATGAATGTATATTTCATTTTTCTTTAACTATTAATTTCAAATCTTTAGCCTGAGATAAAAATAGAAAAAGAGAAAGAGAAAGGCAAAGATGAAACGAGAGACGAGGAAAGGGGATGAAACAAAGAACTTATGTGAGGTGTGTCAAAACGAATGCTGGATCAACTTGCTACATCCCCCATCCCTTTGTTTATGATTCCAAAATGGCTCTTCGTCGGCGCCTTATATAACATCACATACAGAAGTCTCTTGAGAAAAAATATCAGATTTGTAGAGTGTTCAATGCAATTTTTGTACAATTTATTCATGCAAACAACATATAGTAATTCTGAGATTTCGTTTTTCACTCCGGCCCGCGATCTCCTTCCAATAGTCTCATCTGGCCCTCACACTGAAAAGGTTGCCCGCCCCTAGTGTAGTATATGTTCAGTAGAAGAGTTTAATGCTCCTATTTCTAGGGCAGTAAACTCTTTTACTGAGCATCTAAAGTAGATAATATTTGGTACTGGTATAGTTGGTGACCCAGGCCGTTTATGTAAACAGCCAGAATGAAAACGAATCAGCGTGAAAATCAAAACAAGGTGGTGCTATTGTGGTGAACAGAGACGCGATCCGAACGAACGCTAAAAAGCAAATGCCGTGAATTGCTACTCTCTTTCTTTTTTTAGCTTCGTTGGGATACACTTGCCTTTTCACGCACCAAAACAAAAAAGGGATTTCTCACAGAAACGGGTTAACTGAGGAATTCCAACCAATCAAAAACTAGCACATCGATGTTAAATTGGTAAGCGACGCGAATTTGATAACTCCTATAAAAGAACAGAGAGAGTTCTGCGAACTCTCTTTTCAGCAGATAGACCCAGAGACAGACAACGAAAGGATGCACAAAAAGTATGCTCCCACACTCTTTTGGCAGGGCAACAGAACACTTCAAAAAGTATGTACAAGCTTGCCGCGCGCACATACACAGTAGCAGAATAAGGTAACATAACCCCCCTCCACACACACACAGTATCACTCAGACACATTAACAACTATAGGCATACACATATTTAGCCCTCGTGTTTTCCTAATTACAATGAACATTTCTAATAACGAACACAAGTGTATAAACTTTACAAAGAACATTTTCACTCACTAAAAATAGCCCTCATATTCCATGTAAACTTATAGTTTTATAAAAGCCTTATCTAAAATAAATAGTTTGTTCATTAATAATGTTTTCTTTCATTTTAATCCACTAAATGCTATTCCTGTTTGTAGTCTTTTCCTTCCTTCGTTCATTCACAAAACGCCATACATGTAGAGTGAGCACTTGCTCGCTGGTGATGACCTTAATATTTCTCCTCTAATATATCCATATCATTCCTTTGCCATTTCATTTCCATTTATATTCCATGATAAATGCCGGTATACTGAAATCGTATGCCCTTAATAGGGTTAAAATGAAAATACATATACACTAAATGTACAAAAGCAAGGAAATTCCCAAATTTTTACACTTTTATTGTCATTAATTAAGGGTATGACTACATATCAACCAAACCATTTCAGTATCACATCACTACAGTATAAATCTCTATGCATGAGTGGATGAAGTGTGTGAGGTGCGCTGAAGAAAAATTCCTACCTTTAAAATACATAGCCCTGTTGTGCTCGCATACCCTTAATGACAATAAAAGTGTAAAAATTGGGGAATTTCCTTGCTTTTGTACATTTAGTGTATATGAATGTTCATCTTAACCCTATTAAGGGCATATGATTCCAATCTACTGCATTTTTCATTGAATTGGAATAGCGTTCTCGTAAAATCAGCTCTATATGAATACGAAAGAAAGGATTGAATCTTATTTCAGTAACCAAAATGATTTAGAGTGAAATAAGTTTCGGCATTACTCACAGACAACTTATCTCTATTTGAACCTATTAAGGGCATATGATTTCAGTATACTGGCATTTTTCATGGAATGTCACTACTTTTGTAAAGTCAAATACAATGCCTTCTCATAAGGTTTTTTGGAATTTTCTGGAAAACTAAGGTATATGGTAAACTGAAATTAAAATGCCATCAACTAGACCCTAGAACCTCTATCTCTGCCAAAAATTATCTGAATCCATCAAATAGTTGATGAGATACAGGGTGGCACATACGTACGTACGTACACACGGATAACACAGATAACATGATTTAATTCTACACACTTATAGAACCTATCAAATAAAAATTTTGTGCAAAGTATTAACTAATTTGGTTTATTGGTTTTTGAGTTATGATTGATCAAAGAAATGAGATTTCTAGCATAGGCCGTTTTTGCAGTCGATTAAGGGATAGAGCGCACTCGCGGACTCGCGCCCTCGCGCCTCCCTTGATTAGCTGAGCAACAAAATGATTGGCATTTGGCAAAATGTTGAAAATGAGGCGGATGATGGCCGAGTCACGTGATAAATACCTTCACATGGAAAGCAAGGGCGACAACTGCAGTTGCTTTCCTCTCCGAGCAAAGGTGAATGCAAGTGTGTTATTTCTTCTTCATCTTGTGTAGTTGATTAAAAATTCTTGAAAAAGGGAAAATATCTCCAGTTTTTTTAGGATGGCTCTATAACTAACAGGTAGGCAGACCCTTCCTCAGATATCTCGTTTGATTGTTACTATCATTTTTTTTCTGAAGTTGCAGTTTTTATTTTATTTTAATGATAATCATTGATATAGTCATTATCAAAATTCTGATTATTTGAGTTTAAGTGGAGTTAATGTCATTTCCTTTTCAGACCCCAAATGCTTGCAGATTCTTAAAAATAATCTTTTTAAAAAAAATCTAATTGTCCTTAGATGTTTTAATGATGGTAAACAATAATTGTACGTTTTGTTTTAGGTTTTAAAAAGTGATTTTGTTGGGAATTTAAAAAAAAAAAAGATTTTTAAATAAATGAATAATGTGTTGTTAGGTATAAACATCAAATAATTAAAACAAACAAAAACAAACAAGTTGATAGTTCCTATTTCAATCACCCATATTATTAGTAAGTTCGACATTACTGCCAAACAATTGTAAAATATTTGTTTTGTATTTACTTTTTTTTTAAATTTAAATAAAAAAAATGTTTTCCTGCTAAACGAGAAAATAATTAACTTGAGTTATCGTCGTTCCTTAGTCTGCCTCTCTTTCTAAACTTGTTTATAAAGATGGCATCATTCATTTCCGGCCTAGTTTTCATTTCGGTGTTTCACGTGTACGATCAAACTTGCTATAATTCAGTGCTTTAAACGTTTTTTTTGTTTTTGTTTTTTTTTAATTTTACTAAAATGTTTTAAGTATATAAAATTTACAGTAATGCTGAAATTCCTTTCACTGTAAATAATTTACGTGACCGAAATAAGATATAAACAGTTGTTTTGATTTCATTTACCAACTTTAATAATTTCGTTTTAAATAATTTTCGATATCGAAAGTTACCTTTTGCCATTTCGTCGTTTTATAAACATACGAGCGATATCGAATTTTCTCGCTCGCACGCCCCTTTTCCGAATTCGCCACCATTAATCGACTGCCTCTTCAACAAACGGTCCTAATTAAAAACAACAACAAAAAGTTACATCAAATCTTTTTGAGGTAAAATTTTATAACTAAAATTTATTAAAGTTTTCTGGAATAAGTTGATGAGCCGATTTGTACCAGACGACAATTTTGATACGGTGCTGCGTCCTATGATAATAATGTTTTGCTTTTGTTGTTAAGGTTAGGGTTAAAAATATTTATTTGATAACAGTAATTTCGCTCTGTTTTGCTTGTTTTATTTGTTTAAAAATTTTCTTGCAACTATAACTAAAAATTATAGGACGCAGCAACGTATCAAATATTTATTTTTATTTTGATAAAAGTAACTTCTTCGCTATGTTTTGCTTGTTTTTGTTTTTGTTTCTTTTAGAAAATTTCTTGAAAATATAACTTACAATCACAGGACGCAGCACCGTATCAAAATTGTCGTCTGGTACCATTCGGCTCGTCAACACTCGGGCGTTTGCGTAGGACAGCCGAACGCTTCCGAGTCGAATCTCACGAAAACTGGTTCAGGATCGATATCAGTACCAAATTAAATATAAAGTAAAAATGGAATTTTTACTTGATTACTGAAAACCATATCAAATAATTCGAATTAAAAAATTAAAAAAAAAACTGATTTTTATTTTAAAATTGAATTATTTTTAGTGTGCAATCATTTATATCGGTTTGAAAAGGTCTAAATTACACTTAAACATTGTTTATGACCGTTTTGTACAATAGAAGCGATCCACTGATGGCGGCCCACGAATTCGGAATAGGAGCGTGTGAGCGAGAACATTCAATATTGCCGCCAGCATAGGCTTTATTTTTATTCTCATGTCAATCATTGCGATATTGACTACAGGAAAAGATTCAATAACCTTCTTTAATTGTAAAGGAATGATTATGAAATAACTAAATGTTTGGTAAACATTCAGTTATTATTTGATAACTAGCGAGCCCTGTGGAAATTCCACGGCGCTTTCTACATCAATCTGCATAATAATAATAATAATAATGATAATAATAATGATAATAAATGTCTTTAATAATCAATAGGAGAAACATTATTCTTCCATAAAAATAATTGTCATCGTCAGCTAAATATTCTAAATAAATAAAACAAACATGTCTCTTCTTTTTATTTATTTATATAAAATTGTAGAAATTTAATTTTTTCAAGCAATAAATATCATGTCTTCTTACCGTCAAAATAATTGTCAGCTAAATATTCTTCAAATCAAATATTTATTTATAAATTGACGGGATTCCACGTTTACGCTAGCACAACGCCGGGTATCCTGCATATATATATATATATATATATATGAGAGAGAGAGTAACCTGGGGAGAAATGTGACCTAACAGGAGCGAAGTCGGACGAGGCGCATTTATGGTCAGGTGGGAGAGGTAGTTAAAAAATACCTATATTAGGTTCTACCATTCTCTTACGGGCGATTCATCTTTCCACTTACAGTACATCGACAGACTCAGTTCGAGTCGTATCCACAGATCAACGACACTGAAAAAACTTTGACACTCGGGCGTTTGACTCAGAAACAGTCGGACTCAGTTCAGTATCCACTTACAGTACATCGACAGACTCTCTTACGAGTCGGCATTCACGGCCAGATATCGACAGACTCATTTCGAGTCAGCACCCACGGTGCATCCAGAGATCCACGCTAGAAAAAACTCGACACTCAGGAGTTCGACCCACATATCGACAGACAGAAGATTGAGTCAGGTATACCGTGCAACTTTGCTCCAGCCAGAAACTGCTGTGCTCGGCATTCATTCTCCATTTTTACCGGACCCTGTTGGGTGGGTCGCTAAAGAGCATTTCTTTTTAGCAACCCTTTTCCCTCTCGACTGCTGCCTGCCTTGGCTCTCTTCAGGGTACAGCCAGGAAAAGATAACCTTTATATTTGAAAGATATTTTCATTATAATTTTTTTTTTTCCCCCAACAAGGTAATCGTCACAAACCTCTCTATAGCATTATTATGGCATTCGTAGAGTAATAAGCACCAAGTTCTTGGCCTTTTGTTTAAGATCAAAGTGTAGTATCTGTTCCGATGGATACCGCACGCCTGTCCTGTGCAGTTCTAGGAGGTCCACCCTCTCAGGCTTTGCCTCCCCTCTTTGGGGAGGAGTAAGTTTATTGCTTACTGTCTGAGGCGCCCCTACCGGGGAATGCCGACGGGGCTGCCCAGGCAATTTTTAAATGGCCAGAGTGCTCACCTCTTGAGCGCTGGCTTTTCAAACCCCACTTTCTCGACCCGATCTTGGGTCACATCTTACTTGTGGGAGTAAGATAAAACTGGCCATGTGCCTAACTCCTGGGGAGGAGTAAATAAAAAAAAAAAAAAAAAAAAAAGCACCAAGCTTGTCTGATCACTGAACAATCAAAGGCCTTGTTTCGCATTTAGTAGTCTTTTTGTGGCAAGTTGAGAAGCTGTTTTTTTTCTCCACATCTGCAGCCGTTTTGAAACCGACTTCAAAACTTTATGCTCTAGCAGAGCAACTGAACAAAACTTTTTTCTCTGCGAAACCACTGAGCCTGCAAACAGTTCCTTTGCTGTGGAACCGTTTGATATATCAGAGACCATTTTTACACTTGATTTAATTAAGATTTTGATTTTTCAGAGCTGGAAAGTGTGTCATAGTGGTCTGCATCTACAGCCTATCAAATGTGATAACGATTTCCACACCAATTTCAAAAACTGTTGCAAATTAAACTTGGTGTGTTTGTGTCTGCTTTTAGTATGTTAATTGCTTTGTACTGGTACCCATTTAAGCATAATGCATGTCGTTGTGTGTAATTTATTTGTTTAAAAAAGGTGGTGCTTCATGCCCCATGTTTGTATTTTTCTGAAGGAAAAGAGTTGAAAATTCCTTAAAGTGATTTAATTAATAAGAAACATGGGTTCTTGTTGCTTAAAAGTATAAAAAAAAATTTTTTTTGTCTTTTCCTGAGAGAGTTAATTAAGGGGCAGTAACTCTATTCAACTGTTGTTATTACATCGAAAGCAATTAACTGGAAATTAATTATTAATAAATGAACGTAAAAGAATACAGTAATGGAAAATTTAAGAATTTATTTTGTTTTAATTTGAATTTTGTAGTGAATGAAATCCCTGAACGAAATTCAGCAAGGAAAATTTAATAGTTTTTTGTACTGAATGAAATTACTGAATAAAATTCAGCATGGAAACATCGAAAACAATTAACTGTAAATTAATTATTAATAAATTAACGTTAAAGAATACAGTAATGGAAAATTTAAGAATTTATTTTGTTTAAATTTAATCGACGTTATACTTGCACAGTAATCACTCGTGCAACGCCAAAGAAATCCATCAGTTTTCACTGTTGATGGTACCGTTCAGGTTCATCTGTGCTAATAAAACAGACCGCCATATTGAAATAAGCCGATATATTGGCATATTTACTAATTTAAAAAGTGTTTTTATTTTCCTATTTCATACGTAATACTAAATGATTTTAACTCCTATTATGTTCAGCATGTCATAATCTTTAAAAAAATACAATTTTTGATCTACTGCATATCGCATTTCCAATAAAATTGTCAGGTCAGGAAACTTCACGTTTACCATTTAACATAAAATTATCACTCAGTTCTTGATCATAGTGCAGGCTATTTTAAAAATACAAAAAAGTGGTTACTCATTCTGTCCTACACTATGTGGTCAGGAACTGGGTGATGATTAAGGGTTTCTGGTCAAAAAGTGATCAATACGAAATATTCCGGCAGATTACGTAAACTGCTGAAAGGTGCCGAACGAAAACTTTGTGATTATTTTTGGCGAAACCGCTAGCAAACTTCAAAACGCTAGCAAACTTCAAAACGTTAGTAAACTTAAAACATTCAAACCAAGAAAAAAAAAGCCATTGTATTGTAGTTTCAATGAATAAATATTTTTTTTTTTTTTTTTACAAAGAAAATGTTATGAAATATTAATGGAAAAATATGTACTTTTTTTTAAGAAACTTTAAAAATTAAGGAAAAAATATTCAATTCAAGAAAAAAACACTCATCGTATGGTAAGTTTCATGAATAAATATATCTTTTTTAAAAATATTATAAGAAAATAGCAAACAATTTTTTTTTCTCGCCTACTCTTTTTTTGCTCTACCGACTAGGTAATGGTTAAGTTTTTTTTGTTTTTTTTGTTAGGGATAGGTTGGGTTTTTTTTTTTCTTAGGGATTGGTTGTTTTGTGTTAGGGTCAGGTTGTTTAGTTGTTTTGGGGGGTATTTTTTCAGATTTTCTGGTTAATTTTCAGAACTGGTCAAAAGAAATATTGCCAAAGTCATTATTGAAAAAGTCAAAACAAAACAAGAAATGTTATAAACTTTATCATTTCAAGTATTAGTCCCAATGGATAGAGATTCAAGAAAACTAGAGCTGGAATCATTCAAATAGTACTTATTTCAATAAAATACAAAATCTACAATTTGAATTTACAAAAAGAATATTGAATGTTTTGCAATTATTATTTTTGCGATTACCAATTGTTGGTTGCTGCAATCTGATTGGCTCAGCGTTTTGGCACGTGCCGGAAGTTATGGTCATGCTGGCCTGCTGAGACCGACAAAATGGTGGACGTTTTCAAGTGCACTTTTCTTCTTTTTTTTTTGTTTGCAATCTTCAAAATATGAACAAGATTCTTATTTTTTCTTTTTCTTTTTCTTTTCTATTTTTTCCTTTTTCTTTTTTTTCCTTTTTCTTTTTTTCCTTTTTCTTTTTTATTTCCTTTTTTTCTTTTTCTCTTTCTTTTTTTTTTTTCTTTTTCTTTTTAGAAATTCTTTATCAGAAGAAAAGCACATCTCTCTTGATTTATACTTCAGTATATCAGACACTTCTTGTCTATTAAACTAAAAAGAACATTGGCATCTTTATACGAGAAAAAGACAAGTGCAGCAGAATTTTTGAATGAGGTCTTTGTACTTTAAAAAAAAATGTATGCTATATATATTATTTTAATGTACAGCACTTCTTTTTAGTGGATAAACGGGTTTGCAGAGGCAAATACCGTATTATGTGAAAGGTTTATAATTATATATGGAACTGGAAGTGTATATATACTAATTGTACCTATCTGGCGTTCATGGCCCATTTGTGCTCCTAAACCAAAGAAAACATTAATTTTCACATGCACAGCTGTCATACGAAATAACCGTAATTTGTGTTTATGCCTGCATTCATATAAGGTCATTCATAAATATGTACAATAATCAAGATCACCTTAAAAGAAGGAACTCAAATTGTTGCAAGTGCTGCATAAAACTAATATTATTCTCTTTTTTTGTTTCATTTTACTTCAGTCGAAGTTCTCAGAAATCAAGGGGCTTCTTCCTGGGGCTACCACTTCATCTCTATATGAGATACATAGATATTCGAATATTCCATTAAAATTCTCCTTTACCTGTCAAACGTTGAGTTAGTAAAGAAGTTAAGAACATTAATCTTCCTATCCCCAACTGACCAGTTAACTATGTTATGGCATATCTTTCTTGTGGTCTCTTGGTCTTACCGGATTCCAGAACAAGAATTCATCTAGTCTGGTGGAGTATCCAGATAAGTGCTGTTACTTGAGGTAACATTAATTGAAGAAGGTGCACCATTCCTCGTATGAGCCAGTGTATAGCTGTGTCGAGTGGATCTTATTTGGGCTTCGAATACTATGTTATTTTGAATATTTGGTCAGGATTTACTTGTAAGGGGAATTATTCTCATATCAGATTGTCCTGACAAACCCTTGTACAGAGACCGAAAACACCTGAGGATGATGTCTTAATAGGTAATTCAAACTCTTTTGTGCGCGTTTACTGCACAGGCTGTGATTGTTCGCTCATTGTGTTTGTCCAAATTTGTGCTCGATTCTGACACTGATTGCAGTGGCAATACTGCAGTGTTTGTCACAACTGTAACAAACAGATTTCCCTTTGAAACAAAACCACAAATCCAGTTTAAAACAAGTAACAATGTTTTACTTTGAGAGATTACGATGATACTTCTTCACCGAACATAAGTCCAACTTAACACAAACAGTCCATCAGCTTAGGGCCCAGAGAACCATCTGTCTCTGATCCTCCCTTGCCCATCCTGCTGGAATATATATAGATTTTGGTATCTTCTGTGGTAGACCACATAGCCTCCTACTTAAAAATCATAGGCCAGTTTATCTTGGGACATAAATTTACTGCCTAGGGGGTCTCGTATCTATAGGGGCATTAATTTTTCCAGAACTAGAGTAACTCAAAAACACAACATTAACCTCGTATTCAAGAAGACATTTCTATTTCAAAGACGTCTGCCCATTGTTTTGTGTGGTCTCTTTTCTCTTAGTTAAATATTTCTCCCATTGCAGGTTTGCCGTCTGCATGCATTGCAACTATTCACCCCGCTAAACATGCATCATTGCACATGTTAACATCTGTAATATATTTCAAGTAGTTATGCGTGATGTTGCTTCTTATGGTTTGGTGTCACATGCTTATTATTTTGGTTGAGGTGATTCACTTGTAACTAGTCAAGATGGCATTTATCAAAAGACTGGACTGACTTGGCATCTTTTGGCAGTCGATTATCTAGTCATTCTGGGCAGCATTTTATCCAGCAGGTTAAAACATAATGACGACTCAAAACAAAAAGGATTTTATGTTTAACTTTTATTGCTTACTCTCCCACTCATTTCTATTCAGAAGGCCCTGTAACAGTGCCCGCTGGACAAGCAAAACACAGAACATCCATGCTTGTCAAAATTCAATTAAGCTCACCGTATTTATCATAATCAGTTTTTATTTTTACACATTTTTCTTCAATAACAAAACACAAATGTTTATTTTAATAATTTATCTACTGAATTTCCTAAATCAGAACCTGTCAAAACGAGCAAGCCTTAAATTCCAAATGCGAGTAAATCTCTCCCTACACATTCCATCTGCTACACTATCTGTTAATTTGATGTAGTTATATGCACACTAATGCTGTCGGGAAAAGTTTTTCCACAAGCCCTGGGTAAAATAGCACCTTGTGTTCAATTAATCATATATAATGAATCGCTTTCAAATCGTTATTCTGTTTACACATTATATAATCCCCAAAATGTTGACATGCCCTAAAACACACAAACCAAATCAAAGTCATATTACGACACTCTTGGACACTTTAGTAAGGACAAGAATGCAGACAGCAAAACTACTTAAAAGCAACCAAAATATACAACAAGGGTGAAACTATGAGATTTGATTAATCATGATACTGGGGTCTGTATTATTAGAGTGAAATTGCACAGACTCATTATTTGGACACGTATGGATGTCCTGTGAATATATTTTTGGCGTACTTTGTTAAAATTCAGTTTTATTTACCAAGTTACATAATTTATTAAAATACAAATATTGTAAACATGCACAATATTTAGTGAGTTGCATGTTTACGATGCATGCGGATAACAGGATTGCTGCGAGTGAGAGGTATTTGTCTAAGAAAAGAGAAATCACTCAAGATATTGGAAATATGTTTGATCTGTAGCTTGGACCACCCAGAATACGAATTGTCCATTTGAAAAATGTTAGTGTCTCTTTAAACGGGGATTCATGCTGATAGTAAAGTACTTGAGAAAAATAATGGCCGACTAGATATGAGACCCCCCCCCCTCTTAGACAGTAGGTTTTTGATGACTATGGATTGGAAGCAGCTTACCATTTTCAAATTAATGCTAGCTCACCATTATCTCAAATGTTTTTTTCTAGTGTGGTCCCAGAATATCTATATATATTTCAGCAGATGGGAAGGGGAGGGGTCAGTCAGAGTTGTCCCTCTGGGCATCTTATGGCCAGTTTGGTTTTCTGGGGTCTGATAGACTATTGGGTTTGTGTGCCTCCTTAAGCAAGATGGACCCTTAGGCTCTAAGCCATTAGATTGTGTTTTGATTTGGTCAGGCTAAGATTTCTCATTTGCAAGTCTGGTATTCAAAGGAAGAAAACGAGCATCATTGTCACCTCCAAAAGAATAAAACTTTGTTTTAAATAATAAAACAATGTTTAAATAATAAAACTCTTTTTAAATAATAAAACAAATAATAAAACAATGTTTAAATAATAAAATAAATATAAAAATAAATAAAATATATATAAAATAAATAATAAAATGTTTAAATATTAAAGATGAAATAATGTTCAAATAATAAAACAATGTTTAAATAATAAAACTCTTTTTAAATAATAAAACAAATAATAAAACAATGTTTAAATAATAAAACAAATAATAAAACAATGTTTAAATAATAAATATAAAAATAAATAAAATATATAAACAAAAATATATATAAAATAAATAATATAAATAATAAAATGTTTAAATATTAAAGATGAAATAATGTTCAAATAATAAAACAATGTTTAAATAATAAAACTCTTTTTAAATAATAAAACAAATAATAAAACAATGTTTAAATAATAAAACTCTTTTTAAATAATAAAACAAATAATAAAACAATGTTTAAATAATAAATATAAAAATAAATAAAATATATAAACAAAAATATATATAAAATAAATAATATAAATAATAAAATGTTTAAATATTAAAGATGAAATAATGTTTAAATAATAAAACAATGTTTAAATAATAAAACTCTTTTTAAATAATAAAACAAATAATAAAACTCTGTTTTGGAGGGAGAATCCTTCTGTTGCAGCACTGACTGAGACCAAATTGACACTGCAACTGGTGTCGAAATCGAACGACTTTGGACCGGCATAACAAGCGGACGATCACAGCCTGTGCAGTGAACGTACACAAAATACGTTCACAATATTATAAAAAAACATTTTGCATTAACTTTAAACTTCAATTTGTTTTATGATTGTTTTCTCATTTGCAATATTATACTATACTGTCTCCGGGATGCGTGTGTTTCGTAGAAACGTGCAGACCTCAGACAGCTAGCATAAACTCTTATCGACACTCAAGACTCTGAGGCATGGTATATTTTAGACACAGGTTTATTGATCATCGACAAAGGTAAAACTGAAAAAGGAATAAAAACATTGTTTCAGAAACACATAAATACAAAATGAAGACGTAGCAGAGATGAGGAGTTTAATAAAACCTTTAGAGAGCCGTAAGCTTAATAAAATTACAGAATAGAAGATATTTTAAGTATAAAAATAATGCTAGAAAAGGAAAAAAAAGCAAATTATGCTCGGAGATAAGCGAATTATAAGCTAGGAGAAATATAGGCTAACACATGGGGGAAAAAGGTAAACAAAGTTTGTTTAAATAAAAGAAATAATACAAAAAATAATATTAGCACTATTTAAATCTATCCTTAGAGAGAAGAAAAAGAGATATTTCTTACTGGCGATGCTCAAAACATCAGGATATTTAAAGAGATAAAAAACTGCACCATGAGGGTCATGAAGAAGGTGGCTACATAGAGCAGGGGACAGGCACCGGAAGAATCTCGCCGATGACAAGTTTGATGGAATCCCCCTAAGAAAAAAAAGGCCGTCCAAGGGAGATAAATGGTAGGGGATCTATTCTAACATACTAACTAGCAGGACTTTGTGCAAATTCCATGGTTGCTTACCTACTGTTTGCTTTACTGTAAAAATGTGTCGGCTAAAAATTATATTAAACAAATAAAATTAATGGTTTAACGTTTTAATTAATTTATTGTAATAAATAAATAAAAATTTGAATAAAGTCTCTTTGTATGATTATCAGTTAAAAATCCTTTTAATGAATGAAACAAATGTTGATTTTAAGTCATTTATTATGACATCTTGTTCGATTTTGGAACAATTCATTTTGAAATGAGCAAAATTTTAATTTTTGACACTCGGTGAGAACAGATAGTCCGCAATTATTTTCTTGTATCTTTAGTGACTGGACAATCCCATTATTTTTTTTTTTTTTTTTTTTTTTAATGTGTGTGTGGACGGTGATAACATACGTATAAATGAAGATACACATGTATTATTATAGATTACCTGAAAAACATCAAAATAATGACTGCTTTTGTATTGCTGCAGCTTAATACAGATACAAACAAGTTAGCTGGAAATTGACTTCCAAACTAATCTCTGGCCAGGTTTTTATTTATCCCTCTTTCTCTCAAGTCCATCCTTATCACTTCCTCCCATGTTTTCGTTGGTCTTCCCCTGTGAACTTAACCTGCTACCTCAACTGTTCTACATCTACTAACCCAAGAACTCTCATCTATTTTATTCAAAATTTCCTGTTCTGCACACATCTCCCTACTGCTTAGATTTAACGATCCTGTGATGTCATCAGATCTAAGACTGTCTTTAAGACTCACATTACACATCCAGCCTATCATTCTCATATCATTTCTCTCCATGCAACACATGTCCTCAACCCTCACTAGCCAAGTTTCACTTCCATAAATCATCACGCTGCATATACATGCCTAATCGACTCTTCCGTTGGTTGACAGTCGTAACGCTCTGTTGATTAGTAGTGACGGAAGTTTCCGTAACGTTCTCCATCCGCTCTCAACTCTTGCAATCGTACTAGCCACTCCTCCTTCCTGTGGTCTAATGGTGTCACCAAGGTAACAAAACTTCTGAACAACCTCAATAGCTTTGCCATCCAAATATACTTGCTCCACATCTGAGTTCTCATCCATCTCCATTGCCTTACACTTCTTACACGCAAACTGGTTATCATCTCTCAATCTACCAGTAATTGAACTGCACTCCTTGTGTACCCAAGTACCACAAAAATTATCATGTAGCAAATAAAGTTTAGATTAAAATCGAATGGAAAATACTTGTTATGTAAATGCACCAAGAGACTAAGTGTTTAACTATTGGAGTACCCATGCCAAAAATTGGACTATCTATAAAAGTAAAATCAGTCGGATTCTTAATTTTTGTCATAGACATGTTCCTTCCTACAAAATCAATATTTCATCGCTGTGTCACTCGGGACTTCCTTTCTGTGACACAACTTCCTGAACATGTTAGCTTAAATTCCTATTCTTAGATTTCTATTGTAATTTTTTCGCTTTTCTACTTACTTTAACTTTATCTGGAAAATTAAGTAATTATGCTGTTTTAACACACCAACGTTCTAATATAGTTACACTTGAAAGATCATAACTTTCGCACATCTACTTTCTCTCCTAATATAATATTTCTTTTTTTATTGTCATTTTTACATGTTAATTTCTTTAAATTCATAGTCTTTAACGCCATTGAGGCATACCTAGTATTTTCTGGAGAATTAATGTATTTGAAATTTTAACAGAGATACCCCCCCCCCCCCATAGCATCGTCGTTGGGGGTACGTAGAGATTCGGAACCGCTTTCAGTGTCTTCCGCTGAAAATTTTAAACATATGATTTAAATTTCATTAAAATATGATATATTTGAAGTTTTAAGAGGGGTTCTGCCCCCATAGCTCCTTGGACATTTAAAGTTTTGGGACCACTTCCATTATCTTCTCCGGAAAATTTTACATATGAATACACTTAGTTTTTATGTAGATTCTTTAACCTTTTTTCTATAGGGAACACACACACACACATTGACATTATATTCTGTTCTGATGATGATGATGATGAGCCGATGTTTGAAAAATGTTTAGTTTCATTGTATGACTTAAAATAAACATTGCCTTGAAACAGCTGTAAAAAACTTTAATATCTTTGCTCTTTATGTACATGATTTGAAAATGATGTAAATCATTAAAATATATATATAAGATTATGTGTGTTATATTTACATTTTATTTTTTACATTTTTATTCCCCTGATTATTTTCCTCCAGGTACTGACTAAGTATACAAATCATGACACCCTTGGTGACTGGAGTCTCTCCAAAGGAAGGACCCCCTGGGACAAGGATCACAATCCGAGGAGAAAACCTTGGGAAAGATTCAAAAGATCTGATCGGTAAGCCCTTTTCTGTTTTCATCAATACATCATTATTTCTTGGCTGTTTTTTGTAAATATCTAATCCTCCTAATTTCCGTGATTGAAATGTTTAAAAAAAAAAAGTCTCAAATTTCTCGCTGTAGTTACTTTGCATAATGTCTAAATGCAAGGGGTTCAGACTCCTGTGGCTTTGCGGGCTGGATTGAAGTTTAAACCTTATCTTGTGACTCGGATAAGGACAGTTATTGCTCTCTTTAAGTAGTGCAGGCGAAAGTAAATGGAGAAAGGACTCTATATACATCATGACAACCTATTAGCAACAAACAGAAGAATCTATTGTTTTAACATTTAGCGTATAGATGTGCACCATTTTGGTCATGCCTTGATATGAAAGGGAAAGTCAGAAGAGAATAAAACTGAAAACGAAGGTGAGAATGAAAGAAAGTAGAAAGAAAATAGGAAGGAAATGCTCACAAAATCACATGAACTCCTATTATCAACAACTTAAAGAAATAAATATTTCTCTTCATTGAAATAAAAAAAGATTTTAAAATGAAACGTCATCTCATCAACAATGTTCTACATTCTATTGAAGAATTTTTAAAGATAATTGAAAGCTGACATTTATTTTACAGAAGACATTATATATCTCTTTTCGGTTAGAGAGTAGAAAGTGGACTTAGGGTTTATTTTCGGTAGCCTTGTAACTCTCGCTTCCCTTATTTTGTCCTTTAGTCCTCACATTCCATGAGTGATGTTTCTGACAAATGAGGAAGAATTGTTGTTTTCTGGGTCGAAATCTATCCATCTAACACTTATTGTTGGCTAGTTTTTGACCGTGAAGTAGTAGTTTTTTTGTGTTTTTTTTTCTTTTAGCTCCTTATATCAAGTGGCTTCATGCCTTGTCTGGAGCGATTTCCATAAAAAAAAAAAAAACTTTTTAAAAATTCAGTTATAGCGAATAAGTATTGGACCTGTGGTGCAAAAAAAGTATTATGTAGTATATAAACCAGAGGCGGACAACCTTCAGCCCGCGAAGGCTTAGCATCCGTCCCGCCACCCTGCTATGCTTTATTATGGCCATCCGGCCCACGTACCTCCCAGTAAAACTCATATCATTTTGTGACATACACGTAAACGTAGGTTTCGATTAAGATTTACAATGGGATAAAAATGTATAAATATCAGCGAGCGATGATGAATGTATATTTAATTTTTTTTTAAACTATTAATTTCAAATCCTAGGCCCGAGATGAAAATAGAAAAAAAGAAAGAGAGGGGCAAAGAGGAAACGAGAAACGAGAGACGAGGAAAGGGCATGAAGCAGAGAACTTATGTGAGGTGTGTCAAAACGAATGCTGAATGAACTTGCTACTTCCCCCGTCATTATTTTTTATGATTCCAAAATAGCTCTTCGTCGGCGCCTTTTATAACATCACATACAGAAGTCTCTTGGGAAAAGATATCAGATTTGTAGAGTGTTCAATGCAATTTTTGTACAACTTATTCATGTAAACAAAATATAGTAATTCTGAGATTTCGTTTTTCACTCAGGCTCGCGATCTCCTTCTAAAAGTCTCATCTGGCCCTCACTCTGAAAAGGTTTCTCCGCCCTGATGTAGACACTTAACATAGATGTTAGAAGTTACTGTTCATGAGACACTGTTAGTCACAGTCGCCGTTCGGATATTCTGCTGGAGCCAAAGAATTGATCGCCTGTAACGCTACATATAGACATGTTTGTTTTGTTTCTTATCTGAGCACACCTTGATTTATAATTGCCATCAGATTTTGATAGAACTGGCCCATTTAGTATATAATGGTTAGGGTTTGCTAATGAGCCGGGAGACTGGGGTTCAATCCTCGGTCAAATCATACTAAAGACTCAAAAAATGGTACTTGATGCCTCCTTGTTAAACACTCAGCATTATAAGGTGAGGATCAAGGGTAAGTGGAGCAATCCAGGGAAAGAGGTAGCGCCCTCCCCTACATCTCAGTGTAGTAGCCAATGAAAAAGGAGCCTTCTGATCACACTCAACTATGGTCAATCCATTTATTTATTGGTCCCCCGATTTTATAAATCTTATGTTTTGAGGCATGTATGTCCGTCCCGTCTGTCTACTTGATAATTTCCGTACTTTTTGGTGTACAGAACTACTTTTGCCTGATACATAAGTATATCAAATATAGTTTCATTTTATTTTATAAAATTGGGGGACTTATGTTTTGAGGCATGTCCGTCCGGATTTTTCTCCGCAACCATCCATTGAATTTCTCTGAAATATTGCATGAAGTTGTAACTTTGGTCAGGTTAGAAAGTGACATTCTCCGATTTTTGAAAGAAAATCTGGTTAGCCCCCAGGGGGTCAAAAGGCCCCGAAATGGCAAAAAATGACATTTTTTTGCCTCATAACTTTTCATCCATCCATTCAATTTCTCTGAAACTTGGCCAAAATGTGGAGGCAATTGTTCCTAATAGAAAATAAGTATCGCTGACCTTGGAAAAAATCTGGTTCGCGCCCCCAGGGGGTCAAAAGCCCCCAAAATGGCAAAAAATGACCCATTCAATTTTTCTGAAACTTGGCCAAAATGTAGAGGCAATTGTTCTGGATATAAAATGAGCATTCTTGACCTCAGAAAAATTCTGGTTTGCGCCTCCAGGAGGTCAAAGGGGGGTAAAAAATGATCCAAATTGCCCAAATTTATTGCATTTTACACTCGCCACATCGAGTCACATACAGAGGGGGATCACGCACGTGCAGCTTGTTCTTTTTATCATGTCAGAGTCAAGACAGCTTGGGGAAATTTCAGAGAACTTCTCCAAATCCTAACATCCCGAGCCATCCCAATTATTATCAGATGTAAGGTCTATGATGTCTGGCAGTGAGTGTTGGGCCCTCACCCAAGCCTCACTTTCCCGACTCAAAAGAAATTATAGAGCAATGATTAGGTGGATATGCAACGTAAAGCCAGACTAGATCCAGAGAAATTGGCTATCCCAAAACTTGAAGTCCTAATAAGGGAAAACCGTCTTCGCTGGTTTGGACACGTTGAAAGAAGTAAGGGGTATATCAGCACTTGCAGAGACCTAACACTGAGTAACAAAAAGAAAGCCGAGTGTCCGAGGAAGACATGGAAAGAAACCATCGGACAAAACTGTAAACAGTGGTGAATGGAGACAGTCAATCTTCACAATCGTAATCACAGCCAGACAGCGTCGAACCTCTTGTCAAAGGGAACATAGACAATAAACAGAGATAGTGAGTGAGTGATGTGCAGGTTGTATGCTTCATTTATATAGTCTAATGAAGTGATGGATGGATTATTATAATCTAAAAGTAGAGTCTCATATTTTTTTTTTTTCTTTTCTTTTTTTTTTTCTTTTTTTTTTTTCTTTTCTTTTTTTTCTTTTCTTTTTTTTCTTTTCTTTTTTCTTTTTCTTTTTTCTTTTCTTTTTCTTTTTTCTTTTTTCTTTTTTTTTTCTTTTCTTTTTTTCTTTTCTTTTTTCTTTTCTTTTTTTCTTTTCTTTTTTCTTTTCTTTTTTTCTTTTCTTTTTTCTTTTCTTTTTTATTTTTTTTTCTGTTCTTTTTCTTTTTTCTTTTCTTTTTTTTCTTTTCTTTTTTTTTCTTTTCTTTTTTCTTTTCTTTTTCTTTTCTTTTTCTTTTTCTTTTTTCTTTTCTTTTTTTCTTTTCTTTTTTTCTTTTCTTTTTTTCTTTTCTTTTTTTCTTTTAATAATTTATTTACTGTTGAATAGCAGAGGGATAAAAATTCATCCTTTTCTCCAATCCAAAGACTGGTTTTCATAAAACTATTAAAAATAAATATTTCCAAATTCTCAATTAGAATGGTACTTGATGCTTCCTTGTTTAACAAATTAAAAATAAGATTAAAATGAAAAAAAATGTATTATTAATTTTTTTATTTTACTGTTAACTTTTGTCATCCTATGCATAATACCAGTTTATTGCAGACAGTAAATTTAGAAAATATCTTGAGTCGGAACTTTATTTGTCTACCTTTTTTATTTTTGTCTCTTTAGGTCTTAAAATATGCGGTGTGAATTGTCTGCTGTCTGCAGAATGGAAGACCTCAAGCAAGATCATTGCACGCACAGGCCCTGGCAAGGGCAAAGGGGACATTATTGTCACTACACGTTCAGGAGGTGTGGGCAATTCCACAGTTGGATTCCGTGGATATTTCATCCAAATTGGTAATATAAAAATAATTAACATTTTTTAATTTTATTTTTTTGTCACTCTGGTAATATTTTGTCAGAATATAAATTAGACGATTTTTATCTGAATTTTTAGGATGAGGAATTATTTACATTGTTTTTCTGTAGACCACTGTTCTCAGCAACGGCGATGTTTATATTACATTTCTTCAGCCTGTTGGCTTAGAATATTCAACAATTATCTCTCTTGGACCAGATCCATGATATCTCCCCTGAATCATTACTTGCTAATGAGAGAATGCACTCTTCTATCTGGAAGTACAAAAAGACTCGTCCCATACATGTGCAAGATTCAAAATGAAGCTTTTCCTCTTTCTGGCTTTGGGCTTAAAGCTAGTCTGACATGTCTGACTGCCATCCCATCTTAGCATGGTTTTCACAACTCTGACGGCATTTTGTCAGACCTTTCTTCTGGTAACAGTTAGATGTACCTCCCAGACAGCTAGCCATCTTAGCGTGACCTTTTCCTACTGGTCGAAACTATCTTTACCAGATATCATCAAACTAAGTTGTATTTACTTTTAAGTTGCCCATGCATCTCTCTCTAAATGTTTACCGTGGCAATAGTTAGAAATTATGTACTCCTTCTTGTGTTCGAAAAGATGCACCTGAAGGAGGTCAAAAGTTATGTATTTGAATTATTCGGATTACTGTTCTCATCTTGGATGTTATTCTCATAATGTTTCGTAGCATCCTTGTGCTTGTTTTACAAATACTTCAATGGATTATGCTCCGATGAATTGGCTACTCTGGTGCCCCCTCGACGTTAATTCACTAGACCAACTCGACAATCAACTAAATCCCATTCATTCACTGTGGAGGTCCCCAGATGCCGGAGAGCCTTCTACTCAAATAGCTTCTTTCCTCGTACTGCTGGCCTCTGGAACTCCCTCCCTGCCCCCTGTTTCCCCGACAGTACTGACATGCAGAAATTTAAAACTAATGTAAACAGACATCTCGCTGCGCAGATCCCAATTTAGGTTCCCCCCCCCCCCCCACCTCCAACCTTCTCCCCATTTCTTTTTTCTCAGTAGCCCCTTATGTCTACAGTGGCGGCCTGTCTTGTTTGGGGTGAACTATGTTAAAAAAAATAGTAAAATAAAAAATTCTTAGTATCACCTGCACTGAGGATTGAACCTTCAACCTCCAAAAGACTGTCACTTAAAACTCATTATTCCTTAACATTTATATCCATTACATGACAGGTCCTTGCGGATACTTGTGGCGATACTAAGAATACAATTATCTGGTCATGGTTAACAGAACAAAAGTAAGTTACCCCCATAGATTAAATAAAGGGTTCCATTCAAAATTCTGTACAGATCTCCGAGTTCGACAAGATGCACCTGAAGAAGGTTGAAAGTTACATCGGCCGAAACATTGTGCGAATAAAATCCAAGATGAGAACAGTAGTCCGAATTATCTAAATAATACGAATTATCGATCCTCATCTAAAAAATTCCGAAACATAATGTCAGGTTATATCGGCGAGATGTTCTGAATATAACAACCAAGATAAAAATAATAATCCAAATAATAATAATGTTTTTAAATCTCAAAAAATAGGAATAAATAACATCTTTGTGTATAATACAACTCTGTAGAACAAGTATTTCTATTTTTTTTCCCCCCAAAACTGTATGGTATAATCCATTAAAATCTCAATGTATATATTTTTCTAAAATATTTCTCATGATATTAAAAAAAAAAAAAAACTGTTTCGATTAATACACAAATTAAATATGACAGTTCAAAATAACTGGAAAAACTATTTGATGTACTTACGTATCAAGAAAAACTAGTGTGTACACCAAAAATTAAGGAAAATTATCGAGTAGAATTTTAGTAATAAATAAAATTCATTTCTTACTCATATTTCTGAGTATACGTTGAAGCGATACCATTATGTCTTTAAGCCAGCGCGTCATAAAAGATTATCTCCCTTTTTCTAATATGAAGACGCCATGCGATTTTTGTCGTGTACGACAAAAATCTTGTCGTACAATTAGTAAAATAATTTTAATTTTTATAAAAATTCTACTTGATAATTTCCGTACTTTTTGATGTACAGAACTACTTTTGCCTGATACATAAGTATATCAAATATAGTTTCCTTTTATTTTATTTTATAAAATCGGGGGACTTATGTTTTGAGGCATGTCTGTCCGTCCGGATTTTTCTCCGCAACCATCCATTGAATTTCTCTGAAATTTTGCATGAAGTTGTAACTTTGGTCAGGTTAGAAAGTGACATTCTCCGATTTTTGAAAGAAAATCTGGTTAGCCCCCCAGGGGGTCAAAAGGCCCCGAAATGGCAAAAAATGACATTTTTTGCCCCATAACTTTTCATCCATCCATTCAATTTCTCTGAAACTTGGCCAAAATGTGGAGGCAATTGTTCCTAATAGAAAATAAGTATCGCTGACCTTGGAAAAAATCTGGTTCGCGCCGCCAGGGGGTCAAAAGCCCCCAAAATGGCAAAAAATGACCCTTTTTTCCCATAACGTTTGATCCATCCATTCAATTTTTCTGAAACTTGGCCAAAATGTAGAGGCAATTGTTCTGGATATAAAATGAGCATCCTTGACCTCAGAAAAATTCTGGTTCGTGCCCAAAGAGTGGGGGTTAAAAAATGCCCCAAATTGCCCAAATTTATTGCATTTTACACTCGTCACATACAGAGGGGGACCACGCACGCACGGCTTGTTTTGATTGAGTAATATGGCAGTTTAGAATAAAATACCAGGAAAACTTATGGATGTACTTATCAGTGAAAAATATTAGTGTACACCAAAAATTACAGAAAATAAGCGAGTAGAATTTTGATAAAGAATTAAAATTAATTTACTATTCGGAGTCGCCGAACGACAAGACCGCATGTCATCTTCATATTAGAAGAAGGGATATAACCTTCTACTACGAATAGTAAAGTAATTTTATTTTTTTATTAAAATTCTACTCGATAATTTTCAAAAATTTTTGGTATACACTAATATTTTTCACTGATAAGTAAATATATCTATAAGTTTTCCTGTTATTTTATTTTGAAGTGCGATATTTCACTTGAGTCTCAATAAAAATAAGCACCAACTATTGTTTTTGTGTTTTGTTAATAGCTTTCTTGACCTTTTGGTCAAGATCAAAGTGTAGTATCTGTTCCAATGGATACTGCACCTCTGTCCTGTGCAGTTTGGGGAGGAGTAAGTTTATTGCTTACTGCCTGAGGCACCCCTACCGGGGAATGCCGACGGGGCTGCCCAGGCAATTTTTAAATGGCCGGATTGCTCACCGCTTCGGGTGCTGGCTTTTCTAATCCCACTTTCCCGACCTTGTGTCACATCTTGTGGGAGGAAGATAAATAAAATCTATTCTGCTAACTGCATATTTGTAATCTTGTCATTTCAAATATTTAAGCTGAGTAAAAAATTTTGTAAATGTTCACATGTATGATAAGGTGTTTCTTTTGTTGCTTTGAGTTTTTGTTCAAAATTTCTCGTATGATACACAAGAAAATATGTTATGCATGCTTTATATAACATGGCTGTGAAAGATAAACCGTTATTCAAGATGTCTTAATTTTTTATTCTGGTGTTCTAATCCCGTGAATCTTTGACATTGGCTAGGTCCTCTACAAGAATCGGCTATTTGGATCGATGAGTCACAGACTGTCATGTCTAATTTGGGTCGAGGAAGAGCATCTTCTCCAATGTTGATAAAAGATGATGAAGATCCTCTTGGACTTTCAGATGAGGGAACTCAGTAAGTAAAAAATTTAATTCTACAAAGTCAATACGGAATTATGCCAAGGCGATAACTACAAAATGCCTGGCAGCCATGCAACTAGGGTCCATAACTGGGGGCAAGCATGTTTTAGCCTAAATTACTACTAAATAACGATTATTGGGAATATTTTTAAGAAGGGACTGGTTGGTAACATCCAGTGATTAGTTAATTATAAACCATACCTTTTGTAATTAGTTAATTATAAACCATACCTTTTATAATTAGTTAATTACAAACTCTACCTGTTATAAAGAAGTACCTGAGAACTTTAACAATTATTGATTTATTTCCGTAAGTGTCATAGTACCCATAAAAAATGTGATTATATGATTCAAGTGAAGTATCTGTGTATTTTGTTAAATGTGTTAAACTTTATCTATTATTCCATGATAAATGCCAGTATACTGAAATCATATGCCCTTAATAGGGTTAAGATGAAAATTCATATACACTAAATGTACAAAAGCAAGGACATTCCCAAATTTTTACACTTTTATTGTCATTAAGGGTATGCGAGCACAACCAGGGCTATGTATTTTACTGATAGGAATTTTTCTTCCGCGCACCTCACACACTTCATCCACTCATGCATAGAGATTTATACTGTAGTGATGTGATAATGAAATAGTTTGGTTGATATGTAGTCATACCCTTAATGACAATAAAAGTGTAAAAATTTGAGAATTTCCTTGCTTTTGTACATTTAGTGTATATGAATTTTCATCTTAACCCTATTAAGGGCATATGATTTTAGTATACTGGCATTTTTCATGGAATGTCACTACTTTTGTAAAGGCTATGCCTCAATACAATGGTCATTTTTAAGTTTGTTTTTTTTAATTTTCTGGAAAACTAAGGTATATGGTAAACTGAAATTAAAATGCCATCAACTAGACCCTAGAACCTCTATCTCTGCCAAAAATCAGCTGAATCCATCAAATAGTTGATGAGATACAGGGTGGCACATACGTACGTACACACAGATAACATGATTTCATGATTGAACTTTCTGGGTTACCGTGACTAATGATGCTGAAATTCTACACACTTATAGAACCTATCAAATAAAAATTTTGTGCAAAGTTTTAACTAATTTGGTTTATTGGTTTTTGAGTTATGATTGATCAAAGAAATTAGATTTCCAGCATAGGCCATTCGTTAAGTCTATTTAGGGATAGAGCGCTATCGCGCCTCCCTTGATTAGGGCTTCTGTTCAGTCTCGAGAGACAATGGATACCACCTGTACGGATGCCTGTGTGGAGAGTATTGTGAAGCAAGTGTTACGCAATCCTTAATAACACCTCTACTGAACCAGCATTGCTAGAGTCTAGTGGCAAGGAGAAGTCCAAGGTAACTGGAAACTGCCGGTATAAGCAGAGAGCTCTCCCACATACTGTTATATAATGGGACGCATGTGATGATGGACGTACAGAGAGATCGCTTAACTTGTGCGATTCGTAACGGAGTCATCGTGTGCAACTTTGGTGCAATGTTTTCTCACGATTCGCGGTGACAGTTGATGAGACCCCAGATCAAAGGTCAATTTACACCTGTGCGTTGATCACGAGATTTCGTAATGTCACAGTTTTCCCGGTGAGAAAACTGCAATGAGATTTGAGTTCTTGACGGGAAGCCAACTAGTCTAGTCGCCTTAGCTATGTAGCGATTAAAAGATAGGGGAATTCAGATCCCCAAAAATGAGAGCCAGACGATGTCCTCCTCTTCCTTCCCTTGCAAGTGATTAAGTAATTAGTTAATTAACTCTCTTTGTTTCAACCAACTTGCTTCGGTGTCGACAAGCTAATAGATGAAAATAAATGGCTCGGTACTAAAAGAGAAGGCTTGTTATATTTTGTTATGTGTAGATTGATTTCAGTTACAGAGAGAAACCGCCGGCACGAAATTGTGACAACGACAAAGCGTTTGCAGAGAGTGGTGGCGACGACGGGTTAGTGGCTAACAAAACAGCTAGAGTGCAGACATTGAAAGCAGAAAGAAAAGAGACAGAAAGAAAAATATAATTCCCGAATTGGGTTTACTGTGTGTCAGCCGAAAGGGAGAGATCGAAGCCGGGACCGACTAGCAAGACCACTCGACGTCGCCCGGATCGAGAAACGACATATCGTCTCGTTAGCAAGCGATGCCGTTCGCTGGATCAACAAAGGAGCTGTTGTACTACGCCAGATTCCGCATCAACGTATTGTAAACAAAATATTCAACAATACAGCATCTGGTATTCCCAAATAGTCACCCATTTAGTACTGATATTGCTTAACTCTGGTGATCTACCGCGAACCGGCATGTCAATATGGTTATTCCATATAATCATTACTAGAATAGTACCCATCAAAAATAATGTTATCGATAATGTATGATTCAAATTAGTGATGTGACGATTCCAATACTTTTCCCGATTCCGATACTAAGATCACCTAAAAAAAAAAGTAAAATTTCATTTTTTGTGTGGAAGGTAGCGAAGAGTCTTCATCTACTTTTAAATCTCAATATGATTTTTTTTTTAATTTGACAAACTTAATGTTTTCCCTTTATGTATCGTATCCAAAATTTTGAACTAATTGTGCAATTTTCTTCTATATGTTTCACTTGCGCTAGCAATAGAAAATTAAGTTTTAAAAAAAAAATGTTAAATAAGTAAAAGAATCATTTTTTAGAATCGGAATTTAGGCTCAAATTTTTCTAATTCCTTTACCCCAATTAATCGTTCCAACACTAATTCAAATGCTCTGCCTAGGATCAGAGTGAAGTATCTGTGCATTTTGTTAAATGTGTTAAACTCTATCTATTATTAGGAAGCACCTGACAACTATACTGATTTATTTCCATAAATGCAAATCTACAAAAGACCGAACAAAAATAGTCTCTATTATAAAATAAGTAAATGCATAGCATTTTTAGATGATGTTACATTGTGCATTTTTTTAGATGATGTTACATTGTACTTTTTTTTTTTAGATGATGTTACATTGTACTTTTTTATATGATGTTACATTGTACTTTTTTATATGATGTTACATTGTACATTTTTAGATGATGTTACATTGTACATTTTTAGATGTTACATTGTACATTTTTAGATGCTACATTGTACATTTTTAGATGATGATACATTGTACATTTTTAGATGATGTTACATTGTACATTTTTAGATGATGTTACATTGTACATTTTTAGATGATGTTACATTGTACATTTTTAGATGATGTTACATTGTACATTTTTAGATGATGTTACATTGTACATTTTTAGATGATGTTACATTGTACATTTTTAGATGATGTTACATTGTACATTTTTAGATGATGTTACATTGTACATTTTTAGATGATGTTACATTGTACATTTTTAGATGTTGTTACATTGTCCATTTTTAGATGATGTTACATTGTCCATTTTTAGATGATGTTACATTGTACTTTTTTAGATGATGTTACATTGTACTTTTTTAGATGATGTTACATTGTACATTTTTAGATGATGTTACATTGTACATCTTTTTAGATGATGTTACATTGTACATCTTTTTAGATGATGTTACATTGTACATCTTTTTAGATGATGTTACATTGTACATCTTTTTAGATGATGTTACATTGTACATCTTTTTAGATGATGTTACATTGTACTTTTAGCTATCACTAAATTTCTCTGAGATTAGCACATTATGAACATGCACAAAGATTTATTTGTTGATAGATATTTACTATTTCTTTTTTATGATAAAAGATTAAAAAGATTATCTACTTTCTGAATTTCAGACAAAAATTTAAAGAAGACGAATTGTTGGAATTATTTCCAGAAGGTAAGTAAATAATTTTGGATTATACAGGGAATAAGGATCCCAGAAAAATAACAAGATGAGAGAAACGTATTTGGGTCTTCACCTGTGTCTTTTGGTTGACATTGGCACACGCACGTGGACTCTGTAAACAAAACCTATAATAATCCGAAATTCTCGTTTTAAAATGATTTCATACTTTACGATTGTTCGATTTATAGTTAAATTATTATAATTCTAATAAATATATACATTTTTTTCTTTTAAAACATGTTAATATTTATATTAGGGGGGGGGGGTATATTTTTTAATGTAGGATGCGTGTTTTCTTTTATTTACAAAATTTTTTAATAATAAATAAATAAATGTATTGAAAACGAGAAATCTTATTTAAATACTTCCAGGTTGAGGCAATTTTAATTTTTGTCCCAATCCAGAAAGAGAGTGGCTAGCTTGTTACTGATTGGCTGTCTATCTCTCTCTGGCTAGTTATATATCTTATCTTGAACAGAGACATCTTCTACTTTTCATTCATGCCAGATAAACAATTGTATAAAGATGACTGGTGATACCAGATCAGGCTGCCCTGTGGCTCCCTGAGACGAAATTCACCTACATTGACGTTTTTTGTTTTTTTTTTGTTTTTTTGTAAAACTTAATTATGTTCTACAAAAACAAAAACAACAGCCCCTCTCCCTTTCTCCCTCCCCTTTTTTATTTTATTTTTAGAACTTGAAGCATAAATCTTTTACTATAATGACCAGATTCGGCATTAAATAACCCAAAAAGGGTTGATATGCCGTAAAACAAAACTACCAAACCAAAAACGATGATTAAACATTTGAAGATATAAAGAACTTGAAGCATAAAAACTTTTACTATAATGACCAGATTCGGCATTAAATAACCCAAAAAGGGTTGATATGCCGTAAAACAAAACTACCAAACCAAAAACGATGATTAAACATTTGAAGATATAAAGAACTTGAAGCATAAAAACTTTTACTATAATGACCAGATTCGGCATTAAATAACCCAAAAAGGGTTGATATGCCGTAAAACAAAACTACCATACCAAACCGTATAAAGATGATTATGACAAGTTGATCGATTCTCCATTGATGTTGATGACTAGACCAAGAAGGCCATTAAACCTCAATTAGCATTATTAGGTAAAACAGTTTAACTAATGACGGTCGTGAGAGAAAGGCTAAGATATTTCAGAAACTGTGATGGACCTCCGATTAGACAATGTTATTGATTAATCAGTTCCGAGTTGTTCTTCCAATGTTGAAATCTTACGTTCTCTTTGAGCAAAACAAACCTCAAATCTACATCCTTCATGACAAGTTAAGAGAGGTTTTCTGGCAGTTTTTTGTCGACATTTATTAAGCGTGATTCTTTAAAGTAATGCACAACAGTGACGCACTTCAAGACTCTGGATATTGTTGGCATCCATCTGTCTCAGGAGACAATGAAGTTCTGTGCCTCAGATTCATCCGTTGCTCAATTGCAGTGTATGGATATAGCATCAAACAAAAGAAACTCCGATGATGTTTTTTATGGTGCTAATTCAAATTAAATTTTTGATATACCGTCATTTAGTCAATATTATCGGTTTCCTTTGGTTCTATCTGCAATAATATATCAGCTTGTTTGTGCACTGCAGGTTGATTTCCCTTGATTCTATTTGTTAGAGTGGTACCATACCATGTGAATATGATGGTCAGATATGCCCGATTTATGTATTTCGCAGTGGAAAAAAACTCAATGTTACAGACCCAAAACCCCAAGTTGAATTTTTCCCTTTGATCAGTCACTTCAGCACCTAGCTTTGCTCAGCTTTGTTTTCCTCCCCAGATTTCTTCCCCTGTTCCCACCTGTTTTTTTTTTAATTTTGCTTGTTTTCATTGAAATTTTTTTTTCTTTATATTCATTGAAATTTTTTTTGTTTTATATTCATTGAAATTTTTTGTTTCTTTATATTCATTGAAATTTTTTGTTTCTTTATATTCATTGAAATTTTTTTTTTCTTTATATTCAGCATCTGGTAATATGTCTTTAGAAAACTTCTCTCCTGCCTGGTACCTTCTAGAGAACCATCATTCTACAAGGTGAGTAGCTACCATTTTGAATTGTTATCTATCCCAACTCTATTAATCTCGTCTGCATTTGGAGTTATTCGGTGCCGTTTCTATAGTTTTTGGGAATTGACTTTTTGTACCAATGTAGCAATATTTGGCATGAGTATATCAAAATAATGTTAAAAACAGGGTTTCTACACAAAGTTAGATTAAGATGAAAAAACAGAATATTCCATTAGAATTTAAAGATTAGAATTATGGCTATCATTCAGGATGTTGCATCACAGACAGGAAGTCTAGTGACACATAGCAGATAAGCTGATAAAATCTTTCTCTTATTTCTGAACTGTGAAGGAGCTAGGTCGTGTTTGGGGACAGTTGCCCCCCCCCTCCCTGTGGGGTATGTGTTTGGGTAAGACTCACAGGGTATTATGTATATTGTAAAAGAAAAACAAAAGATCCCGAAAGAATTGATTAACATCAAATGATTGTGTGCTGTCACTATTAATAACTTTTAAAACCTGTTTTTAAAAAGATGACAAAAGAGGTGCTTGTACAGAGAAGCGTCCGTATTAAATTATCAATACCACAAAAACAGTATTATATACTTACGCAGCAGATTTAAATAAGTATTGTCACCAAAAAGTAGGAAAAATTATCAAGTAGACTTTAATTATAAGCAAAATCCATTTTTCGGGAACAGTCTTGATGTTATTGTTGGTCCCCCGATTTATAAAATCGGGAGACCTATGTTTTTAGGCATTTCCGTCCGTCCGTCCGTCCGGATTTTTCTCCGCAACCATCCATTGAATTTCTCTGAAATTTTGCATGAAGTTGTAACTTTGGTCAGGTTAGAAAGTGACATTCTCCGATTTTTGAAAAAAAATCTGGTTAGCCCCCCAGGGGGTCAAAAGGCCCCAAAATGGCAAAAAATGACATTTTTTGCCCCATAACTTTTCAGCCATCCATTCAATTTCTCTGAAACTTGACCAAAATATGGAGGCAATTGTTCCTAATAGAAAATAAGTATCTCTGACCTTGGAAAAAATCTGGTTTGTGCCCCCAGGGGGTCAAAAGCCCCCAAAATGGCAAAAAAAATGACCCTTTTCTCCCATAATGTTTGATCCATCCATTCAATTTTTCTGAAACTTGGCCAAAATGTACAGGCAATTGTTCTGGATATAAAATGAGCATCCTTGACCTCAGAAAAATTCTGGTTCGCAACCCCAGGGGGTACAATGGAGGTCAAAAATGCCCAAAATTGCCCAAATTTATTGCATTTTACACTCGCCACATCGAGTCACATACAGAGGGGCACCACGCATGCGCGGCTTGTTTTTTTTCCCTTTGCAAAACTCAATCATGTTCTGCAAAGCTAAAAACAACAATTTTCCTCTACAAAACAACCAAATCAAACACCATGAATAAATATTTGAACATATAAAGAACTTGAAGCATAAAAACTTTTACCAAAATGACCTGATTAAGCATTAAATAACCCGAAAATTGTTGATATGCTGTAAAACAAGCAAACCAAACCCTTACCCCCTCTACAGGTATGATGGAAAGATCAAAAGGGGTCATTTCGGGGGGGTGGGGGGGAGGGCATTAAAACAAAATTATAATTTTAGATTTTTAACAAAATCTTAAATCATTTCAACTTAATGAAGATACGTGCATTACAAATAATAAAAAGTGATACTCAAAAAGTTTCTTTTATTTTACGGACCAAATGTTTATTTGTATCGTGCTGATGTGATTTAGACGGGAGGCACACAGGCCAACCAGATCAAACAAGTGTCAAGGCATTTGTTTTGTTGGTTTTATTGTTGAATTACTGGTAGGTGGAGAGATGATAACCGGTTTATGTGCAAGAAGTGTAAGACAATAGAGACGGATGATAACTCAGATGTGGAGAAAGTATATCTGGATGACAAAGCTATTGAGGTTGTCGAGAAGTTTTGTTCTTTTGGTGATACCATTGAAGCACAGGGAGGAGCAGGTACTAATGTGATTGCAAGAGTTAGGAGTGGATGAAGTAAGTTCAGGGAACTTCTGCCATTACTAACCAGCAGAGCGTTAACCAATGTCGACCAAGAAAAGAGTCTACCAAGCATGTGTACGCCGTGTGATGATGTATGGAAGTCAAACCTGGTTAGTGAGAGTTGAGGTCATGCGCTACATGGAGAGAAATGATATGAGAATGATGGATGTGTAATGTGTGTGTTAAAGACAGGCTTAGATCAAATGACCTCAGGAAAATTACATCTGAACAGTATAGGTAGATGTATGCAGAACAGGAGACTTCGATGTTTTGGCTATGTTGAAAGAGTGGATGAGAGTTCTTGGGTTAGTAGATGCAGAACAGTCTAGGTAGCAGGTTTAGTTCACAGGGGAAGGTCAAGGAAAACATGAGAGGAAGTGATAAAGATGGACTTGAAAGAAAGAGGGATAAATAAAGACCTGGCAGAAATAGGTTTGTTTAGAAGTCAATTTCTAAAAGCCGTCCAACACATGCCAGCATGTAAAGCGCATGTTAAATCGAATATGATGATGACTGCCAGTGTGTCAAGACTCCGCCATCCAGCTGGAGTTAAAGAATTGGCCCACCCTAGTGCTGCACCCAATAATGGCTAGTCTTGTATTCCTTCTGGGTCCAATAATCTTTGTTCTTGTATTATTATTTCTGCTGCAACTACCATTATTGTATACTAGTGTTCTGGTGCCTTAAAAAATGATGGCATACTTATATTTTGTTGCTTCCCAACTTACCTACACCTAAACGCTTTAGAAGACGTGCAAAATCGTGAATAGTGTGGGTGTATTTTGCTCATAAAAATAGCAGGTAGAGAAACACACCAGGCCACAAACAGACCTACATTGGAAGATCTGCGGGGAGAGATGCAGCTTGAAAGATCACTGAACATCTGGGAACATGAACCCTCACCCATAACATCGAATGGAAAAGTGACAGTGTTCTATGATAAAGACATACAGGCGGGCAGATACATAAAAGACAAGGCCATCAAACCAGACATTGTCATCTGGAACAAACCAGAAAAAACTGCTCTCATCATTGATGTAACCATCCCAAATGACTATGGCCTCAATAGAGCCGAACGGGGGAAAAAAATAACAAAATACCAAGACCTCAAAAATGATTTAAAAATAACATGGTCCCTCAATGAAATAAATATCATACTGCTTGTAGTGGGGGCAACTGGTCTAGTGAAAAAAAAATCTAAGAAAATACTTAGAAACAATCCCGGGAAGACCAAACTGTAGGGAAGTACAGATAGCAGCCCTAAAAGGAACAACATCTATCCTTAAGAGAGCTCTCGGATATAAATTTTACTCATAGAGAAATCAAGTGTTAGCCTCAAGAGGGGGGGGGGGAGACCTTGATCTCTTTAGATAAACTAAATTAAAATGATAAAAAAAAAAACAGACGAAACAGATCCAGTATCTTACAATAACTTCCTCATCGCCTTTTTTACTAAACTGAAGACGTCCATCTACAAACTTGTAAAAGGTATATAAAACAACTTTGTAAAGAAAGACATATCTAATATATAAAGTTTTCTTGTCAGATTTTAAAACTGGGACCTAAACAAGATTTAAGCTGGCATATGAAACTTTTATTCGTACAAGCCAATTTTGATTTGTTATTGTTGTACCATGTTAATGGAAATATTTTTCAATTATGACCGAAAAATTAAAATCAGTAAGGGGAATAACTCCTATTTCAATTAATCATATTCGGTTTAACATCTGTTTTATATGCTGGCATGAGTTGGACGGGTTATAGAAATTGACTTCCAGACTAACCTATCTTTGTCCAGGTATTTATTATATATTTATTGCAAATCCATCCTTATCACTTCCTCAAATGTTTTCCTTGACCTTCCCCTGTCAACTGACTCTTATTATCTCAACTGTTCTACATCTACTAACTCAAGCACCTCTCATCCATTCTTTCAACGTGACCAAACCAACAAAGTCTCCTGTTCTACGCACATCTCCCGATACCGTCCAGATTTAATCTTTCTTAGCACTATAATAACGTACCTCTTTACAGTTTTTTTTTTCTTTTTTAAAACGCACAGACAACTGGTAATACGGAAACATTTTTTTCAATTATGATGGGAAAAATCTAAATCAGCAAGGGGAATAACTCATATTTTAATTGAAAATTTTCTGTATAAGTTTTAAAAAATGTGCAAACAAATAAAAATTAAAGACTAGAATGATTTCATTACATCCCGGGCAGCGCCAAGTAGATACAGCTATATTTTTAAATTTAAAATTTTTTTTTTTTTAAATTTTTTTTTTATAAATTTGTCTTATATTTGTTCTTATTAGCAACAACCTTGGTAGATAATACAACTACTGCTATGTACTATTAAGTTGTTGATTTTTTTCTTTTCTTTGTAGTTTTGATGACTTGAAAGCTGGTTTAGCTCATATGAAGAGGAAAGCCACACAGAGATCTGAAGGGCCAATAGCATTTGTGAAATCCAATTTGTCCTCGACAATTGATTGCTTGTCAAGTTTAGCAGGTAAGCCCTATCAGTTGAAAAAGAAAAGAAACAAAGCTTATCCAAGTGGAGAGTATAAAGTGGACCTTGGATTTATTTTCGGCATCCTCGTAAACATCCCCCCCCCCTACTCTTCACATTCCATGAGCAATATTTCTGATAAAAGAACGAATTGCTGTTTTCTGGGTCGGCTGTTGTTTTGAGTGGGTAGCATGCAGAGATTTTTAATGCTCTCATAGTATTCATCATCATCATCATTCAACTCGCAATGTATCCATCTCATTAACCCTTGTCCACGAGTGTTTTTTTTTAGCCTTGATAATGTTACATTCACAACCTTGTGTCATACATGTAGCAACCCAGTTGCCGTAATCATCTTGTTCCTTTCTCTTTATTTTTATCTCTCTCTCTCTTCTTTTTCTGTTTCCTCAACCAGTGACGTCACCAATTTGTCCGTTCTTGAGTTCGGTTGATCACCTGGCATTGCTCGGGAAAAGTTGCTGTACTGATGAAAGCCGAAGGGTTCTTGTCTGGCAATCACTGCTCTCTCATGTTGTGATTTAAAGATCAGGGGGCAACTGTCTGGCGCCAGTCAACAACTTGGTACCACTGAGGAGCAAAGGGGTCATTTCTAAACAGAACAATGAAAGAAAAGCAATTAACTAATTCGTCAGTTGGTTTTTGTATAAGAATAATTATTTGGGTACAAAAATCATTCAGTTACAGGCAGTGCAATCCTACACTTCTATTTCTGTTTTTCGAACCGGCAAATCTTAACAAGTTCTTGGGCGATTCTAGTTGGGTGATATCAACCCTATATCTGGGGTCTGGCTCTTTACAACTTGGATTTCAGTGGCGAGCAAAAGTGAGTCTCCGAATTTCAAATTGCGATCGTTTATATTGAGACTCAGATGTTTTGAGACTGGGCATGACTCCACCCATCCCCCAATAGAATTAATTCAGTAATAAAAAAAAAATGTATTCTCATTATTATTTCTTGCCATATTTGTAATTTCCATTCACGAGGATCCGCCCTCTCAATGCCCTGAATGGTCAACAGATTCTACCTTGTCGTATTCTTTCCTTCATCTGTTTCTATTTCCCACTGTTACCTCAGTGGGGGAGGGTTCCTTTTCCCTTAAAACTTATATTCATAGAAAAAAATGTATTTTCCTGAATCACATTAACAATAACGCTTTCTTTAATAACTGTCATCTGACCACAGGGAAGTGTCTCTCAGCAGATACTCAATTTCCCCATCACCCTACACAACCATGCCAGTCCTGGCAATGTATGGGGGTCCTACCTTCCCCCTCACCAAACCACATGGGCTGTATCTTTAGTAAAAATAAATTATTTGCCATTTCTTACAAACGGTATGATTTTACAGGGAAATCTTTTTTTCTGGTGAGTATCAATCACTGTCATGCTTACATACTGCTTTCAGCAATGAATAGCGGGTCTGTCTCATTCATGGACGTCTGTTATCTTAACACTTCAACGCCGAGAATGTAAACAACTCTGCTCTGTTCGTAACGCAGTGAACATATGGTGTGTCACCCATTTTTGACCTTGGCCTTTCCCATACTCTTAATCTCCGAGGCAAGGAAAACAACTTTTCTTTCTCTTATCAATTTTCGTTTTCCCTTTTCGTGCCAAAACACCTTTGAATTCTCTTTCGTTTTCATAACTTAAGAAAACCAAGCTTATTTTCATATTAATCCTTTTAACCACACAGTGTTTTTATATTGACCATTTTTAATCCGAAAATATTGTCACAATCGGCATTATCGACAAAAAGACTTATTGTGTTTACAACATACGAAAGCCAGATGGCCCAGTCCTTATTCGCGTCCAGCCATCGGGCGGATTTGTTGACGCAACAACTAACGTTGATGAATGTCATCTCTGGCATTAGGATTTCCTATCTCCCCAAAAAAACGAGAAAAGAAAAAAAACTCTTTCTTTCTTATCGGATTTCGTCTTTCTTTTGGTGCAAAATAATCTGAAAGTCTTAAGAAAAACCAGGGTCTGGTTTCGAATCAACCCTTTTCCGTCCAATAATATTGTCACATTTTTCTCTCTCACTCTCTCTTGTTTCTCTCTCACTCTCTCTTGTTTCTCTCTCTATCCTCTCACTTTCTTTCTGAATAAATATTTACAACTTCGTGCTAACTTTCTTTGTTTAAAAGAATTTTGTCTGATTTTTATTTTGAAAAATATTTCATTAAATGAGTTTCCTGTTCTATATTTGATGACCCATAATTCTTCGAGTCATGGGTTGTCTATCATCTATTTTAATGGATTACGTCGTCCCTTATGACGTCATAAAGGATCTTCCCGGGATCTTCAACCAAGTGATGGAAGAATATGATATATCCCTTATATCTTGACTATAACAGAAGCGTATAACCAAATTAAAGCTACAGAGGATGAGTGAAACTGCCAGTAAAATCTTCCATTTTATTATTCAATAAATATGTTTTATCTTTACACATTTGTAATTTAGCATTAAAAAAATTATTCAAAGATTTTATGTCAATCTCTTTATTCTGTTACATGCCAAAAGTTGGATCCCTCCACAAAATCTTCCAATATTACAAAGACATCAACGTTTTTTTTAATTCCTCATCCAAAAATTAGTCAAGTATAAAAGTTTTACGCTTGTATCTTTAATGGGTAACTTTTTACAAAATGTTTGGAAAATTGCACGTTTTACCCATTTTTCTGCCAAATTGGGCTTCGGGACGTGTTTACATGTTAGAAATAAGAGGTTTTTATGGATATACTAATGGGAAAAAAAATTTGCTTAATCTGTATGATGTCATAAATTACACGTTTCAATGTGTTAACTGCTAAAATAAAACTTATATGAACAGTCAAAGCTGCTCTTCTGTATCGTTTCTGCACAATTTTTATGACAGCATGTGATTTTCACCAATGTTTAAGACTGGGTATATCTAAGAATTATTAATTTCATCTATATTAGCTTTCTTTTAATGAACTATGGCATTATATTTATTAAGATTTTTCACTAATTTGCAGCTTTTATTTTCAGTTCTACACAAGTTGGCCTTGTGTTCAGTATCACACACAACGCAATGTCCAACTAACTTTGAATGGCCATAATTTGGATACTAATTGAGATACCAAGATAAATTTGGTATTTTTGTTATATCTTGCAGCACTATATATGCATACCTACAAAGTTTTTTGGTATATTGAAAAAAACATTCAGTTTGGGATACTTAATAAAAGTAATTTTTAAAAAATTTTTTAGAAACCGATACACAAGTGTTATATTAATAGATATTAGCGCATGTATTATGAATAAAAATGCAAAGAATATCAATAAAATGCTTTATTTTCTTTACAGCTATGAACAGAATGTTCGTTGATGATGATATCCGGGGTGAATGTATGAATTCTTATGCTGTACTCTTGATGCGTAAGTTTTTCTATTTATTCTTTTTACTTAAAAATGACTAAATTATCTTAGATTTTGCTAACTCCTTGTCCATATGTTTTTGGCATATTTCATTATGTAGCACATTTTTCTTTTTTTTTTTCTTTTTTTTTTTCTTATTAATTCTTTAGATTTTGTTTGTTAAAAAATAACACACACAAAAATTTTTTTTAATTCAGAGCCTTGAAAAACATCCTTCTCTTTTTTAAAATCAAAAGGCTATAAATAATAGTGAATCTATACATCAATAAAGGTATACTTTTTTCCGTGGTATGAAGAAGTAGGAGGGAGAAGAGGATGAAAAGAGAAGGAATAAGAGTGGGGAGAGGAAAGAGAAGGAATAAGAGTGGGGAGAGGAAAGAGAAGGAATAAGAGTGGGGAGAGGAAAGAGAAGGAATAAGAGTGGGGAGAGGAAAGAGAAGGAATAAGAGTGGGGAGAGGAAAGAAGAGGAATCCCGTGCTATAAAAATAAACATTTTCATTGAAACCGCAAGCTCATATTAACAATTTCAAAACAAAAATGTTTGACATAAATGAGCCGAATACTATCCAGTTTCTTGATATTGTTTTGCTTATATATCTATGTATGTAATGGAAGGTAGAAGAGAGAGATAGTGTGGACACCGATGTTGTTATGTAGTATGTAAATTTATTGAACATGAAATTGAAGAGCCCCACAAAAGAAGTGTAGCATTACCTTCTCTTTACACACACTAATTTACACATACATACACTAAAGGGCGTTCAGACCCAATTATCTCCCTTTTTGTCATGCTAAGCAGCGCTGAGATCAGGAGTATAAAAACTGAAACACAGATTCTTTCTCTTTTCTCTTCCTCGCATCACCTGAAACATGTGAGCATAGTGCACGCACAAAATCCAAGGTATGTGAGACACATTCTCTCAACTTTTTCACATGCACACATCTACTTTTCAAACTTTCTTGGACCTATGTACACATTTTCATGCGCTCAATCCAACTGGTAGAGAACCTTTTTGGTTTTGCAGTAAATAAATGTTATTTTAAACATATCCTCGTTTTGTTCCTTTTTTTAATGTATTTGTTTGTACGATTGAACATATATGGAGGGACCCCTGTCCACAAACTTCACAGAAGACCTGTTTTGTGCTATTTAATATAGGAAGGGGGGTACATACCTAGGTATATATGGCTTGAGTCTATTCAAAAGAGAAAATGGAGTTCATGTCAAGCCAAATTTATCAGTGTTACCATGAATCTCGTAGGAATATGCAAATTTCTGAACAAGATTCGCTGGAGAGGATAAATTGGACAGTGTTGCGAGAGAAGGACTTTTTCTTCTTTTTTTCAAGTTCGTGAGATATGTTTTTGCTACAGTTAGGTGAGCATTTGTTGCAACAGTAAAAACTACTCGTTTTGTATTGAAATGCACAGAGATTCTAAGAGTGTAAGTTCAATTTGTGGCATTGTGACTCTAATAGTCTATTTAAAATTTAAAAAAAAAAGACTTTTTTCTTTGTTTTTCCCCTTTTTTTCTCTCCTTTTTTTCTCTCCTTTTTTTTCTTTCCTCTTTTTCTTTTTTTCTTTTTCCTTTTTTCTTTTTCTTGTTTCTTTTTTATTTTGTTTTTGCTTTATTTTCTGTTCCCTTTTTCTATTTTTTTCTATGCTTTTTGTTTCTCTTTTGTTTTTTTCTCTCCGTTCTTTTTTTCTCTACCCCTCTTCTCTCTTTTTGTCTTTTTAAAATTAAAATAAAATGACTTTTTTCTTTCCTTTCTTTCCTCTTTCTTTCCTTTCTTTCCTTTTTCTTTTCTTTTTTCTTTTTTCTTTCCTTTTTTCTTTCCTTTTTTCTTTCCTTTTTTCTTTCCTTTTTTTTTTCCTTTTTTTCTTTTTTTTCTTTCCTTTTTTTTCTTTCCTTTTTTTTCTTTCCTTTCTTTTTTTTCTTTTCTTTTTTTCTTTTTTTCTTTTTTCACTTTTTTCTTTTTTTTCTTTCCTTTTTTTCTTTCCGTTTTTCCTTTCCTTTTTTTTTCTTTTTTTTCTTTCCTTGTTTCTTTTTTCTTTTGTATTCTTCTTTTGTTTTATTTTTTTGTTTTCGCTTTATTTTCTGTTTCCTTTTTTTCTATGCTTTTTATTTCTCTTTGTTTTTTTTTTTGTTTTTTTTTCTCCGATCTTTTTTCTCTCCCCTCTTCTCTCCTTTTTTGTCTTTTGTCTTTTTTTTCTTTTCGTGACAGGTTTATTGGTAAGGAAGCACAAACCCCTCCTCATTCTAACAATAAATTCTCTTTTCATCATTATTTGCAGAGGCCAAGTCATGTGCTGATGGCTTGTTCCAAGAAGTTCTCGGTCGCAAGGACAAAGCAGATTCAACGCGAAATGCTCTCAGTGTACTGCAACGATTCAAAGTCCTCTTCTACCTTCCACTCCATATTGAACGCAATATACAAAGAGTAGGTATCCAAAACAAAAATTTTATTTTCATTATATTTAAAAAAAAAAATTTTTTTAAACTTTAATGTGGGCACATATATATTTTCAAAATATAAACAATGATACCACATTTATTTTGGTACCATAATTAGCCACCGAATTATGCTCGTTCAAAGGTTATTGGAAATAAGAAAACTTGTCGTCTTGTGTGTTATTGGTCTAGAAGCCAATTTTCATATTTTATAACTAAAATTGAAGGCTTTGAACAAGTGAAAAATACTTAACCAATGTAATGTCATCTTGTGGTAAATGAAAATTAATCATGATTGAAACAATAATTATTAGATCAAGTCAGCCTAAAAATTGGGCTCTCGAAAAAAATGTACAAAAATGACATGAAAGTGCAACTTTATATAATATTAATTTCAACAGCTAACATATTGAATCTTCGTAATCATAGCACAGTAGAGATCAAGCTAGATTTTTCTTTTAATAGTAAATTAATAAAGAAATCTCAAGTTTGGACCATGTAAAAACAGGCAGAAACACAATTTAATAACAGGGCAAAAATTTAATTCACTAAATTTTTCAACATGGGTTTTTTTGGGAAAGACAACTTAAAACCCCATATTAAGCCCACCATATTGTTAAGATAAGAACCCTTAAATGCTTTATTTTTTAGACATAAAGAAAGAGGCAAAATGCCTTTATAAAAACTATGTGTTAGATGCAGATATTTTTATTAAAATCAAAATCAAAAATAAAAACATTTTTTTTTCTTCATCTTGACTTTTTTATGTTTTTTATCTAATATTTTGCTTGATATAACAAGCCTCGACAGAGCTTTAGACAAATAAAAGGTATTAACCTTTTTTTTTTCGTAATAATCCTTCCTGGTCTTCTAGAAGTCGCATCCGATGTTGCTTTATTTTTTATATTGGTTTCAGAAAAAATTTGTCATCGAAGATACTGATTACCTATTTAACGGTTGCGCTGATGCAACATCATACTAATACCTATTCACACTTGCCAACAGGCTCGTTGCAGATGTGAAACAAGTTGCAGTTTGACACATTTTCATTGAATATTATATTAAATAAGCATTTTGTTGGAATGTGTCATATTTGAAACAAAAAGCATTTAAGGATTAGGTTGAAAAACACCAACATTAAAAAAATAAATTGCCCAAATTTGAAGTAACCTTGAAAAAAAAACACGCTATTAATGACATAAGTGAAAGCATCATACAATTATAAAGAGAATAAATTTTGTTTACATCCAAATTTTATCAAAATAACTCTAAAAAATAAATGAGTCGAAATTGAAGGGAATTTCACTATATTTACCCATTTTTGCACACTAAATTTGTTGGTTTGTGATACCTACAAAGAGTAGATATTTGTTTTTCTCATTGTTTTAAGAATGTGAATTTTTTTTTTTTATTTATGTTGCTTTTCAAGTTTCAGCTGTTTTCACCTCTTCTTCGTAGAAACCCTTAAATAATTAAATCAAGTGTATTTTCAGCACTCCAATTAGGTTAGCAGCTGAAAGGAATGGGTTTAGCATGGCAGCAGATCTGACGTCACTCAAACCCCACACTTTTCAAATCTGATTGGATGGCGGCAATGTCTTGGTGGTGTAGGGAAGGAAGTAAGGAGGGCTGTCATAGTGGGTGGTAGGGTAGTTTCTAGAATGCAGGATGGTGGAAAAGAACAGGTTTAGCATGGTAACATATCTGATGTCACTCAAACACTGCACATATTAAAATCTGAAAAACAAAACAAAAAATGTATTTTCAAATTGACTTGTATTTAATATTACATTTTGTTCTGTCTCGTTATTTTTTAGGTGGTATGTTGGGTGTGTGTATAGATGATTGGATGGTGGCAGTGTTTTGGGGTAAGGAAGTAAGTAGGAATGTTATGGTGGATGGTAGGGTAGTTTGTGGAATGTAGGATGGTGGAAAGGTATTCATGAAAAAGCAGTAAGAAGGTTTAAGCAGTGTTGGAAAAAGAAAAATGTTTGAGGGAAGTGGAAAGTAATCGGTATGGTAGGAGGAGGATTTTTTTTTTTTTTGTTTTCAAGGAATGTAAATGTTGTATGTAGAAAGTGAAGTTGACGAATATCAGAGTTAATATAATTTTTGTCTATGATACTTTTAAATATGGACATGAGATTTGGAAGAATTCAGACCTCTGATCTAATATTTTGTAATGAAGTTTCAAATCAGTCGTGTGAACTTTGCACTAAAATCCCAATAATATTCACATTCTTTAAAAATTCTATTACCAATGTTGTTGTTTTTTGTTTTTTTTGTTTTTTAAAAATTTTCTATCTATTTTCTTCTTTTCCTTTGTCAGGGAGATTATAACCTTGTGATCACTGATTACGTGAGAGCTCGGTCTCTTTTTGCTGATACACAGGTGCCTATATTCAAGAAAGGTACTTCATCATACTTTTTTTTTCTCCAATTTTTTATGTTTCGGAATTTTTGAGATGAGGATTGATAATTTGTATCATTTGGAGTTAGATGATGTTCTTACAACATTTCAGCCTCTGATCTTCTTCAGGTGTGTGTTTTCTTACTCTGGAATATGTATGGAATTACAAACGGAACCCTTTATTTAATCCATGGGGCTAACTTGTTCTCATTCCCTCGGCCAAGAAAGTAATTCTTAATTGTATTCTTGGTATCGCCCGTACTGAGGATTGAACCTTCAACCTCTAGAAGACTCACTAAGAATTGATTATTACTTAGCACTTTTATCTGTTGCGCCACAGGTCCATGTCGACAATTCCGATATGAATTTTAGGAGCGTTAAACCTATTCATGGTTTTAAATGTGTAGTCTTATTATTATATCACTCACTATCCTAGTTTAGCGTCTGTGTTCCCTTCGTTAGAGGTTTGACGTTGTCTGGCGGTCTTTATACATCATCTCCGGTGGTCACAGTCGTGGGGGTCCACCTTCACCATCTGCCACTGTATACGGTCATGCCTGATGGTTTCTCTCCAGGTTTTTGAGCGTCCGGCTTTCTTCTGACCGACTACTTTCAGATCTCTACATGTGTTGATTGGTCCACTGCTTTTTTTAACAAGTCCAAACCAACATAGTCTGTTCGCCCTAAGAATAACGTCGAGCGGTTGGATGGCCAATGTCTCAAGCAAGGTCTCTGACCTAACATACTGGGTCTGGTCTGATTTAACGTGGCAGATCCATCTGATCATGGCCCTATCGTTTCGGCGGAATCTGGCAAGTGAGAACTAGGTGAGTGCCCAATATTCACTATCATACAACATGACACTTCTGACGCAGCTGTCATAGACTCCCCCCCCTCCCGGTGGTAATAGGGATTGCTCTAGATGCTAAGATGGACAGAAGTTCTCTAACTCTGATAGTAGAGCTGCGTTCACAACCTTCACCTGTACTCAGCATATCTCCCAGGTATCATAAGGAGTCTACCACCTTCAGAGTGTCTTCACCAACTTTCATTTCCTGGCAAGGGCAACCCTCAATTGGCGAGCAAGTCACCTTTTATACTTGAAGTCAGGGTCTGGTGCGAGTCTACCACCTACTCCAATACATTTTTTGTGTACTCATAGCGTACAATGCTTACACTGTATGGCATTGCTCTTTACCCCCTTTCTTCACACACTGCACATGGGTGTTGGCTTGAGTCCTTGAGTGCATGCAGTTCAGGACCACTAACCATGACTTTCGTCTTCGTGGTGTTGACCCTCAGTTCTTTAGCTTCCATTTCGTCTTTCCATACTTTGAGTCGCAAAACTATATATATAATTTTTTTGCTGTTGAAGGTTCAGCAACCAAGATTAGGAAAACAGTCGGAAACATGTAAATAGCAATACCCTATCTTTTATGTATTTATTTATAATAGTATTTAAAAGCTGTATCCTGATATTATTATTATTTTAATAGTATACTAATTCTGTCAATTTAAAATTTTAGTGACTTCAGTCAATAAACGTTAAATGAATAGAAGAAAGTCACAAATTAAAAATTTTAGTAGCTTCAGTCATGAATTAAAATTTTTAGCGACTTCAGTCAATAAACGTTAAATGAATAGAAAAAGAAAGTAATGAATTATAAATTTTATTGACATCAAACATGAATTTGAAATTTTATTGACATCAAACATGAATTTGAAATTTTATTGACATCAAACATGAATTTGAAATTTTATTGACATCAATCATAAATTAAAAATTTTAACGACTTCAGTCATGAATTAAAAAAATTTTAGCGACTTCAGTCATCAATTAAAAATTTTAGCGACTTCAGTCAATAAACGTTAAATGAATAGAAAAAGAAAGTAATGAATTAAAAATTTTAGCGACTGCAAACATGAATTTGAAATTTTATTGACATCAATCATAAATTAAAAATTTAAGCGACTTCAGTCATGAATTGAAAATTTTAGCGGCTTCAGTCATGAATTGAAAATTTTAGCGGCTTCAGTCATGAATTGAAAATTTTAGCGGCTTCAGTCATGAATTGAAAATTTTAGCAGCTTCAGTCATGAATTGAAAATTTTAGCGGCTTCAGTCATGAATTGAAAATTTTAGCGGCTTCAGTCATGAATTGAAAATTTTAGCGGCTTCAGTCATGAATTGAAAATTTTAGCGGCTTCAGTCATGAATTGAAAATTTAAACAGCTTCAGTCATGAATTGAAAATTTTAGCAACTTCAGTCATTAATTGAAAATTTTGCACTTGTTCATAATACTCCACCACCGATTTTTCTCAACTTTTTTAGTGACCAAATTTTTTTCTTTTTTCACTGTCCAGAATTTATGAATTAAAAATTTTAGAGACCTCGGACGTGAATTAAAAATTTTAGCGACCTCGGACGTGAATTAAAAATTTTAGAGACCTCGGACGTGAATTAAGTTTTAGAGACCTCGAGCGTGAATTAAAAATTTTAGAGACCTCGGACGTGAATTGAAAATTTTAGCGACCTCGGGCGTGAATTGAAAATTTTAGCGACCTCGGACGTGAATTGAAAATTTTAGCGACTTCAGTCATGAATTGAAAATTTTGCGCTCGTTCATAATACTCCACCACCCATTTTTCTCAACTTTTTTAGTGACCAAATTTTTTTTTTTTTTTTCACTGTACAGAATTTATGAATTAAAAATTTTAGACCTCAGACGTGAATTTAAAATTTTAGCGATATCAAACTTTAATTACTTCAATCAATCTTTGCAAGTGCATGATTCCAAATAGTTAGTAACGGGTGATAGCAATCATACTATTGTTAGAAGAAGACTTATTATTTAGATTTTTTTTCTGTGCATTCTTATTTATAGGTGGAATAATATTTTTTTTTTTTTTCTCAGTTTATAAAGAAGTTGAAGAACGTGTTCATTCATTCCGTAAGATGTTACACCAGAAACTCTTGGAATTACCAAATTCTCTTGAAGAACAAAAAAAATTAATCAGGTGATTTTCTCTTTTTTTTCCTTTTTGAGAATAGTGTTCTATTTAATGGATAGATTTTTTTTTAAGCAACAGAAAATTAAATGAAAAATGTTTTCTTTATTACTGATCTTTTTCTTTTCATATATATATATATGTATATATATATATATATATATATATAACTAGGCATAATAATCCCCTCTCATACTTAAACTTTTCCATTCCACTGAAATTAAATTAGCTCATATTAAAAAAAAAATAATAATATATAACATTTATACCTACTGATTTTGACTCGCCTTAGAGCTGTTATTTTTTTTTTGTTTATTTGTGTGTATTTTTGCCCAAGTATCTGTGTGTGTATCTATGTATTGGTATAACTGTATATATCTAATATATATATATATATATATATATATATATATATATATATAATGAAGAAGAATGGAAAGGAATTAGAGAAGCAAAAGTCAAATCATAATTCAATTCAATTGCTCAGAGCAAGGTATATTCCGCAAAAAAGGCAATTTATTCAAGTTAAATTTTCCTTAAGCCAGGCTTTTCAAAGATCAAAATCTTATCATCAGAGGAAGTCGCTGGGATAGATAAGTTGGCAAAGGCCAAGATTTAAAATTTGAAAAAATAAAATAAAATAAAAGTTGTAGGGGGAAGAAACAACAGGGCAAAATTCTGCCCGAATGCAAGCAAATATCCGATTCCCCCGCTCCACCAATGTTGTGAGCAATCATATTTCCCATACTCCACCCGAATTTTGCATCTCCCCTCAACCCCAATCCGCTTCTCCTCAAAACTTCCACTTATACAGCCATACCTCTAACCAAGCACCCCCAATAATAGATAGTACCCATGGGCTAACTCACATTTCCCCCATATCCGCTCCACCCTATTCCTTCAAAAACCTCCCTCGCGTAACTCGAATCTCCAAACCCAAATCTCATCTAATACCACTAGCAATCTCAATGCAACTATAGCACCACCCTTCAAGATACACACATATATTGGGGCGTCCTCTTTCCCCATTAAGACCCGGATCTCTAACCATATCTATTCCTTTAAAAATAGCAACGATAATAGCACAGGCACTTCACTTTCCAATTTAATTAGAAACCTCAATCTTAAAAATACTCCCTATTCACTTCACTGGTCAATACTTAAAAAGTCTAAATCATATACCCCGGGAGCATCCCATTGCCAATTTTGTACTTTGGAAACCTTTATGATAGCTACTGCTAATAAATCTAAAAACATTATTAACTCTAAGAATGAACTTATCTCCAGTTGCAGGCATAAACGTAAATTCAAGTATAGCAACCATAGTAATCCCCCAGACACCCCTCCCCCATTTGATTAAATACCCTCCCATCATCTCGGATCTTCCCTCCCTACATCTCGAATCTCCTTTCAGATTGTTCTAATTCCTGTTGCTTTATAATCTCTGCATATATCCCCCTCATCCCTTTAGCCTCCTCTTAACTTAAAAAATTTCCCATAAACTCCGTTAGCTTTACAATTCCCTCAACTTTAATACCTTTCTCCCACTAACCCCTAAATCATTTTACTTAACCTCCTTAACCGTATAATTTTTATATGACTTCCATTTCTTTCCCCTTTAACTTCTTTTAATACATTCTTCTGCTTCCCATCAACACTTCCAAACTTCTATCCTTCCCTCTCACCCTGATAACTAACCCACCATTTTCTTATTATACCCTAGCCCTTTTTTCACTTGTTGATTCGCCTTATCTACTCTTAATCCCCTTTGCACACTCCGTTATCGATCTCCTTACTGTTCTCTCTGTGCACTCTAAATGTTTTCCCCTCCTGCTTTTACTTTTAAATAATTCTTCTCACTCTTTTAATAGCCTCGATTATTCCCCCCTAGTTTACCTCGCCCTTCGCTCACTTCTCTCAGACCATGTTCAACCCCTAACCCGCCCTCACTCTACATCTTTTCACCCCCATAATATTTACTTTTAACTGCGATCTCCATTCTCACTCTGGTTTAATCTATTGTCACTACTTTAACTTCGTATGTCTCTTGCTTCTTTCTGCCATCATTAACCTAATTAATAATTTTCTTAATCAACCTCCTTATACCTTTTTTGTTGGAAAATTTTTTGTTTCAAAGTTTAATTCTCCCTCTTCCATAAAGCACTAGAGTCTCGTAACTGCTCATTTTATTTCAACCCATACCTTTAATTACCTTGGGGATTCCCATTCCGGATATCCTTTCGAGGTCTAATTTACTCTTCCCTCATTCTAATACTCATTTTCGAGTTCCAATTTTATCGACTTTTTCCCTCATTCTATTATTATTTTCTTATCAGGCAACCCATAATTTTCTTTGTGAGCTTAAAACTAATACTAATTTTATTATCTCTTTTTCATTTTTTATTTTTCTTATTTTAGTTTTTATCTTTAATTTTAATTCTATTCTTATTTTACTTTTTTACTTTTTTAATCTTTCAATTTTTAATTTTTATTCTTACTATTTCTCTAATTCTACCCTTCAATATATTTTGCCTCATTGTTTATAAGTAAGGTCTCCTGATAAAACAACTAAACCCCGAACTCTATTTATAGACGCATTCTGGCATTTGAACTCTCCCTCCCAGCACTTGTTGACTTACTCCTACCCAATCCTTTCCCTTTTCTAGTTGAACCCAAATTCGCGCTAACATCCAATTTCTACTTTCATGCGACTCACCCCCCACAATCACACTCTTAGTTTTAACCGCATCCACTCCCTACACCCCTTTTCCTTCTTCGCACCCGTTCTTCTCTCCCCCTACACACCCCTCACTCATTCCCTCCCTGCCTATTGGTCGCACAGGAGTTTATGCCTTTCCTCATTTTCAAGCCAGCTTTCGCTTCGGGCTAACTTTAAAATATTTTCGCTACATTTTTTTCCCATTTTAAAGCATTTTCTCTGACATCTTTGCCCAGGAAGTATTGTTAATGGCGAATATTTTCCACCTCACTCTCTTCTGAGCCTGCCTGCCTGCACTTATTGGACATTTTACCCTTTGGATTTTCTATTTTCGCCGCACCTGAAGTTGTGGCTTCTTGGAATTTAACTTTGATTCCTCTCTCACAACCTTTCGGGCCTTTTAACGACCTACCTATCTACATCTCTTTCTCTCTGCTGGACTTTTCGACACCAGACTTTTTAGCAATCGGACATTTGCTTGCATTCGGGCAGAATTTTGCCCTGTTGTTTCTTCCCCCTACAACTTTTATTTTATTTTATTTTTTCAAATTTTAAATCTTGGCCTTTGCCAACTTATCTATCCCAGCGACTTCCTCTGATAAGATTTTGATCTTTGAAAAGCCTGGCTTAAGGAAAATTTAACTTGAATAAATTGCCTTTTTTGCGGAATATACCTTGCTCTGAGCAATTGAATTGAATTATGATTTGACTTTTGCTTCTCTAATTCCTTTCCATTCTTCTTCATTCTACCTGCTCTATCCTGGATATTGAGCTATATACTCTTCACAATAGGTTTCACTTTTCCTAAAAGTTCGCTTTTAGTACACCACTTTATATATATATATATATATATATATATATATGTATGTATGTATCTCTCTCTCTCTCTCCACCAAGCTCCAGCTCCTGTCTGATCGCTGCAATGTTGCATCCTTGTGCTTGTTTTACAAGTACTTCAATGGAATGTACTCCAATGAACTTGCTGCTCTAGTGCCCTCTCGACGTAAATACACTCGACCAACCCGACAATCAGCTAAATCCCATCCATTCACTGTGAAGGTCCCCAGAGCTTTCTACTCCAATAGCTTCTTTCTCCGAGCTGCCAGCCTTTGGAACTCGCTCCTTGTTTCCCCGACTTTACCCACATGCAGAAATTTAAAACTAATGTGAACAAGCATCTCGCTGCACAGCTCCTAATTTAGGATGACTCCCTAAACTTTCACCCTAATTCTCAGTAGCCCCTTACATCTACAGTGGCAACTTACCCTGTTTGGGGTGAACTAAGTTAAAAAAAAGTTTACCAAAGATCTATATATATAGATATGTGATTATTTTTATTTATACAGACATGTACAAAATCTGCGACACTGGCATGTCGATGTTATCGATCAACAGCTATTATAAACTGAGATCTCATCAGGCAGAGTTAGAATCCGATCTTTACCTTAAATCATATTTGGGAAGGATGAAATGGAAAAGAAAAGAAAGAATTTAAATTTGGAAAGTCACGTGGTTAGTAATAGCTGTTGATCGATAACATTGACATGCCAGTCTCGCAGATTTTGTACATGTCTGTATAAATAAAAATAATCGTATATATAAAAGCTCTATTTTATATTGAGCACTTTTTATAAGCTCTGTTGAAATTTTTTGGATTCCTATCCTGTGGATGTTTACCTTGCCTGGATTATTATTATTATATATATATATATATACATACATACAGTAGAAGAATACCTGTCCCAGGATGGATAAAACTCATTCTCCCAAGCAGAACAGTTTTGCACCATTTTTATGTCCCCTTGTGAAGATTAAAATCAAGATATAATGATACTAAACCGACTGTACTTTATATATGTTCGTATTATTCGACTGTATACTGGAAAAGAGGATGACAGTTATCAGCCAACTCACAGCGTGATGTCACTCACAAGATCTCATCTCACTCCTTTTTCTCATTATATTCCTCGCCTGGTAGTGCATTTACTTGCAATTTGTTTTGTTTTACTTGTGGGGAGGGGGGGGGGCTTAATTTTATATTTTTCCAAAGTAAAATAAGTCTATAATAGATTTTTAAAATTTCTTTTAAAATATTTTTCTCATACAATCAAAGGAAAGTAAGTTAGTTATGTACAAATACAGAGTTACCTCCCCTTTTAAAAAAATGGCAGCTATACGAAAATAAATCCGACGGATGAATTATTTTCTGGAAGGAATTAACTTGGATTACATTTTATTGTTCTTAACAACATAGACCAAAGTTCAACAAAATAAAATGGCTATTCACAATTAAATATTGATTTTGTAGGATGGAACGTTTTGATGAAAAAGAATCGAGAATCCTTATTGTATAGAAGAAGATAGAATAGAAGAGAAAGAAGAAGATAGATATAAGAATCAGATATATTACTTATATTAAAGGAGAGTTTTGTGTTGTCTCTCTTTCTTACAGGTACTTGGTGAACTTGGAATCTGGCGGTGACCCTGCGTGGGAATGCTTGAATAACCAACAAAAATGGCTCATGACGATGTTGTCTCATTGTAGAGATGAACACATTATTGAAGGTTTGTCTTTTCTTTATTAATCTAGTAGGGGGTGTCCTCTTCTCTTTCCTACAGCCTCTTTCTCACAGAAGAGACATTGCTAGTCTTTCTCTGCTATATCTTTATTTTCATGGTAGGTGCTCAACTGAGCTCCAATCTATGGTTCCCCCCCCCCTGTAAAATATTCACAATAAAACCTTGTCTAGCTACAACCACTGCCAATAATTTCCATTTCCCCTTCTGTGTACCTAAAACTAAACAACTTCCATGAGCAAAGTTTCTTCCCTAGAACTACCTGTCTGTTGAACACTACCACGGAGCTGCTTCCCATCAGACTACAACCATTTTGAATTCTAACAGTTATGGTTCATTCAAAAAAAAAAAAAAGAACAAAAATATTATTTACGCACCACATATTTTCAAATATAAACTTCTATGTTTTTCTTCAAATCAATCATCTTGAGAAAGTCTTCAAATAAAGACAAAACGTTGATGCATATATAAATAATTTTGTTTTTTCCTTTTTCACTTTCCATCACATTGGAATATTATTTCCATAATTTTTATCATATATATATATATATACATATATATATATACTTAACATATACATGCCGCCACTGTAGACATAAAGGGTTACTGAGAATTTGGATGGGATTTAGCTGATTGTTGAGTTGGTTTAATGAATTTACGTCGAGGGGGCACCAGAGTAACCAGTTCATCGGAGCACAATCCATTGAAGTATTTGTAAAACAAGCACAAAGATGCAACATTGCGGCGATAGGACAGGGGCTGGAGCTTGGTTGACAGTGAGGGACCTATTAGGTTGGCGACTCGTTTTTGGACCTTGTCTAGGAGGGAGAGACTAGCGGATGATGCACCAGCTCAGATGTGGTAACAATACTCCATTCATGGGCAAATGGTGGCTTTGTAGAGATACAGGATAATGTCAGGTGTGAGAAGTTTACTAGCACACTAGATGGAGCCTACCTTCTTTGCTGCAGCCTTGGAAATGTCTTCAATGTATTTGTTCCAATTCATGCTATCTGTGAAAGTTAGGCCGAGGAGTTTGAATGATGAACTCTCAGGTAGAGTGTTATTTGCCATGACAATCGGTGGTTGTATAGGTTTCTTGTAGTTATTGAAGGAAAGGAGCTTTGTCTTTGCGACATTAAAAGTTACCAACCATTTATGACCCCAATCCACTACAGCCTAGAGATCATTTTCTAAGGATTCAGCCATTGCCTCAGATATGATCGCGTCCATTTTGCCCACATGGCGAGAGTAAAGCGTGGTGTTGTCAGTATAGTATAAACTGCATAAAGAACAAACATTTAGATTTGCAATATATAAAATATGAAACCAGTTAACGCATGTCCGTGTTTAAACGTAACTTAAATTTTTCCATCATTATATGGGTTAAGGAAGTAGGGAGTAAATTTGTAGACTTGTGCAAAACTTCCAAACTCAATTCCTCACCTCTGTTCTTTGTCGACCTTTTAATTATGATACTCTTTATTTTCTGTTCATTCTTATTCACTGTTTTCTTTTTTTATTTGTGTTTCAGGCAAGAAAATTAAAAAACAAGAAGTCGACTCTCCAATTCAAAGGAAGAATTGCCCAATGTCTCCACGCCAAACAGGATATACTCCAGGTAAGTAACTTTTAAATATTAATTAGTTTCACTTGCGAGACCTCATAGAAATCCCATGGTAGCTTTCTTCGTTGAAATTGATTCCATGGTAGCTTTCTTTGTAGAAATTAATTCCGTGGTAGCTTTCTTTGTAGAAATTAATTCCGTGGTAGCTTTCTTTGTAGAAATTAATTCCGTGGTAGCTTTCTTTGTAGAAATTAATTCCGTGGTAGCTTTCTTTGTAGAAATTAATTCCGTGGTAGCTTTCTTTGTAGAAATTAATTCCGTGGTAGCTTTCTTTGTAGAAATTAATTCCGTGGTAGCTTTCTTTGTAGAAATTAATTCCGTGGTAGCTTTCTTTGTAGAAATTAATTCCGTGGTAGCTTTCTTTGTAGAAATTAATTCCGTGGTAGCTTTCTTTGTAGAAATTAATTCCGTGGTAGCTTTCTTTGTAGAAATTAATTCCGTGGTAGCTTTCTTTGTAGAAATTAATTCCGTGGTAGCTTTCTTTGTAGAAATTAATTCCGTGGTAGCTTTCTTTGTAGAAATTAATTCCGTGGTAGCTTTCTTTGTAGAAATTAATTCCGTGGTAGCTTTCTTTGTAGAAATTAATTCCGTGGTAGCTTTCTTTGTAGAAATTAATTCCGTGGTAGCTTTCTACGTTGAAATTAATTCCGTGGTAGCTTTCTACGTTGAAATTAATTCCGTGGTAGCTTTCTACGTTGAAATTAATTCCGTGGTAGCTTTCTACGTTGAAATTAATTCCGTGGTAGCTTTCTACGTTGAAATTAATTCCGTGGTAGCTTTCTACGTTGAAATTAATTCCGTGGTAGCTTTCTACGTTGAAATTAATTCCGTGGTAGCTTTCTTCGTTGAAATTAATTCCGTGGTAGCTTTCTTCGTTGAAATTAATTCCGTGGTAGCTTTCTTCGTTGAAATTAATTCCGTGGTAGCTTTCTTCGTTGAAATTAATTCCGTGGTAGCTTTCTTCGTTGAAATTAATTCCGTGGTAGCTTTCTTCGTTGAAATGTAATTTTTTTGAAAAGTTCAAATACTATGAAATGTAAGCGTTTTACATTGTAATTAAATTTTATAATAAACTAAAAGAATACTAATTTACTATCACATATTTTTTATATCGTAAATAAAGGCTTAGCTTTTTGGGTAAAAAGAGTCTTTATGATGAATTTACTTCTGAGGGTTGCAGTCCTTTGTTTCTTCAATTTTCCCGTGGAAACACTCAGACATTGGTCCCGCTAGTTTATTATAAAGAGAAATAGAAATGTAATTTTATGTTAAAAATTAAAAAAAAAAAAATGTTTAAAAATATTTTTTTTCAAAACTTATTTTAATAATCACTTTATTTTATTTGCGTATATTTTCTTTTATTCTTTTTACAGCCAAATCGTCCGGACAAAGTTCTAACCAAGACCAATCAACAGGTAAACATTTTCTCTTTTTTTTTTTTTTTTTTTTTTTCATCTAAGAGATAAATAATCCATAACTTATACCTTGTTCCGTCCGGGCAGGTCACGGTAGATGTCGATCATCCACTTGGAGCTGCTACCGCCTTTGTTCGCCTTTAGGGGTCTTTATGGAGGTGTCGGGAGATTTCAATATCAACAAAGAAGTATATCTACCAATCTGCCATCCGGTCTATCATCATCTATGGCTGTGAGAGATGGCCAATGAGATTGGTTGATTGTCGGAACTTTTACCAGCACGTCAACGGTGTCCCAACTGCTGTTCTTCGCCAACACCTGAATCTGCCATCTGTCCTGTTGCAGCGATATCTTCGATGGTTTGGGCATGCAGCTCGTCATTCAGAGAGAGAATTAATTTGCAATTTAATCCTTTCTACCAGGATGGCACAAGGTCATCAGTGGACAGCTGAGGACCTGGGCAACAAGGATCAAGGAAAACTTGTCTTCGCTCTCAGTTTCACAGATGGCTGCCTTTCGACCGTGGAATCACGATCGGTTAGCCATCTTGTGCAACCTTGCTGAAGATCGCTGTGGTTTGGAATTTAGTGCAGGCCAGAAAAGAAGCTGACTCAACGCGACGAGGGTGAACGCTGTTGCAACAACAACTTATACATTTATTAGGTACATCGGTAGAATTTGTTTCCTGCAGGATTTATTTTTTTTATTTATTTATATTTTTAACAGAAAAATCCATTTCATAAGCATTGTAATTATTTTGATGTCTCACTGTTATCTCCATCTTGGTTGTTATGTTTATGTTTTGGCTGTTATACTCTCTGGTCTTCTGCCAGGTGTTTTGGTTATCCAGGAATTCTGAACCAAATGTAATCTATATGTGTGTGGTGATATTGTATGCGTAAAAATAATGTAAAAAATGGAATTTTCCATGTAAGGTAAGAAGAAACTGGAAAATTCAATTAGAAGTTAAAAGATAAGAATTAGGGATACGTGTCAGGCTATTGCATAGACAGAAAGTCGCCAGAGCTGAGAATTTGTTTGTAAACGTTACTTGGGAGTCTTTTTATTTTCAGTTAATAATTTACGTGACTGAAATAGGATTTCTTTGCTGTACAAAAAACGTTATTTAGTGATTGATTTTTTTTCTTTTTTTGTCCCTTTCTTTTTTCGCCCTTTTTTTCTCTTTTCTTTATCTTTTTCCTGTTATTTTTTTTCTGCCATCTTTTTTTTCCGTTATCTTTTTTTTCCGTTATCTTTTTTTTCCGTTATCTTTTTTTTCCGTTATCTTTTTTTTCCGTTATCTTTTTTTTCTGTTATCTTTTTTTTCTGTTATCTTTTTGCATCTGTTTTTCTTTTTATCTTCTTTTACTATTGATTTTACATAACCCCATATCAGGTTTTAAATGTGTACAAGCTTCTTAATAAGATCTGTCACACTTTATTCCTTTGGGATGTCACGCATAAGTTTTAAATAGCATTTTCATCACTAAACACACGGGAATTTTAAGAATATCTGTTTTAGTTTTTTTTTTTTCTTGATTGATATAAAAATATTTATATTTTTTTCTCATTTCTAAATTTCAGCGATGCGATTTAAGACCCCACAGAAAGTTTTATTTGTTGAAGAACTGAATGATATTGTAACGGAAAACTTCCCCGATTTTTGGAAGTTGGGTCATGCCTATTTTGCAGGCAGTCTACTTCACAAAGAAGTAAGTACGGCAAAATATTTCACTCTTCAGTTTTGGAATGAGGAATTATTTTTATTTTTGTTGTTTTTCTTCAATGTTGCTATTTATTTGGTCCCCCCGATTTATAAAATTGGGGGGGCTTATGTTTTGAGGCATGTCCGTCCGTCCGGATTTTTCTCTGCAACCATCCATTGAATTTCTCTGAAGTTTTGCATGAAGTTGTAACTTTGGTCAGGTTAGAAAGTGACATTCTCCGATTTTTGAAAATAAATCTGGTTCCCCCCCCCCCCCCAGGGTGTCAAATAGCCCCGAAATGGCAAAAAATGACATTTTTTGCGCCATAACTTTTCATTCATTCATTCAATTTCTCTGAAACTTGGCCAAAATGTGGAGGCAATTGTTCCTAATAGAAAATAAGTATCACTGACCTTGGAAAAAATCTGGTTCGCGCCCCCAGGGGGTCAAAAGCCCCCAAAATGGCAAAAAATGACCCTTTTCTCCCATAACGTTTGATCCATCCATTCAATTTTTCTGAAACTTGGCCAAAATGTAGAGGTAATTGTTCTGGATATAAAATGAGCATCTTTGATCTCAGAAAAATTCTGGTTCATGCCCCCAGGGTGTCAAAGGGGGGGGGGGTAAAAAATGCCCCAAATTTATTGCATTTTACACTCGCCACATCGAGTCACATACAGAGGGGGACCACGCATGCATGGCTTGTTTTCAACTAGTTTCGCCCGATGTACTCTTTAGCTTTCTTGAGGTGTAGTGTTCAACCGCAGTAATGTCTTTCTCATATTCAGTGTTTCTGTGTTATAATGTTTCGTACATACTTATGTAACAAGATTACCTGTAAGGAGGTAGAGAAAGTAATAATAATAATACACTACGGCATTTTATGTTCATATGTACATTATCACCTTTCACAAAAACATGAGATCCTCCGATCAGCAAAGATATCAATTGGTGATTAATCTGATGTCGCTAAAAAATTCCGACTTCACCAATTCAAAAATAAATTGTTCCAAAATTAAATTATGTCATTCCATCGACTAAAACAGTAAAATTTTAAATAAATACATTGCAAAAAGTGACATTCATTTTATTGATTTCAAGAATATTTAGCTGACAATTATTTTTACAGTAAGAAGACAGGATATTGCTTGAAAAAGAATTAAATTGCTACACTGTAAATAAAGAAGAGATATATTCATTTTATTTAAAGAATATTTAGCTGACAATGACAATTTTTTTCTACGGAAGGAATTATTTTTTTTTAATAGTATTGACTTTGACAGATATTTCAAAAGGAATATTATTATTAATAGTATTAATGTAGAAAGCACCATGGAATTTCCACAGGATCCCACTAGTAATAATAATAATGATAACTAGTAATGGATCGTGATGAGAGCTGTTTTTGTTACCAAAGTGGGTTATACAAATGTAGGTTAGAGATTGGAATGCAGATCTGGGTCTCATTTGGAATTCAAGGCTGAGTTTGTTTTGACAGCTTGTGATTTATGAAATTATGTAGGTAAATTTGTAAAATAAGCATTGGGTTCTATTGGTTAGAAAGATATGTGAAAAACAAAACAGATTTTGATAAATACAGTCAGACGATCAGAAAACGATCAGAGAAAACATTGATACCGAATAGCAAGGACATCCTGTGTTTTGTCCCCCCCCCCCCCCCCCCCCAGTGGAGCTCCAGCAGGGAGCACACTGTATATAAAAAACTGAGTGTGAAAGTAAGATAATGTCAACGTACTATATTAGAAATAAAAGTTAACAACGTAGCATCCGATTAATTGGGAATCGGAAAACTCAGAACATTTTAGTATAGGTACGGGAATCGGAAAAATTTGAGCCTTATATAAAAAAAGGGTATAGGTTACGACGCTCAGCAGAGGCGCGAACGGGGTCCAAAAAAAGAACGAGAAAGAGTTTAAAAACATAAATTTGCAACAAGTAAAGTTGACTTAGTCTAGAATAGACATTTTTCTACTTACCTATGTAATTTGTTTGTATTTTTACGTAGTATAAATGGCTTTTTATTAGATGTTAAAAAAAATTTCTTGTTTTTTAAAACATCTAGTTTCTCAAAGAAAATGCCGGCCAGTCCCTCTATATTATTACGTAGAGCGGCCATTTTGAATTCTTCGAAAACCGTGTGTTGAACATAAATTTCTAATAAATAGCACTTCAAACGGGTTTAAAATACAAACAAATAGCACATGCAAGTTTGAAACTAACTTTTACAGCTTACAGTTACTTTTATTTGTTGTATATTTGTTTTTTTAGCGTTTTTACTCTGCTGAGTCTCGTAAAAGATGCCCTAAAAAAAACATAATGTATTTATTTATTAGAAAATGATTTACTTACAACATAAGACTAAGGACCGCAGGATCGCAAGTTAGGAATCCCATTCTCAGATTAAGCATTGATTCTCAAAGTCTAATTTAATTTTTTTTTTTTTATTGGTAAATTATGGTAAGCAAAGTAAATATTCTAGAGTTTGCTTGCTTATTCCCTTATTAAACCTTTTGAAATGTTCAAATTTCTTTTCGCACCTATTTGCTAAACGTCTATGACGCCTCTCAGTGAATTCAGTTACAAAATTTAAAATGCTCAGGACAAGTTTTTTTAAAAATTATTTTGCTGGCTCCATCCTGACCTCAGTCGTTGTCTGGTCACAGCGTATATATCTTCTGAAATAATTAATGTTTTATTGCATTGTTTTCGGTTTTTGCACAAGTGAAAAATATAGATGAAAATCTCACAATGAGTTTATCAATATCTTGGATACAATACATAAAGGGAAAACATTTAGAAGTTTGTCAAATTAAAAAAGAAATTAAATCTACATTTTAAAGTACCCCCCCCCCCCAAAAAAAATGAGATTCTACTTTTTTTTAGGCGATTATGTGTGAACGTACTGAAAAAAACCCAATTATTTTAGAATTTAGAGTTGGGGTTAGTTGCGCATTTAATGTAAAAATTATTCCCCATTTCCGGGACATTATATCTTTTTAGGGCAGTTAACTAATTTTTTTACCATTTACCCTAAGTCCAACCAGCAAAGTCATAAAACCACACATAAATTATTTTTTTTTCGTATTACCACCCGGACTTAGGGTTATAAATAGGGAGGAGGCATGTTTTTCATGACTTTTAACAATAACATATTTTATACTAAAGTTTGATCATTAACATGGCCAAGATTTAAAACAAACAAAATTGGTTACATGTCCTTAAAACACTGTCTGGTCCGAAAGGGGTGATCATTTTACGTTAAATTTATATGCAAAACTGATTTTTTGTTGTTTTATTTTATTTTTAACACTAAGTTTTTCTAAACTGTTTACATATAATCGCCTAAAAATGGAGAATCGCATTTTCTTTTTGAGTGAATTAGCATAGGGTGCAGTGCTCTAATGATACCTTATTTTCTTATTAACAAAAAGTTCTAATTGCAAATTGGCGGGAAAAAAAAGAAAACAAAACAAGCAGCGATTATTTCATGAGAATGCAGTATTTACAAAGTACCGGAAAAATGTTTAAAAATGAAAAAAAAACATTTTTGTCAATAAAAAAAAAATTACCGATGAACATTGATTGATAATTATAAAGAAATTAAATATAAAACGATTTTCTTTTTAATTTTTAAAAATCAATTTATTTTTTCATGTTTTAATTATTTTTGTGGGCTTTTGTCCGGTCACCCCCCTCCCCCTCCCCAAACAAAATTAGATTCTACTTGTTTCGTGAACACCCTGAAAAAAAACAAACAATTATTTAAGAATTTAAAGTGGGGGATCAGTTTCATACATAAATTTAACGTAAAATGAGCCATTATTTCCGAGACGGTCTAGCGTTTCAGAGTAGTTAACCAAAAATTTTAATTTTTCTCTGGGAGATAAATTATGTGTTTGTTTTTTTTGTTTTTATTTTGTACTTTTTTAAGTGATTACGCATGGTTTTACGACCTTGCCAATCGGACTTAGGGTTAGTGATGAAAAATTTAGTGAACATCCCTAAAATGTTAGAATGGCCCAGAAATGATAATCATTTTACGTTAAATTTATATACGAAACTGATCTCCGACTCTAAATTAAAAATAATTGTTTTCTTTTCTTTTCTTTTCGCTAAGTTTTTCAAGTTACTCACACGTAATCATCTAAAAAACAAAAAACAAGGTAGAATCTCATTGGGATGAGAGTGAGGGGTATTTAGCTGAGGGTGTTAATCTGCAAGTTTGCCATTACTGTTAATAGTTATATTACTATTATTATCATATGTATCTTGTTTTTCGTTTTTCGGTAAAACAAATCAATCTAATAACCAACCAAATCTTTATGATTAGGATAAAAAAATATGCACATTCTTTGATGGAAGGAAGGTACAGAATAGTTAAATCTTCTCACGCCCTCCCCATGTTACGAATGGTTTTCTAAATAGTAACATTATTTCTGAATTTTTGAGATGAGGATTGATAATTTGCATTATTTTGGTTATTTGGACTACATTTCTCATTTTCTCATCATTATTATTTAGAAACTCTTTCTTAACATGGGGAGGGGGTCTTTGTTAACTATTCAATTCCTACACCATCTTCTTATTCTGCATATCAATCGACTATTTTCAATTGTTTATGAAAAAATTCAAATAACATTTTGTACACTAACGACAAACTAATACAAATCGGCTTTGTTTTAAAAGAAAAATAAATCTGTAGTTCTCTTACAATTTTTAATCAATTACAAGGAAAACATTTGAGAAAAAATATTTAGAAAGATCAACTCATGTAATATACGCCCCCCCCCCCCATACCCCCAAGTGTATCTGTTTTACATTTGCAAAAATATATATGAACATTACACGGAGGTTTTACAGTAATTCGAAAATTTAAAAAAAAGCAACTAATCTCTAATTAAATATTTACAAATTTTAAAAGAATCTGAACCAATAATTGTATCAGAATCGGGAATCTAGAACAGAATCGGGAATTGTATTGGAATTGGGGGAAAATTTTGGAATCAGCCCATCACTAGTTTTGAGTCTTCATTTGTGATCAAAGCTGCCAAAGAAAATACTCACATTACGCAAAAATATGTTTTTATATTTGTATTTTGTTTTTATCACTCTAGATTAAGGAATATTTGTGTACTAGCTGTTACAGCTAACCCTCTTCCCCAGCAGAGAATGGAAGTCATACACATTTCTTTCATTATCATCTGTGATGTATATGCATTTTTTTTTTCAATCTGATGTGCATTTTTTTTTTCAATCTGATGTGCATTTTTTTTTTCAATCTGATGTGCATTTTTTTTTTTCAATCTGATGTGCATTTTTTTTTTTTTCAATTTGATACATATGTTTTTTCTTTCAATCTGAGATGCATTTTTTTTTTTCAATCTGATATGCATATTTTTTTTTCAATCTGATATGCATTTTTTTTTTTTTCAATCTGATATACATTTTTAAAAATTTTCAATAAATATGATGTAAACTTATTTTATTGCAGACTGGAGACAAACTATTTAAAATAGATTCCAATAAACATTCACAGTTTAAGGTAAGATGCTATTTTATTTTGCCAATTTTTTTTTTAATTAATAAATTGCTGTGTTCTTGTTTGTTTTTTAAGTTTTCAAATTCTTTTCCTATTCTGGTATGGCTGGTTGTCACTGCTGCACATGTACAGGGTGTTTAAGACAAATTTGACACTATTTGGAAAAGAAAGAAACGATGTCATATCTTAGCTAATAATTAATGTATTCTCAAAATTTAAAATGCATCTCTCAGGAACTTTTGCTGAATACAGCTCACTTGAAGAAGCTGCTCTGAGGCTTCTCCACAGCCTTAAAGTGAGACCTGAACCTGAAGCATGGGTCCTTCGTGAGACGCCGGAACAGCAGTTTGATCTTGGTAATCAGCTCGTCCTTGGTGTTGCAGGCGATAGGTTTGGTGTCTGTTTCAACTGAGCCACACACATAGTAGTCCATGGGGTTGCAATCAGGCAAGTTTGGAGGCCAGATGTTGGGTTAGGGTTAAGTCTTGGAATTTCTCAGTCATTTCAGTATTTTCCTGGAGGTGTGACATGGATCTTGGTCCTGCAGCCACCCTCTCCACGCTTGACAACAATGGACAGCAACTCAATATAGCCATCTGAATTGAGTCTGAGTCTCTTTTTGAAGAAGTGGGGTGGCAAGATGTGGTCTTCGCTGGACGTACACTCAAAGACCATCACAATTTGATGGAACTAGGCCTTCATGATGACTGTAGGTGAGCCACTTGTTGTTCTATACATTGTTCAACTGGTACTGAGAAGAATCAGAGCATCTGTGGCTCAACTAGGTGTCTTGACCTTGTTGAGGTTTTTTTTCCTTTTCCTAAGGCAGTTCTCGTGAACCTTGTTGAGGTTTCTTTTCCTTTTTATAAGGCAGTTCTCGTGAACCTTTTTGAGGAGGTTTTTTTTCCTTTTCATAAGACAGTTCTCTTGAACCTTGTTGAGGAGGGTTTTTTTCCTTTTCATAAGGCAGTTCTCTTGAACCTTGAGGAGGTTTTTTTTCCTTTTCATAAGGCAGTTCTCTTGAACCTTGTTGAGGAGGGTTTTTTTCCTTTTCATAAGGCAGTTCTCTTGAACCTTGTTGAGGAGGGTTTTTTTCCTTTTCATAAGGCAGTTCTCTTGAACCTTGTTGAGGAGGGTTTTTTTTCCTTTTCATAAGGCAGTTCTCGTGAACCTTGTTGAGGAGGGTTTTTTCCTTTTCATAAGGCAGTTCTCTTGACCTTGTTGAGGTTTTTTTCCTTTTCCTAAGGCAGTTCACTTGACCTTGTTGAGGTTTTTTTTCCTTTTCATAAGGCAGTTCTCTTGAACCTTGTTGAGGAGGGTTTTTTTCCTTTTCATAAGGCAGTTCTTTTGAACTTTGTTGAGGAGGGTTTTTTTCCTTTTCATAAGGCAGTTCTCTTGAACCTTGGTGATGAGTAGTTGACCCTTGTAACTCTTGTATGAGGAATTTGAAGACTCTTCAGTGCTTTCTTAATAGTTGCTACTCTGATGCCTGTCTCTTTCACCCTGCTCCACATTGCCTTGCCTGGATCTTGCAATACTTTTCTTTGAAGATAAATCACAAACGTGATGTTGCTCATTTCCGTCTTTTCTATAAATACTATTACGGCATGTGTTCTTCAGAATTGTGTGATCTATTCTCTGCTTCCTTTGTTCCAGCTCGTTTGACTAGTTGGTCTAGTCTCCATCAATTCGCTGTTTTGATACCTCATTGTAATACGACTTCCTATTCCAGTAGCTTCTTTCCAAGAAGTGCATGCTTGTGGAACTCTCTTCCTGCTGACTGTTTTCCTCCTACCATACTATAGCCTTGGTCTTTTCAAGACTAAGGCCAATAGGCATCTCCTGTCCTTGCGATAATCATCTTTCGTTCTTGTTAGCTTCTTACATCAAGTGGAGCGATTTCCATTAAAAAAAAAATCTTATCGTGCGTACAGTCAGAATGCCTTCCTATGATCTTTCCTGCTAGCCACTGTTTCCACATCTACATCAAAATTGTCCAACTCACATCTCACGGCTTTCAAGGTATTGAAGGAGCACTGAGCTGCAGCTAAGATTTCTCTAATTTTTTAATCCGGCACGAATCACCCATGATGCAGGTCACTCTCTTCCAATATTCAGTCATCCATGGTTTCCAGCTCTCAAACTCATCAATAGTATACAGAAACAGCTATCCGTTGCACTTTACTGCTATTAAATACTTCAAATGGTTCTGAAAAGAAAGAATATTAAATTTTCTTAAACACCCTGTAGTTGGGTGTGTTGCTGTCATAGCATCTGATTGAGAAGTTCATGATTGTCTTTGTTGAGTATGCGTCCTGTCCAAAATCGATAGGTGTTCAATTCAGCTATATGACCATCGTAATGCGTTCGACTAGCTGGAATAAAAACGCTAATCCAAATAAAGGGATAACACTGTACTATCTATATATTAATACGATAGCGTGTGTGTTCGTGTGTCACGCTTACATCAAAAGCTCTGCGGATGCGTGCCGCACCTAGATTTAGAAAAAGCATTCAAGTAACCTAATTTTCGTAATATTTTAAAGTATTTCCCTTTGGCGCAACGGTTAGCGATGTAGAATTTTGACGTCGGTTTTTGACGTCAGCCCGACTGGCTTATAGTTTGATCCCAACCAACCTCTAAGATTATTTTTTCTACATCGAAGGGGGGGGGGGGGTAGGGAGAGGACGATCGGGAAGACACATATTAATTTTTTTAGATAAATATACAAGTCAAATCTTATCATATTTTATTCAAACATGTATAGGTTAGGAACAAGATAATTAGTATTGAAAATATCATTTCGTGTAATTTACACGGGTCCCGCTAGTTAACAATTAACAACTTTTATTATTCGAGTGAACATTTCTTGGCATAATCAATAGAGTTCGTATTTTGTGCATTAAAAGCTACACGTCCAAAATTTAGAACAACAGAATTCACCCGCCAGCAGTTAGAAACTAATCTTCCTATTTCGGCAGTATTTCATTAACTCTAATCCAAAACTTGTCTGTCCAACCTAAAAGCTACAGACTCATGATCCTGGTGGCGAGCTAGCTTACTCCTTTTCTGTAAGATCCAGCAACCTATATAGACCTTATCTCCTGTGTTAAGCTATCTCACCTCAATATCTTTTAGTTCTCCTGAAACTGCAGCTGACATGAAAGAAAAGAAGGAAAGAATATAATCTCAGTATCGAACTGTATTTGGGACATAAATATATCTCCGTGAGGTACCGCTATTTGAACTGGACATAACTTTTTCTCGAAAGAATCTTGGGTGCTTGTCCAGTGCAAAGGCCGTATGAAAAAATTATTTATTTATGAAAACAATATTATGTACTTACTCAGTGGTATTTTATTGTTCAATGTTGAAAAAAGTAGAAAACATTATCCACTAGAACTTTAATTACAAGTATTTTCCCATTTTTCGTATCATAGCAATCGCTTCGATGAGTATGCCGCCATCTTTTTTTTTTAAATTGCAAATTATCTGCCCTTGCAAATTATCTGCCCTTGAATTATGTTCAACGAAAAAAGATGGAGGCATATCATTTTAGCTACCACGCGTTGGGAATATATCATTCTCTTAACGCGCAGTAACCTCCAGTCTGTGTATCTTTATTGTATTGACAAATACAATATGCGTGTTGGAATAGAAGATGATCGGAAAAAGGTGGTTAACATATAATATTTAGGTTTATTTACAGTTTGTTGACTACATTAGAAATGCTGACTAAACATACGACAGTTTAAGACATGAACATACACAAAGGAAGTAACTATGTGAAATGAATCCTGAACAAGAATTACAATGTTCCATGACAATACAGAAAATGCATAAGAGTTTATTCAACTCCTACCCACAATAGGAGTATGTGACACAAGGTCGGAAAGTGAGATTTGAAAAGCCAGCGCCCGAGAAGGTGATTACTCTGGCCATTAAAAATTGCCTGGGCAGCCCCGTCGGTATTCCCCAGTAGGGGTGCCGTAGGCAGTAAGCAATAAACTTACTCCCCCCCAAATAGGGGAGGCAAAGCCTGGGAGGGTAGACCTCCTAGAACTGCACAGGACAGACCCATAGACCAGCGTAAATCAAGCCCCGAAGGCCAAGACCATACCAGTCTATGGGGTGCAGTATCAATCGGAACAGATACTACACTTTGATCTTGGCCAAAATGCCAAGAAAAAGTGTGTTTATTTACCTCCTCTCCAGGAGGTTAGGCACAAGGCCAGTTTTATCTTACTCCCACAAGTAAGATGTGACCCAAGGTCGGGTCGGGAAAGTGGGGCTTGAAAAGCCAGCGCCCGAGAAAGTGAGCACTCTAGCCATTAAAAATTGCCTGGGCAGCCCCGTCGGCATTCCCCGGTAGGGACGCCTCAGACAGTAAGCAATAAACTTACTCCTCCCCAAAGAGGGAAGGCAAAGCCTGGACCTCCTAGAACTGCACAGAACAGACCCATAGACGCGCGTAAATCAAGCCTCGAAGGCCAAGACAATACCAGTCTATGGGGTGCAGTATCCCTCGGAACAGATACTACACTTTGATCTTGACCAAAAGGCCGAAATGCATAAGTGTGTTAATGCAAAGTTACTTATAGTCATAATGGTAATGATGTGCCATTCGGAGAAAATATAAAACAAAGTTTGTTTAGTTTGTTAACCATAGTCTAAGACTAGGGAGACTATCAGTAAGATAACCTAACAGGCTTTGCTTGTTAGGGTTTAAAAACTCTGAGAATGTACGGAGGTCTGTCTGTCGCTCTGCTTCTCAGTAAAATCATGCCAGAAAGAGAAATAGTTTTGTTTCTGAATTTCCTGTCACATTAGAGGACAGAGTACGCAATCTTATGACAGTAGCGCCCTCTATAATTCACCCATTTATTAGACCAGATGAATCTAACATACAATACACGGACAAGATCCGACCCTATACGTCATTATTATTTAACGAGTGTACCTTGCCAACAATGCCATCCTATGTTTGACTTATCTTTTATCCTTCCAGCAAATGATATCGGAAGTGGTCAACTTCTTTACGAATTTGGTGCGAGCAACTTTTCTACCCGATTCTCTTGAGAAACTTCCTCACCAAGAACGCGAAAGGTATGGCATCTGGCCTGAGAATAAACAAGATCTACCTTTTGCTTGGCTTCCCCACTGTGTCCGTTGTGTCAGGTGAGTAGTACAGTCTTCTAACATATAAAGTATCTTACTGTTTTTTTTTTTTTTATCAAATTCAGGCCCAAATAGAATTTAAGCTGACTAGCCAATTTTCATTTGTTATTGTTGTACTGTGTTATTGGCAATATAATAATATACTTAATTACAATTTATTTATTTTTTAAAAATTACTTCGCCCAGCTCAGAAGACTGTTAATATGAAACATTTTGGTACTGCTGCAGTTTACGGACCGTGCTATTTTTTAGATAGGATTTTCAAGTTAAATTCAACTTTTATGGTATCTTTTGTTTATTAAATTATTAGGTGAAAGTACAGAAAAGTTAACAAAGCCCCCATCCCCTCCCCCTGTTTAGAATGAGTTTCTAAATAATAACTTTATTATTTCGGCACGGTCTGTAAACTGCAGAAATACCAACATTTTTAAATAATCATCTATAAATAAAAATCCATGGGGGGGGGGGGGGTTGTAACTAATATTTTAGATTGAAGAATATAATAGGAATTTTCTACCTAAGTTTAAAAATGTTCAAATAAATAAAAATTAACAACTGAAATTACTTAACTGCATCCCGGGCAATGCCGGGTTAGTAGCATAATAAAATTCTTATAAAATAATTTTTAGCAAATTTTGTTTCCGTTATTCAGCTATTTGATACAACTTGTGAACAATGGTAATACATTAAAAATTCTAAGTCTGACATTTGACCTTTTATTCCACCTTAATGCTAACCTTATATCCAAAAAATAACCTCTAAAATGAATTCTTTACCACTTAAAACCCCTAAAAATTATATCAACTTTAAAAAGTTGAAGATTAATCAATCTTTTAACATATAAAGTTATTTTGTTGGATTTTCAAAGTCGGACCCAAATAGCAATCTGTTTGACATATCAATTTGTTTGTTTCTTCTTTTCACTAATATATTTTATTTTGCTCCAGTTTAATTTTTTCTGAAAATATTTATTCCGGCTAAGAGTACTATTAAAGTGAATACATTTTCCCTCATTCACTAAATATTTTTAAACATTAAAGGAAAGTAATCATGTAATGAGTTATTTCCCTTGACTTCTGCAAAAATAAATATCTAAAACAAGTTATATTTTTAAATATTAAAGGGAAATTTCCACATTAATTACACATTATTTTTTTAACTAATAATCAACACCACCATTGCTGGTCTCAATGGTTATACCCCCCATCAAGCATACCTAATAACCCACTGCACCTGGCAAATCATATCTAAACTTTAAAAGTATATTACTCTTTAGTAATATTCAAAAACTGCTGTTTTTTTTTTTTTTTTTTTTTTTTTTTTTTTCAGGTCTTGTGTCAGTTCTGTATCCAGTCTTGATCTTCCCAGTGACTCGATAGATTTGATGCAAGAATTGTCCTTCGATATGCGCACACACTGCATGTTCACTCTGCTGAGGCAAGCCATTACAGGTAATTTTATGTTTTATCATCAGATAATGTCTGAACAATGAACAAACTAGTAACAGAGGAGGATGGTATCATGACCACAGAACAGATACTACATTGCTTTTCCTCTAAAATGTATTTAATTTCCTTGTTATTTTCTTCTTTTTTTTGTTATATACAGATGTAAAATCTCTGCATTCTAAAGAGACTTGGGCTGTGGAATCGGACGATGAATATGGAGGAACAACTCAACTGGTCAGTTTTTACCACCCTTTATGTCATTTCCCTTCATATAATCTCCTGGGTATCACATGAAACTCCACCTGCTGATGAGGTTGCAATTCTTGAGCTTTGCTGATTAACGTTAGCTATAGAAGAATTCTAAAAAAAATAATGCTGCTCTGCCCTATTTCAAAATAATAAATAAAAAAATAATATTTATAAAAATATAAAAAAATAATTAATATATATATATATATATATATAACTTTTTTGTAATATAGCAGGAAAAATCACAGCAGAGTGGTCGATTAATTAAGAATTAAAGTTAAAAATTAAGAGTGTAATATTTATTTATTTTGGTACAGAAAAATTAGTAGATCATTCGTACCGTCGGTTTCAAGCACAGAAGGACTTAGCCATCCGGCTCTCTTCAGCTTCTGTTGTCAACAGAATGATCTACTAATTTTTGTGTACCAAAATAAATAAATAAATATATATATATATATATATAGTAATCCAGGTAAACATCCACAGGATAGGAATCCAAAGAATTTCAACCGGGCTTATATAATAGTGCTCAATAGTAAGTAGAACTATTTATAATTATATTTTTATTTATACAGACGTTTACAAAAACCCACTACACTGGCATGTTGATGTTATTGATCATTAGTTATTAGAAACTAAGATCTCTTCATGCAGAAAAATCTGATCTTGTACTTAGATATTCATATTGTAGCAACTTTTTGTACATGTTCGTTTAAATTAAATATATATATATATATATGTTATAGCAAGTTGAATTGTACACATTAAACACTGAAAAAAACATGTCGGGATGGATTTTTAATATTGCCGATATTGACAAATCATAGACACAAATGGAAATTACTCTGTTTATACTGTCACAAGAAAAATAACTCTCATCCTCTAGCATTTTTTTACAAAATGAAAAAAATGTTTTATTCACATCTTTATTACCTGCGAAAATGGTTGTACGAAATAATATGGTGTTTTGAAATAGTGCCGAGCAATCTTTTTTTTTAGAATTTCTCTAAAATTAATTATTATTTTGGTTATTTTACTTACAGTACAGACTGTAAGGGGGTATATTTGTCAAATTTATTTATTTTTCTTTTACTTTTTCATTATCAATTTGAACAGTAAAATAAATTTTGGGTACTTTCATAGATTAGGACCCACGTTAACTTTGACGCTAACCCTAACGACGGGGGTCAAAATTAGCGTGGGTCCTAATATGTGAAAACACCTAAATTTTAATAGGAAAAAGTCTTAAATAATGAAAATAAACTTTATTTCTTGTGTAGATTGCAACAGAGAATTATCTCTTCTGATTGGTCAAGGTGGTCTTCTTTTTGTTAGGGATAATCTTCAGGATAGTTATTAATAACTTTAAATACGGATAGAAAGACAGACAATTTTCATTTACACACACACACACACATATGTGTGTATGTGGCATTTCAACATTTCACTACGTGAGGGAAAAACATCGAGATGTTACTTTGAGGGGTTTTTTTTATCTTTCCTATTTCCATTTTTTTTTTTATCTCACAAATTTGTTTTATCCTAGTATTTTATCATATATATTGTTACAAGAATTTGTAGATGACTTGAATAGAATTTTGAAGGGACTCTAAAAGTTTCATTCCTTTAAGTTGTTTTTGATTCTTTTCTTTACAGCCTGCTCTGTTTGAGAATATAGTTAATGAAACCATCCAGCATCTTCATGAAGTGGTCATCCAAAATCGCAGCGGAGAATGTGAGGTAAAATCTTGAAACGGACAAATATTATATTTACCATATTCCCTGCTGCATTGAAAACAGATTCATCTAAATAAATAAATGTGGAAACATTTTTGTCTTCAAAAGGAAGTAACTCTTGCCCTTCTCTCACTTGCCTCAAAGATTTTTGGAGAAGAGTTATGTCCCTTGCATTCATTTCAGAGAGAGCCGATTTCAATGGACGTGCATCGCACAGCGGCTTCAATTAATGTCATCATTATAAAACTAAATTCTTCTTTCAGTTGTAAATATATTAATAAATATTATTATTGATCTAGACCTAAGATTTTTCATCCAAATTCATTTTCGAATATTCGTCCTATGTCTCACAACATCACTTCAGTAACCGACACGGTCACATCATGTGTAGAGTGAATGTGTCTTTTTAGCCCAGTCAATACTTACCCTCTTATACAAATATGACAAACATGCAGACTTCCTCCAAAGGGAAACTACTTCATTGTTGTTGGTGAACCCTCATGTGAAATTTGAGGCCTCCAACTGAAGGACATTCTTTTCAACATACTCTGCATATAGAAATACTACTCAAACCATATTTAAAAACTTCAATGTATTTGTAAATTATCTGGAGATTTCTAAGACTGGCATTGCTGCAACAAAGCGTTTCGCATTTATTACGGGTTAAATCAGCTTGAGATCTCACAGATTCTCAAAGAATGATTCTTGCTTGCATCTCTTGAGTTGATTGTAATGGATGTGATTCCTTTCAAATGATATCTTACCATTCTGTGCTGACTTTTCTCCACAAAAAAAAACGATCAAGAGGTAACTTCTCCCAGCCATTAACACACACACACACATCTAAAAAGTGTCAGTTTTATGGGGTTTGTGCAAGATGGTGGAAGTTTGAAAGTTCGTCAATCTGTTCTGAGCATGACACTAAACTGTTTTGGTCACCTTTGAGCAAGATGATTATCCCACACCCCGAAAATCTCTTTCCCGGTCCTTTTTACCTTTTTACCTTTTTTTTTTTTTTCTGCCTATTTCAATAGACAACATTGAACTTTAAAGCATTGATATTTAAAACGATTACTAGACAAGCCATGACCCGTTGGGTCAACATTGATAAATTGTACATTAGTGTACACATTTTGTGCCATGAACCGATTTTGAAGACAAATATTTTAAAAATATATATCCAGAAAGTTAAGAGGGTGGGCTTCAGAGGAAATTTTTTTTTTTTATGATAATAAAGATGAAATATTAAGTCACACCATTTGATTGTAATTTTTGGTTTATCCGCTTTTTCCATTCATCGTTACATTACCTGTTATATACATGCATCTCTGTAAGTGGTTATGTCAATTGGTTACCTTCACCTTGTGACGTAATCCGTTCTTTCAGTGACGACACCACATGTTCATCAAGTGTCTGTATTAAAACGAAATAAAAAAAAAATCGATTCTTTTCTAAAGGTTGCAAAAGTGTAATCAACATAGTGAGAAGGGCGTGGGGGGGGGGGTCGATGTATGAGTGTTCACTGATGCTTGCATCTGTAGTACCCAAAAGACTTCCCATACTATTTAAAAAAAAAGCAAGCTGAACAAAGTTCTCTCCCTTGGTTTAGAAGAAAGAAATTTGTAAATGATTCAAATAACGATTAAAAAAATTATTTTTATTTTTTTTTTTAACAGCTTTTGATTTATTTTGTAATTTTGTTCATCTGCCTCCCACTGCAGCAAAGTTGGACACAAGGTCAGTTTATAGTAGGCAAGTCTGTTGCTACCAAAAAGGGGGGCACTCTGAATGGGTGCAAAATTTGCTGTGATCAGACCCAGTTTGCATTCTCTGATGAGGGCATCTCAGACAATTAGCAATTCCCCTCACCCCCACCCACTTCCAAAGGAAGTGGTAATGCCTGGGAGGACGGTCTCCTGGGACCTACCAGAACAGATACTTACTTTTGATCTGACTTTTTTATAATGGCAGCATCAATCGGATATGAGTGAGATTTTGGAATGAAGTTACGTTAACGGTTGGATATGGCATCTTGTATAGCATTTCAGTTGATTAATCAGAGTAGCATTTTTGTTTGTCTTTCTCTGACTATCCCAGTATTGTTTCCAGTCTTCCTAGACTTCTTGTCACTAGACTTGAGCAATGCCTGTTCAGGACTGGTGCAATTGGATTGTGCAACCCTTGCTTCACTATAGACTCTTTTAATTTGGATTATTAAATAAAGTATGTCAATAGATGAGAAAAAAAAAATTAACAAACAATAAGGCTTGAAACAATTGTCAGAGAAAGAAAGAGAGAGTCAACAGATGACGATTAGAACGGAAGTGACGCCGCCGTTACTGACATAGCGTTGCCACGAACGATAGCCAGGGAAATATGTTGGAACAACCAGGCTGACTCACAGGGCTCGTGCCTAGACGTTGAAATCCTCCGTCCAATGTCCTGAAAAAATTTAACAGTCTCGTGGCCAAGCACACCCGACGTTTCCACTGAAATTGGTTGGAAGACGAAACGGTCAGTGAGCGAGCTATATTTTCTGCGCTTTCTTGTTTCGGCGAGCAGAGCCGCCGTGCCGGGCTTCACCGCGGATTCCGCAATCCTTGCTGGTGAAAATAGACTCTTTGTGCAGGCACCTTTTACAAGGAGTATCCTTTGTCCCTATTTACTTGTCTCCCCACGAGGGCAGTTAGACACAAGGTCAGTATTTAATATGAAGAAAAATCCAGTTCCCCAAAAAGGACATTATGAATTGGGAAGAAAATTTAAATTGCCCCAGTCTAGAAGGATTTCTCCTTCACTGATCGAGGAGAGAAAAGATGAAGTGTAGTATCAGAGCAAATACTATATTTTGCTCAGACGCAAAAAAAGGCCTTTCTATTTAGACAATAGTTTTTGTAGTTTTCGTATCTTAATGGGTATGCTATTCAATATTCTTGAAACATTATTTTTTCAGATCTTCAGCCAACGAAGTACTCAGAAGGAAACACCCATCCTATGCATTCAGCTTCTCCAAGCTTTTTCTGTGTGTCTACAGAAACTGTCTTCTATGCAACACCACACCGGAATCGACTCCAACAAGTAAGTTCTTGTATCCTTCTTATTTGTTTTTTTTGTGCTATCTAGAAGTCGACTGACATGAAAAAAGAAAATTAGGAATTTCTGTATGATATACCTACCCATGACTGAAAAGCTTATATATAAGACAAAAAAAAAATAATGTGAATTAATCAAGCAGTTTATTTTGTTATTTTTTTTACAAAAGGAAATTATTTTTAAGCGATTATTACAAATTTGTAGGAATTACGACTATGTACAAAGTTGATTCTAAAGTCTATTTTTGAAGAGTTGGAATTTTTGGAGTTATCTCTCTTAGTTTTCAAACATGGCGACGAGATCGACACTTGTTTTTTTAGCTACAAAATGTGATTTTCTTTTGTAAAAAAAAAAAAAAAAATTTTAATAAAAATACTTTCTCTTTTTCTTTTTCTTTCTCTCTCTCTCTCTCTCTCTCTCTCTTTCTTTTTCTCTCTCTCTCTCTCTCTTTCTTTTTCTCTCTTTCTCTCTCTTTCTTTCTCTCTCTTTTTCCCTCTCTTTCTCCCTCTCTTTTTCTCCCTCTCTTTTTCTCCCTCTCTTTTTCTCCCTCTCTTTCTCCCTCTCTTTTTCTCCCTCTCTTTTTCTCCCTCTCTTTCTCACTCTCTTTCTCTCTCTCTTTCTCTTTCTCTCTCTCTTTCTCTTTCTCCTTCTCTTTCTTTCTCCCTCTCTTTCTCTCTCTCTTTCTCTTTCTCCTTCTCTTTCTTTCTCCCTCTCTTTCTCTTTCTTTCTCCCTCTTTCTCTTTCTTTCTCCCTCTTTCTCTTTCTTTCTCCCTCTTTCTCTTTCTTTCTCCCTCTTTCTCTTTCTCCCTCTCTTTCTCTTTCTTTCTCCCTCTCTTTCTCTTTTTCTCCCTCTCTTTCTCCTTTTTCTCCCTCTTTCTTTCTCTTTTTTCTCCCTCTTTCTTTCTCTTTTTTCTCCCTCTTTCTTTCTCTTTTTTCTCCCTCTTTCTTTCTCTTTTTCTCCCTCTCTTTCTTTCTCTTTCTTTCGCCTTCTCTTTCTTTCTCTTTCTTTCTCCCTCTCTTTCTTTCTCCCTCTCTTTCTTTCTCCCTCTCTTTCTTTCTCCCTCTCTTTCTTTTTCCCTCTCTTTCTTTCTCTTTCTTTCTCCCTCTCTTTCTCCCCCCTCTCTCTCTCTCTCTCTCTCTCTCTCTCTCTCTCTCTCTCTCTCTCTCTCTCTCTCTCTCCCCTCCTCTCTCTTTCTCTCTCTCTTTCTTTCCCTCTTTCTTTCCCCCTCTCTCTCTTTCTTTCCCCCTCTCTCTCTTTCTTTCCCCCTCTCTCTCTTTCTTTCCCCCCTCTCTCTCTTTCTTTCCCCCCCTCTCTCTCTTTCTTCCTCCCTCTCTCTCTTTCTTTCCTCCCTCTCTCTCTTTCTTTCCCCCCTCTCTCTCTTTCCCCCCCTCTCTCTCTTTCCCCCCCCTCTCTCTCTTTCTTCCTCCCTCTCTCTCTTTCTTCCCCCCTCTCTCTTTCTTTCCCCCCTCTCTCTCTCTTTCTTTCCCCCCTCTCTCTCTTTCTTTCCCCCCTCTCTCTCTTTCTTTCCCCCCTCTCTCTCTTTCTTTCCCCTCTCTCTCTTTCTTTCCCCTCTCTCTCTTTCTTCCCCCTCTTTCTCTCTTTCTCCCCCCTCTCTCTTTCTCCACCCTCTCTCTCTCTTTCCACCTCTCTCTCTCTTTCCACCTCTCTCTCTCTCTCTTTCCACCTCTCTCTCTCTCTTTCCACCTCTCTCTCTCTCTCTTTCCACCTCTCTCTCTCTCTTTCCACCTCTCTCTCTTTCCACCTCTCTTTCCACCTCTCTCTCTTTCCACCTCTCTCTCTCTCTTTCCACCTCTCTCTCTCTCTTTCCACCTCTCTCTCTCTCTCTCTCTTTCCACCCCTCTCTCTCTCTCTCTTTCCACCTCTCTCTCTCTCTCTTTCCACCTCTCTCTCTCTCTCTTTCCACCTCTCTCTCTCTCTCTTTCCACCTCTCTCTCTCTTTCCACCTCTCTCTCTCTTTCCACCTCTCTCTCTCTTTCCACCTCTCTCTCTCTTTCCACCTCTCTCTCTCTTTCCACCTCTCTCTCTCTTTCCACCTCTCTCTCTCTCTCTCTTTCCACCTCTCTCTCTCTCTCTTTCCACCTCTCTCTCTCTCTCTCTTTCCACCTCTCTCTCTCTTTCCCCCTCTCTCTCTCTTTCCCCTCCTCTCTCTCTCTTTCCCCCTCTCTCTCTCTCTTTCCCTCTCTCTCTCTCTTTCCCCCTCTCTCTCTCTCTTTCCCTTTCCCCCTCTCTCTCTCTCTTTCCCTTTCCCCCTCTCTCTCTCTCTCTCTCCCCCTCTCTCTCTCTCTTTCCCTCCTCTCTCTCTTTCCCCCTCTCTCTCTCTTTCCCCCTCTCTCTCTCTTTCCCCCTCTCTCTCTCTTTCCCCCTCTCTCTCTCTTTCCCCCTCTCTCTCTCTTTCCCCCTCTCTCTCTCTTTCCCCCTCTCTCTCTCTTTCCCCCTCTCTCTCTCTTTCCCCCTCTCTCTCTCTTTCCCCCTCTCTCTCTCTTTCCCCTCTCTCTTTTTCCCCACTCTCTCTTCTTCCTCTCCCTCTCTTTCCCCCTCTGTTTCCCCCTCTCTCTCCCTCTCTCTCTCTCTTTCCCCCTCTCTATCTCTTTCCCCCTCTCTATCTCTTTCCCCCTCTCTATCTCTTTCTCCCTCTCTATCTCTTTCTCCCTCTCTATCTCTTTCTCCCTCTCTATCTCTTTCCCCCTCTCACTCTCTCTTTCCCCTCTCTCTCTCTCTTTCCCCCTCTCACTCTCTCTTTCCCCTCTCTCTCCCTATTCCCCTCCCCCTCTCTCTCTCTCTGTAGTTGTGAACTATTTACCTCACCTCATTTCACTGTTAAATTATTCTTTGTAAATATTTTTAAATGGTTTGTTTTAGTACTTGATGCTATAATTTATTAATAATCAATAAGTAAAATGTGTAAATTATATAGAGGCAAGAAACACTACATTGTATGAAAAGTGGTAACAGTTTTATTAATATATATTGAATTAGATTTTTTTTTTAAATTTCATATTTGAGTTTGTAATGCTAACCTCAGAAATTTAGAAATAGCTAAATACAAAACACATTCATGAGTTTGATATTTACCAGAGAAGAAAACTGAAGAAAAAATAAAACTATTAATCCTTTTTTTTTTTAACTATTGTAAATTCCCATAATATATTTATTGATAAAAAAGGGAAATAATTATAATTGTCTTCACATTAGAATATATATATATATATATATATAAATAAATATAAATAATATTAAATTATTTTTAGTATTTAAAAAAATATTTTTACCTATGTACGACGTCGTTTCGAGCTTATGGCTCTCATCAGCGCAGGGAAACAACAATCTCGGAGGGTCATAGGACGCAAACCCCGTTCACAGATACATCTCGAATCTGTAGGCGTTCACCTAGTCCCATTAGGCCACAAGGGATTGTCGCATAATATCGGAGAAATTAAGTGATGTTTACACTGAATGCGACAAGTGTTGACATCTAAACATTCTATAGCACTAGACGACATATATATATATATATGGGGTGGGGGAGAGGGGTTAAAAAAACTTTTGTAAATCTAAGTAACATTATTTATTTATGATAGTAAAAATGGTTTTAGTATTGATAATTGTTATACTAACATACAGGGTGTTTCAAAAGTCTTGGGATGCGTATATCTCATGAACTATTCCAGGTAGAAAAATGAAACTGGTGCCATTTTAAAGCTTGCTTAATCAAGTTTTTGGTCATACTAATGATTTTCGTGTTATCTTTCCAGGTGCAGTAATGGCGTTCTCTAAACAAGACAAGGCATTTTGCGTCCTCCAATTTGCAAAGACTGAATCGTGGACATGTGTTCAGCGTGCATTTCGCAGGAAATTTAAAAAAGAAGCCCCTGAAAGGAAATCCATTGTCAGATGGCATGCTAAATTTGTGAAAGATGGGTGTTTGTGCCCAAGTAAGCGAACAGGTCGCCCTTCAACTTCAGAAGATGCAGTTGAGCAAGTTCGGACAGCCTTTCAGCGGAGCCCCCGTAAATCAGTGATTCAGCTTGCTCCAGCAACTGTCTGGCGTGTCTTAAGGAAACGACTGCAAATGGTACCTTACAAGCTCAAGTTGGTCCAAAAGTTGAAGGACACTGATAAGCCACTTCGCCGTGACTTTTGCATTGCAATGCAAGAGAAGTTGGAAGATAACGGCTTTGATGACCGGCTTGTTTTTAGCGATGAGGCGACCTTCCATCTGAATGGCAAAGTTAACAAGCATAACACTCGCATATGGGGTACTGAGAATCCTCATGAACTTCTTGAGCACGAGCGAGATTCACCAAAAGTGAACGTGTTTTGTGCAATTTCCAAGAAAGGTGTCTATGGACCGTTCTTCTTTGAAGAGGCAACTATCACTGGTGAATCCTATCTCAACATGCTGGAAGACTGGTTAATGGCTCAGTTGGAACAAGCAGAATCTGATGACTTCATTTTTCAACAAGATGGTGCACCACCACACTGGAGTCTTAGAGTAAGGCAGTTTCTTAACACAAGGCTGCCTGGTAGATGGATTGGGAGATCTGGGCGAGGTGATGACGTTCTCATGCCCTGGCCTCCTAGGTCTCCAGATCTTACCCCGTGTGACTTTTTCCTTTGGGGCTTTGTCAAGCAACAAGTCTATGTGCCGCCCCTTCCAAGAGATATTGACGAACTAAAGGCTCGAGTAACGGCAGTTGTGGGAACCATTGACGTCAAGATGCTGGAATGCGTTTGGCAGGAAATGGACTATCGACTAGATGTCTGCCGTGTGACGAATGGTGCTCATATTGAGCAACTTTGAAGATTCCCCACAAAACTTGAAACTTTAACCTTTCCAACGGTACCAATTTCATTTTTCAACTCCTAATAGTTTTTGAGTTATTAAAAATCGTTATGTTCCCAAGACTTTTGAAACACCCTGTATATTAAAATCACAAAAAATTAAGAATAGCTGGAAATTTACGAAAAATACCAAAAATTATTACATAGATAAGAATAAGCAAATATTGTCTGCTTCAGTGATTTGCATATTAAGTTCCAAATTTGCATATCAAGTTCCAAATTTGAATAATTTTACTGTTTTAACTGTATTTGTTAATTTTCAAGTTACTTTTTTATGTTTATTTTTTATTTTGTTTACTATTTAACAATTTTTTTCTTTTTTCAGATCAGATCCACAATCTGACTTGGATGAAGGTATCCCTCCATTGGTGAGTTCTTATAAATACAAGCATTTCTTCCCTCCATCTTGAAGGTGTACAAACATCTGTCTATATGTAATATAATTAGCAACCCTTTGTTCTTGAGGGAAAAAACTTGTCTTAAAAGAGCATTCGTTACAAAAGATATTTTATTAATTAAATACATAATTCAACGTTTAACAAAATACGAGTTAAATTTAAAAGTACATGAAAATCTTTTTCAACTACCAAACTTAAAAAGCTTTTATAGGAAGTTTCATCAGATGTTCTGCTGGCTTGGCAGGCCAAGAGCAGGCTCGAGACATTTCCACGAATAGTGGCGATGGAGAGGCACTCGTAGAGCCATGTCAATTCATGATGGACCCCAGTGTGGCACGTCATTAATAGACCAAAGTTATTGAGGAAGCCCCGCGTGGCGGGGCCGATCGCTAAACCTGCCCCTATTTGGAATACAAATCTATCAAAGACTGGCGTGTTTTGATCACTTGTGGTCCTCTGCTGACATTGCTACATGTTCGGGGTTTGTCACTGATTTTTTTTACTGACGTTACGGCAAAAGTGTGAACACAAGTCGCAAGTATATTTGGTAGTCAATTCTGACTTTCTATTTAAGCCTGACGAGATCAATAATCAAAAACGATTACGTTGTATGCATGCATATGCAGAGATCTACCACAGCCATACATATAGTTATATGCACATATGCACATATACCTATACAGATACATGCATCCCACCACACAACCCATAAATATATATGTATATATTTTCTTTTGTTTTTGCGAATAACAGACATTTACCTACTGTTTTAGAGACTCCAACCGAGAAATATTTTTAGTATTCTAAGCATCCTTTTAAGCGCAATTGTTTGGATCTTTCTTGCACTTGGTTAACCAGGTAGTTTTTGAAATTCTTTTCCATGAGCCCGGTTGCTCCTATGATTACAGGAATAATGGAGATCTTCCTAAGATTAGAGTTTCTTTTCATGTCATATATAAGACCTTGGTATTTAGTTATCTTCTCCCTCTCGTCATTAGAGACACTGACTTCAATTAGGGTTGCTACTTTCTTCTTCTTGTCTCATATCATTGTCAGGCTTAACAGCTCTATTTTCTAGGTATGTTGCTGTATGGATTACATATCCATAGTGGATCGTGTATGACTTATACCAAAAAGAACTGTTAGAAATATGTTGCCAAGACTTGCTGTTGTGTGTGTGTAGTCACTCAACTTCTATATTATTATTATTATTATTATTATGCTCTATATGTTAAACACTTTCAAAGTAAATATTGGAAAATATCACAAAGATATGTTTTAATGTAATATTTATTTCCTACACTAGAAGAGGTATGAAGTTTAGATACCTCAAACAAGGATCTCGGTAAGCAACAAAATTTTGAATAAATAATTTATTCGGAGAGTTCAGTAGTAAAAAGTATCCATGAAAATTTACTGATATTAACCTCCAATAATTAAAGAAATATTTATTATATGATAGCAGTATGTGTGTGTATGTGTATATATATATATATATATATATATATATGTATGTATATATGTATGTATTACAGAAAATCAAAGCAACATCGGTACCGTTGGTTTCAAATCCAAACAAAGTGGACCTATAGTTGGTTTCCTATGTCGAACTCTCTTCAGAAATAAACAAATAAAACTACAAAACTAATAATGAGACTCGCACTCGCATTATTAACTTTGTGTTTTTATATGGTTTATTTCCACCTGTGGAGTAAATTAATTGTTTATTTTATGATATATCAACACAAAAAGAAAAACAGTGTAATATATACTATTATCATATACATAATTGCATGCATGACTTAACAATTTCCTCACACTTGAAATTGTTGACTCTATTAGCCCTTCACCACCAAACATATGCTGCTATTCTCCTTTTCTTCTTATGTCATTTATTTACGTCATTCGCTTACTTCTTTATTTACATCATTTATTTATTTACGTCATCTTACTCTCATTTTCTTATGTTGTTGTTGTTGCTACTACTACTGCTGCCTCTATTTCCATCCTCCTCCCACCACTTCTCGTTTCATTTATATATGCTGCTGCTTTCGCTCTCCTTTTCCTTTTCTTTATTTACGTTATTTATTTATTTACATCAATCTCACTCCTAAATCTGAAGAAAATTATGTAAGAGAGTATGCGAGTTACTGAGATGGTTGTAATTTTTTTTTCCTTGATAGAAATCTTGCAATGAAAGTGTCAGTTTATTGTTTTTGTATTTTTTTTTCTTTTTAATAGGACAAACGTTTGATCATAATACTGAGTAATTGTAGCCACACGTATCAAAGGGTGATACCAAGACTGATAGAAAACCTTGATAAACATGGCTATTTGGAAATGGATAAATGCATTGTTGAGGTAAGCATGCGTTCTCATACAAAATATCCTCTTTTCTTTATAAATTAAAATATTCACTTCACTACAATCTCTTTGACAAATGGAGACAAATCATCAGCATCATAATCAGCCGTTTTTCTATACATATGGTAGAAAACGATCTATTATTTATTAACTGTCTCCAGCACCTTCCGTCTCCAACACCTTCCGTCTCCAGCAACTTCCTTCTAATAGCTAAGTGAAGTGACTTATGAATCGCCCTGTATATATATATATATAGGTTTATTCACAGGAACAACATAACAGAACATCTTTTATACATGGGGTTGAATATATATGGACAAGGCAAAATAACCTTCTCCTGAAGTTCTTAGATTCTCTGCCATCAGCCTGGCAGAGAATCGCCAGGATCGCAGGATCACATCTTGCCTTGTTGGCTGTAAGTCACAAATTTGTTAATCACGCTGATCACGTGATTTGGGTGTTCGCCAAATCACTATCTATCGCGTGAAAGGCTGGTGGTCACATAATTGAGCCATCTGTGCATAATGACCCTTAGCCCACACTTTGAAGAAACTTGACCCACAGATAAATTATAACAGTCATGAAAACTCCCAGCTCTCCATCAGCCAGTGTAGGAAGAAGGGTGAAGACTATTTATTAACAGTGCAACTTAAAGAACTGAACGATAGTTATACTCAACCCTCGTAAAACTCATCTCACTTAGTAAACGTGTCGTTATGCATTAACAGAGTTGTCACTTCTTTTGAAATTTTCTTTGCATGAGCTCTGATCAATAATTTTGTCGACCGGATTTTACACAACAGCATTTTGTTTTGCACAATTTTTGGATTTGATTACAAGGGCAGCCATCACGTAATAGCTGTGTTATATAATGGACCCATTTACATTTGTTAGTGTTGTACAATGTTATTGGCACTATGATAACATACTTCGGTACAGTTTATTTTAAAAATTGCTGTCCCATTCCTTTGTAGCTAACATCAGAGGTCACCTGGGCAAAATGCAGGGGTTTAATACGGTCTCTAGTTGATAATTTTTGTTGACTAGGGTTTACGCAACAGCTTTTTGTTCTGCACGATTATAGGCAATAGACATGTCATATTCTTCTATCAAAAACTTTCTTTTTTACATTTTTCTTCTTTTTTTACATTTTTCTTTTTTACATTTTTCTTCATTTTTACATTTTTCTTCTTTTTTACATTTTTCTTCTTTTTTACATTTTTCTTTTTTACATTTTTCTTTTTTTACATTTTTCTTTTTACATTTTTCTTTTTTACATCTTTTTTACATCTTTTTTACATTTTTGTTTTTACATCTTTCTTACATTTTTTTTACATCTTTCTTACATTTTTTTTTACATCTTTGCTCGTTTTTTACATCTTTGTTTTTACATCTTTGTTTTCACATCTTTGTTTTCACATCTTTGTTTTCACATCTTTGTTTTCACATCTTTGTTTTTACATCTTTGTTTTTACATCTTTGTTTTTACATCTTTGTTTTCACATCTTTGTTTTTACATCTTTGTTTTTACATCTTTGTTTTTACATCTTTGTTTTTACATCTTTGTTTTTACATCTTTGTTTTTACATCTTTGTTTTTACATCTTTGTTTTTACATCTTTGTTTTTACATCTTTGTTTTTACATCTTCGTTTTTACATCTTCGTTTTTACATCTTTTTTACATCTTTTTTTTTCTTTTTCATTTCTTTTAATTTAGAAATGTTCATAATTTTGTTTTTGTTTTAAACAATAAAAATAAGGACAAACATTTGTAAAAACAACATTAAGAAAACAACGTTTTGTTCGTTGCTTATTTATTAAAATGTTTAACAACGCCGCAGAAACAGTAATTTATTAAGTTTTGAAAGAATTAAAAATCTGTTTCAACTTTATTATTCGCAAGCAATCGCGGGAAATTGCTCCTCCTATTTAATCTTACTCTATCTGTGATCTTCACCAATCTTCCACATCATTTGTCAATTTAAGTGAAGGTGTTATAGAGAGAGGAAGCCATTTTTTTACTTTCAATTCTCTTTCCTCAAAACAAATTGTATGAATATCAACTCATATTGGAACAGGAAACATTAACTGATCAAAGGG
>OY744543.1:32596482-32753982 GCA_963556195.1 Sepiola atlantica
AACAATATATATATATATAGTATATTTAAATGCGAATAAACAAAATATATTCATATATATATATAGTATATTTAAATGCGAATAAACAAAATATACATAGTATATTTAAATGCGAATAAACAAAATATATATATATAGTATATTTAAATGCGAATAAACAATATATATATATATATATATATAGTATATTTAAATGCGAATAAACAAAATATATATATATAGTATATTTAAATGCGAATAAACAATATATATATATATATATATATAGTATATTTAAATGCGAATAAACAAAATATATATATATAGTATATTTAAATGCGAATAAACAATATATATATATATATAGTATATTTAAATGCGAATAAACAAAATATACATAGTATATTTAAATGCGAATAAACAAAATATATATATATAGTATATTTAAATGCGAATAAACAATATATATATATATATATATTTAAATGCGAATAAAACAATATATATATATAGTATATTTAAATGCAAATAAACAATATATATATATAGTATATTTAAATGCAAATAAACAATATATATATATAGTATATTTAAATGCAAATAAACAATATATATATATATAGTATATTTAAATGCAAATAAACAATATATATATAGTATATTTAAATGCGAATAAACAATATATATATAGTATATTTAAATGCGAATAAACAAAATATATATATATATATATATAGTATATTTAAATGCGAATAAACAAAATATATATATATATATATATAGTATATTTAAATGCGAATAAACAAAATATATATATATATAGTATATTTAAATGCGAATAAACAATATATATATAGTATATTTAAATGCGAATAAACAATATATATATAGTATATTTAAATGCAAATAAACAATATATATATAGTATATTTAAATGCGAATAAACAAAATATATATATATATAGTATATTTAAATGCGAATAAACAAAATATATATATATATAGTATATTTAAATGCGAATAAACAAAATATATATATATATATATAGTATATTTAAATGCGAATAAACAAAACATATATATATATAGTATATTTAAATGCGAATAAACAAAATATATATATATATAGTATATTTAAATGCGAATAAACAAAATATATATATATAGTATATTTAAATGCGAATAAACAAAATATATATATATAGTATATTTAAATGCGAATAAACAAAATATATATATATAGTATATTTAAATGCGAATAAACAAAATATATATATATAGTATATTTAAATGCGAATAAACAAAATATATATATATAGTATATTTAAATGCGAATAAACAAAATATATATATATATATATAGTATATTTAAATGCGAATAAACAAAATATATATATATATATATAGTATATTTAAATGCGAATAAACAAAACATATATATATATAGTATATTTAAATGCGAATAAACAAAACATATATATATATAGTATATTTAAATGCGAATAAACAAAACATATATATATAGTATATTTAAATGCGAATAAACAAAATATATATATAGTATATTTAAATGCGAATAAACAATATATATATATAGTATATTTAAATGCGAATAAACAAAATATATATATATAGTATATTTAAATGCGAATAAACAAAATATATATATATAGTATATTTAAATGCGAATAAACAAAATATATATATATATATATAGTATATTTAAATGCGAATAAACAAAATATATATATATATATATAGTATATTTAAATGCGAATAAACAAAACATATATATATATAGTATATTTAAATGCGAATAAACAAAACATATATATATATAGTATATTTAAATGCGAATAAACAAAACATATATATATATAGTATATTTAAATGCGAATAAACAAAATATATATATAGTATATTTAAATGCGAATAAACAATATATATATATAGTATATTTAAATGCGAATAAACAAAATATATATATATAGTATATTTAAATGCGAATAAACAAAATATATATATATAGTATATTTAAATGCGAATAAACAAAATATATATATATAGTATATTTAAATGCGAATAAACAAAATATATATATATAGTATATTTAAATGCGAATAAACAAAATATATATATATAGTATATTTAAATGCGAATAAACAAAATATATATATATAGTATATTTAAATGCGAATAAACAAAATATATATATATATATATATAGTATATTTAAATGCGAATAAACAAAATATATATATATATATATATAGTATATTTAAATGCGAATAAACAAAATATATATATATATATATATAGTATATTTAAATGCGAATAAACAAAACATATATATATATAGTATATTTAAATGCGAATAAACAAAACATATATATATATAGTATATTTAAATGCGAATAAACAAAACATATATATATATAGTATATTTAAATGCGAATAAACAAAACATATATATATATAGTATATTTAAATGCGAATAAACAAAACATATATATATATAGTATATTTAAATGCGAATAAACAAAACATATATATATATAGTATATTTAAATGCGAATAAACAAAATATATATATAGTATATTTAAATGCGAATAAACAATATATATATATATATATAGTATATTTAAATGCGAATAAACAATATATATATATAGTATATTTAAATGCGAATAAACAATATATATATATAGTATATTTAAATGCGAATAAACAAAATATATATATATAGTATATTTAAATGCGAATAAACAAAAACAAAATATATATATATAGTATATTTAAATGCGAATAAACAAAATATATATATATAGTATATTTAAATGCGAATAAACAAAATATATATATATAGTATATTTAAATGCGAATAAACTAAATATATATATATAGTATATTTAAATGCGAATAAACAAAATATATATATATATATATAGTATATTTAAATGCGAATAAACAAAATATATATATATATATATAGTATATTTAAATGCGAATAAACAAAACATATATATATATAGTATATTTAAATGCGAATAAACAAAACATATATATATATAGTATATTTAAATGCGAATAAACAAAACATATATATATATAGTATATTTAAATGCGAATAAACAAAATATATATATAGTATATTTAAATGCGAATAAACAAAATATATATATATATATATAGTATATTTAAATGCGAATAAACAAAATATATATATATATAGTATATTTAAATGCGAATAAACAAAATATATATATATAGTATATTTAAATGCGAATAAACAAAATATATATATATAGTATATTTAAATGCGAATAAACAAAATATATATATATAGTATATTTAAATGCGAATAAACAAAATATATATATATAGTATATTTAAATGCGAATAAACAAAATATATATATATAGTATATTTAAATGCGAATAAACAAAATATATATATATAGTATATTTAAATGCGAATAAACAATATATATATATATATATAGTATATTTAAATGCGAATAAACAAAATATATATATATATATAGTATATTTGAATACGAATAAACAAAATATATATATATATATAGTATATTTGAATGCGAATAAACAAAATATATATATATATAGTATATTTAAATGCGAATAAACAAAATATATATAGTATATTTACATGCGAATAAACAAAATATATATAGTATATTTACATGCGAATAAACAAAATATATATAGTATATTTACATGCGAATAAACAAAATATATATAGTATATTTACATGCGAATAAACAAAATATATATATAGTATATTTAAATGCGAATAAACAAAATATATATATATATAGTATATTTAAATGCGAATAAACAAAATATATATATAGTATAATTAAATGCGAATAAACAAAATATATATATAGTATAATTAAATGCGAATAAACAATATATATATATAGTATATTTAAATGCGAATAAACTATATATATATATATAGTATATTTAAATGCGAATAAACAAAATATATATATATATAGTATATTTAAATGTGAATAAACATAAGAAAATGGTACACATGGTGCATGTACTTCATAATTTGTTTTGATATCCCGGCCACTAAATAGCATAGTTAACCTAGGAAGATGTGCTTTGAGTATGTAAGAAGCAATATCACTTAATGCAACCTGGTTGATATCAATCCTTTGGACGGGACCAGGTGGGAGACATTGCCTGGTGGTGCCCACTCTGGAGTCGAAGACACTCGCAACACCATAAATACCAAAACTAGATGAAGAAGAATTTGATATTTACTTATAAAGTAAATTTTCTTCTTTTTTTTTTAATATATTTTATACTCTAACCTCTTTCTAAAAACATAGTATTTTAAATTGTTTTAGTGTATGGCTCAGGAGGAGGGTCCATTACAACTTAGTGTAGAAGTAGTCACCAATTTATACTAATAATTTGTTCAGTTGTAAAATTGTTAATATATCATTTTATATTGTTGATCTCCATAGAATCGTTTTCATCCATTTTTTTCGTCATATTTGTGTCTTATCACATACAAACCACTTCACAACAATATCGAAATACAAAAATAAAGTATTACCAATATTATGTTATAGCAAAAAAAATAGTCCTTTTTTGCATTACAGGTATCTAATATGTTTGTCACTTATATGCTCCAAAACAAATTATGCATAAAGCACTCTTGGCCTGCCGTGTGTGTCATAAAGGGATTAAAATACTTGAGGAAAATTTTGCACACCGCATTAAAAAAAAATGGAAGAAAATGTTATGATTTCGATTTGGTATAATTTCCAAGGAATCTTGCATTTTGTACTTGTGCTTAATGAACGTGCCATAAATGCTGAACTTTGCTGCAAGCAACTTGATCGAATCTACAATAAGCTGGTTGAAAGCTAACAAAGTCTTCTTCGTTAAATGCATGCTTTGTTTAAAACAAGACAATGTAAAACTACATACCACTAATAGTAACAGCAATAAAATTGAAAAATTGGACGGTGCATCCGGCCTGTAGTTGAGACATTGCTTTATCTGACTACACAGCCTATTCTAATCGAGGCAGCATTTTATCAAGGGTGGCCGATTTGAGTCATTCGATGAAGTTAAAGTTTGCTAATAATTTTTTATTCAAAGTACTTTGACCAAATCGAAATTCTTGCAGATCATTAGCAGAAGGTCGCGGACAATGATGGTCTTTATTTTTAAGAATAATTGTTGCTTTTGAATAAATTGTTGTCTTGATAAATCATTTATTTTTACACAGTACACAAACGTTTTCCTCCAACTAATAATCTATCTATATATAAAAGTCAATGTTTGTTTGTGCGTTATAGCAATCGATATGGTTTTAATAAGGGTTAAATTAATTATAATTCTGATAAAACCGTTTCAAGCTTCAAAATTATTGACAGAATTGCATCATATAACGTATGAAATATTTGAATGTATGGTGTGTTATAGGACATTCAAAATTATAATATTGCTAACGTTACTACTACTACTACTAATAATAATAATAAACATGTAAATAAAGTATTAAAAGCTAAGTGCATTTTTTATTATTACTTACTATTGATATACATTTATAAAGATATTATCTTTAATACCTGGAATTATATATTCCATGAAATATAAAGTTGCTTTAGAAAGGGACAAAATATCTTGACATGTTCATCTATTTCCTTTTTCTTTTTTTTCTTTTTTTCTTTCTTTTTTCTTTTTTTTCTTTTTTTCTTTTTTTTCTTCTTTTTTTTTCTTTTTTTTTCTTTTTTTCTTTTTTTTTCTTTTTTTTTCTTTTTTTTTCTTTTTTTTTCTTTTTTTTTCTTTTTTTCTTTCTTTTTTCTTTTTTTCTTTTTTCTTTTTCTTTTTTTTCTTTTCTTTTTTTTCTTTTTTCTTTTTTTTTTCTCTTTTTTTTTTTTCTTTAATAATAATTTTGAAACTGTTCTTTTATATAGGTTTATGCCATTTCACCTTCGTTTGTCCTACGGGTCATGTGCAAAGTGGTGGAAGCCGTTGCTGAGGAATTATCTCGGCTAATATTATGCAGCACAGGATTCAATACAAACGGGGCCTTACAGGTAACATTGCTCTTAATTTAAAACCATTCTTTTATTCATCATCATATTTTCCGCCCTGTAGGCAGGGCCACGAATTTGCCGACTGCAACCCCAAGCAGCCTCTTTCTCATAGAAGAGAGGTTGCTAGTCTCTCTCTACTCTATTGATTATTTTTATGCTGTTGTTTCTCGCTGTAAAACATTCACAGCAAAAACTTGTCTTCCTAGAACCACTGTAAATAATTTTTCTTTCTCCCTCTGTCTACCTAAAACTAAACAGAACTTCCTTGAGCAAAGTTTCTTTCCAAGAACTACTCTTCTGTGGAACACAATACCACGAAGCTGTTTCCCAGCTGACTACAACATGGTCATTTTCAAGTCCAATGTTGACAGATTCTTGTTGAGCCATTCTCTTAAATAATCAAATTCTGCCCAGTTTCAACCATCATTATCAATCCTCAGTATTGTCTCACCGCCCACCTGACACTCATTAACTCTTATCCTCGAATGGCCTTTGGCCCTTTAAGCGGTGACTTGTACTACAAGAGCCCTTTCTTTTTTCATGGTGAACTGATCACCATCGCCATCTTGGACTTTTACAAATACAAAACAACTATCTATATATTAATATGATAGCGTGTGTGTTCGTGTGTCACGCTTACATCAAAAGCTCTGCGCATGTGTGCCGCACCTAGATTTGTAAACGCATTCAAGTCACCTAATTTTCGTAATATTTTCAAGTATTTATTTCCCTTTGGCACAATGGTTAGCAACGTAGGATTTTGACGTTGGTCCGACTGGTTTATAGTTCGATCCTAACCAACCTCTAAGATTTTTTTTATTTTACATCGAAGGGGGGGGGGGGTAGGGAGGGGACGACCGGGAAGACATATTAATACGATAGCGTGTGTGCTATTTTGTGTGTCACACTTACATCAAAAACCAACGACCTTCCGAATCTTTGTATGCTACTCATGAATTGGAGCCAAATTTAATTTAATCTAAAGTATTTACAAAGTAAGATTTAGTCGTCGAAATTGGAATTAGTCGATCGATCAAATCGAGAAAAAAGTCGGACGGACGGACGGACGGACACGAAATCGCTTTTATTTATTAGACACAATCCTCTGGAATTTTTTCTGGAATTCACTAGAAATATTGTATATAAAGAAGTTTTGTGAATTGTTTCATGTATTGTTCATTTTTTTAAATAAATATACAAGTTAAATCTTATATTTTATTCAAAGGTGTATACGTTAGGAACAAGATAATTAATATTGAAAACATCATTTCGTGTAATTTACACGGGTCCCGCTTTTGACGCTTTCTTCGATTTACAGCCATTTGCATCGTGTAATTACTTTTATATTTTCATACTACTTTTTTTACTGTTTATATGATGTCAATATTTTTAAAACACACAAGAAACATCGGGACGAGGCAGAATATTTAATAGGGAAAAAGTCAAATTAATTCTTTACATTTTTATTTTTGATTTACTATCTTAAATAAAGTATTGATTGATCGATTTTTATTCAGATTTTCTTTCTTGATTTTTAATCACACTTATCACTTATTTGTGTCGGCTCACACAAACACAAAATATTTGATCAGATAATTTTATAAATAGACTAGACATAATACACCTGACCCGTTGGGTCACAACCACTATCACTATTCTATTATTTCATTTGAAAATTCATAAACTGTGACGTATCTGTTAAAACATTCTTTTTGCATAACTAAAAATAAGTCTCTTTAATTTTATATTATTATTATTATTTAGAATTATTATGCTTTATTATTATTATTATTATTATTATATAAAACTAAAGAAACTTATTATTTTGCAATCTAATTTACATACTTGTTTGTGGTATGGACAGACACATGTATGTAAATTAGATGGGAATACTGAAAAAAAAAAAAACGGTCACCCTTTCTCTAAATAGACATTAAGAAATATTAGAGAGTCATTGAATAGACATAGTGAGAAAGAGCGAGAGAAATACATAAACAGTTGAGGGATGGATTACTTGTTGTTCTAAAGTACAGCTAATTAGTTCTAAATTAAGGCTAATTAGTTCTAAATTACAGCTAATTAGTTCTAAATTAAGGCTAATTAGTTCTAAATTACAGCTAATTAGTTCTAAATTAAGGCTAATTAGTTCTAAATTAAGGCTAATTAGTTCTAAATTAAGGCTAATTAGTTCTAAATTACAGCTAATTAGTTCTAAATTACAGCTAATTAGTACTAAATTAAGGCTAATTAGTTCTAAATTAAGGCTAATTAGTTCTAAATTACAGCTAATTAGTTCTAAATTAGAGCAATCAAAAATTTTTTTTTTTTGTCAAACATAACTCAATTAAGCTATATTTTAGCATGTATTTTTAAAAGAAAATTTTATTTTGTGTAAATATATAATTCAAAGTGTAGTATCTTTTCTCCGCATCACAGCAACATCTGACGTTTTACTATCGATGAAACTATTGTGTATATTTATATATTTACAAAACTTTTGTGTATATATACAAGAATATATGACAATGCAAATTACAAATGTATATTACAGAATATTAATTTATTAGAAGCTGTTTAAAAAATAAATATGCAAATTAGGAATAGCTAAAATTGTTTGGGTGTTTGCAGATTACTATATATACGGTATTACACAATCTTATGTTGTATCATAGAATTAAATAAGCATAAGTCGTTTTGATGTTAATATAGTGAGGATAGGTGGAATTTTTTTTTTTTTTTTTAACAAAGTTCACCCCAAACAAGGCAGGCCGCCACTGTAGACGTAAAGGGCTACTGAAAAGAAAGAAAAGGGGAGAAAGTTGGGAGGGGTCAACCTAAACTGGGATCTGCACAGCGAGATGTCTGTTTACATTAATTTTAAATTTCTGCATGTCAGTACTGTCGGGGAAACGGGGGGCAGGGAGGGAGTTCCAGAGGCCAGCAGCACGAGGAAAGAAGCTATTTGAGTAGAAAGCTCTCCGGCATCTGGGGACCTCCACAGTGAATGGATGGGATTTAGTCGATTGTCGAGTTGGTCTAGTGAAATTACGTCGAGGGGGCACCAGAGTAGCCAATTCATCGGAGCATAATCCATTGAAGTATTTGTAAAACAAGCACAAGGATGCTACATTGCAGCGATGGGACAGGGACTGGAGCTTGGTTGACAGTGAGGGACCTATTAGGTTGGCGACTCTTTTTTGGACCTTGTCAATTTTGGGCATTTATTCATTTAGATAAATAGATTTACAGAAAACCTTCTACATTACTTCAATCTCTATTTTTATGCTTTCACTACAGGCTCGCTTGGAATTGTCAGCCCTACAAGACGCTGTTATCCGTTATCGCACTGATAATTCTACGTAAGTACCGAGTTCCTTATTTTACCTTATAAATTTCAGAGGTGTGTTTAATCAACTGTTTGGCAGTACAAGATCTATTATTTCTTGAGCTCGCGTTAATATTAGTGGATTAAATTTCCGCATGTTTTTCCATCATTTATTTCCATTCTGTCACTTATTCTATTTAGTCGTATACAAAAGTTTAAGACCACTCTCCCAGAATAAGAAAGTTTTTTTTTAATTGTATTTTTTTTAATATTACATCATATGCTTTTACATGATGTAATGACTCATTGAGGTTGCACCAACTATTATCAACACATAGTTTAGTTTTTGTCAGGGATGCGTGATTGTCTAAATGGATCTATTGTGGTTATTTATGCGTTAATAATGTTAGGAGAGGTATTAACCTCTAATTTCCTCCCTAGCTATGAATAAAATAGCAACTTGCATTCAGCTAATCATTTACAGGGTGCGTACGATATTTGTTTGCACGAATTCTGTTTATGAAAAAATAACACAGTAGTTTAACTTTTTTTTTTTTTTTACATTTATTCATCAAATTTGTGTCAGTTTTTCTTAATGAGTTGTTCTGTCGAGTTCACTCAATGAACCTGCCTTCAACCTTGATGGCAGACTCATGATGGCCTTGGAACAAACCACAGATCTTAGTCACTGTCTCCTGACTTAGTGCTCGCGTGCTCCTGGCCTTTAGCTCATTCTTCGTGTTGCAACATTCCACTGCGCCACACACAACATTCCACTGCGCCACACACAACATTCCACTGCGCCACACACAACATTCCACTGCGCCACACACAACATTCCACTGCGCCACACACAACATTCCACTGCGCCACACACAACATTCCACTGCGCCACACACAACATTCCACTGCGCCACACACAACATTCCACTGCGCCACACACAACATTCCACTGCGCCACACACAACATTCCACTGCGCCACACACAACATTCCACTGCGCCACACACAACATTCCACTGCGCCACACACAACATTCCACTGCGCCACACACAACATTCCACTGCGCCACACACAACATTCCACTGCGCCACACACAACATTCCACTGCGCCACACACAACATTCCACTGCGCCACACACAACATTCCACTGCGCCACACACAACATTCCACTGCGCCACACACAACATTCCACTGCGCCACACACAACATTCCACTGCGCCACACACAACATTCCACTGCGCCACACACAACATTCCACTGCGCCACACACAACATTCCACTGCGCCACACACAACATTCCACTGCGCCACACACAACATTCCACTACGCCACACACAAAGAAGTCGAGGAGATTGCAGCCAGGCAAGTAATTTCAACTAAATTGAAAAGACACAAACCCAATATCTAGGAAATGGTGGGTATTTTGAATTTTAGTGGACACCAAAGTCAGGTGTTTTTAAAACTTAATTTGGAATCAGATGGAGGGGCTGACCTGCCACCTCATAGGTGGGAGTATCGAGTCAGCAATTTTTGAAGTAGTCGGGAGTGGAGCTGAAGTCAACATTTTTAAAATCCATTTAAGAGTCGGATGGGTTTTTTTTCTCCAACCAACTCTCCACGGCTGGTGAGTCATCTAGGATTTTGAGTCCTAAAAAAACTGTAATTGACGATGCAATGGATCAACAGCAAGTCCTTTTAGAACAAATCAGTTCCCTGGTTTCACACATTCTAAGTGTTCACTTCGTCACTTTCAAACCCTGAATAAAAATTATTTTTTTACATTTAAATTTGTTATAATTTTTGATCAGTTTTTTTTTATGCATAATTAACCATAAAAAAAACTCACTAATTCATCTTATTGTCATGGAGAATAGGTGTCCATGTCTGTCTGTAACCAAAACTGTCACAATTGTCCCAAGTTATTTTCCTCTTATTTCAGATGATTTTATTTTTTTTTTATTTTAATCAAGAAATCCTTTTCTTATGCATTAATCGCGGGCTCCAGCGCGGTCCGCAATGATGAATTTTTGGTCACCATTTGACACGATCAAAGGCTTGGTCCGTGTGAAGGCCGGTTTTACATTTTACAGAGATCTTTTTACAGGGTGTCTGCTATCTCATCATCGGCCTTCCTCTCGATCGCTTCCTGTACCCCACACCCCGACTAGGTAACGTTACAAATTTGGCCATTCTTAAGTTCCAGTTGGTCATCTGACACTGCTCGGGAAAGTTGCTGTACTGATGAAGGCTGAAGATGTCGAAGGGTCCTTGTCCAGCAATCACCACTCTCCCATGTTGTAATTAAAAGATCAGAGGGCAACTGTCTAGCGCTGATCAGCAACTTGGTACCACTGAGGAGCAAAGGGTCATTTCAAAGCAGAACAATGAAAGAAAAGCAATTAAGAAATTCATCGTTTGTTTTTTTTTGTATAAGAATAATTATTCGAGTAGAAAAGTCGTTCAGTTACAAACAGTGTACTTTCACACTTCTATCTTCTACTTCTGTGTTTCGGACCGGCAAATCTTAACAAGTTCTGGGTGATATCAACACTAAGTCCAGGGTCCATCTCAACGTGTATTCAGTGGGCAAGCAAAAGTGAGACTCAGTGCATCTGCCGGGGCTCTCTTTCTTCTTACTCCCTCGAGGCTTGTTACACTTACCTTATATTGAGAATTAGATGGGCATTACTCTGTCCCTCTTCCAATAGAATTTAATTTAATAATAAAAAAAATATATATTCTCGTTATTATTTCTTACCACATTGGTAATTTACACCCGCGGGGATCCACCTCCTAGATGCTGAGTGGTCAACAAATTCTACCTTACCGTATTCTTTTCTTCTTCATTTGTTTCTATCTCCCACTGTTACCTCAGTATGTGGGAAGATTCCTCCTCCCTCAAAACTTATTCATAGAAAAAATGTATTTCCATTAATTACATTAATGATAAAGACAGAAGTATCATTCAGCAGACACTCCATCGCCCCACACGGCCATGCCAAGCCCGACGATGTATGAGATCCTAGTAAAAACAATTTGTCATTTCTTGCAAAGGTTTGCTTTCATGGATGCATGTTATCTCGACATTTCAATGTCCATTCAACGCCGAAAATGTAAACAGCTCCACCCTGTTTGTGACACCGTGAACATCTGACGGGACATTCATTTTTGACCCTGGTCTCTCCATACCTCAAATCTCGAGGCAAAGAAAACAATCTTTCTGTCTCTTATAAATTTTCGCTGGTCTTTTTCGTGCCAAAACACTTTTTAAATTCCTTTTTCATTTTCATAACTTAAGAAAACAAGACCATTCTCATTTTAATCTTTTTCAATCCCACAATATTGTCACAATCGCCATTATTTCAGCAAAAAAAACCTATTGCCTCTGCGACATATGAAGGCCAGGTAGTCCATGATGAATTTGATCGCTTCATTTGGGGATTTCCTATCTTCCAAAATATCGAAAAGAAAACAAATTATTCTTTCTCTTATCAACTTCATTTTTTTTTTTTTGGTGCAACATAAGCTGAAAGCCTTCTTAGGAAAAACCAGGGTCTGGTTTCGAATCAATCCTTTTCCGTCTGATAATATTGTCACATTGCCAGCGACTTCTAATGCAAAGGCAAGTTTCGCAATGGTGTTGTTGTTGGCCCTCAGCACATGTCCAAACCATCTGAGTTGCTATTCTTTCATTTTACCCTCAGTCGGTGTGATGCTGTAGCGTCTTCGGATGTCCTCAATGCAGACATGGTTGAGCAGTGTAATTCCAGACATCTAGCAGACCATTTTGGTTTCCATAACAACAAATATTCACATCGCCTTTCTCTTTGTCGGTAAGCACTCGGAGCTATACAAAGCAACGGGTCTCACAACAGTCTGGTAGCTCTTCGACTTTAGACGGTCGCTGATCTTACAGTCACAGAGGATGCTGGTGTTGGTGCACCACTTGAGCCACGTTTTAATCAAGAAATAATGTATTATATTATTTACACTTTTGACTTTACTTTAATATACTTAATTTTTGTAAAACAAATATATATATATAATGTATCTTGTTAAACATGTTTAGACATCTACGTAAAAGTAGGTCAGTTTTGTTCTAGACGTTGTGGAAATAGAAAAAGTATATTGTTGACTGTCTTTTTCGAGTTGTCCTTGACTGTTTCTATGTTGTTGCATGTCCTTATATGGTTAACCATTTGGAGATATCAGGTGCTGTATGTAAAACCCAGTCCTAGTGGTCTTATAAGCTGACGATCAGTATGAATATTTTAATACAGTGAACATAACAGACAGTCCTGGGCCATTCGTTGTAGTCTGCACTCACCAGACACTGGCTGGCATTGAGAGATTGAATTCAGATTTAAATCTTGTTAAATGCTCTTCAGCGTTATATGCATTAGTGTAAAACCGAAAACTTAAGGAGCTTTGGTAGCAGGACGGTACCAAATTGAAAGGTAAATTTAGGATGCAAAAACCTACACAATTAAGAAATGGTCTCAAATCCATGGTCTACTTTTTTTTATGTATATTAATTATAATTAATCTTTAAGAAGACAGTTTTTTGTTTTTTTTAATTTTCGTTTATTTAAAATCAACAAGAATGGAAAACGATTTCTTTTGTTGTTATAATTTTACTCCTTAACTAATGTTAATGACTTAAGTTAAATGAAATGATATTAATTACTACAATTCACAAATCTTAAAAAAAAAAAAGAAAGATAAGATTAGTCTAGTCGAATTTAAATCTCATTTTAATTAATTTAATGGTTCATGGTACATTAATTAAGCACCCAGAGCTGGTGTATTTGATTGGTACCAAATTCCTACCTGGGGAAAACGTGTTAGATCACCTGATATTATTGTAGCCGGTGTAAAGTGAAAAAATGAACCCTTATATTTCTTGGCCAAAGAAAATACAAACAAACAAGAAGTGAGTTTCATAAATAAATTACAAAACAAACAAAAGAAAATAAAAGAAACTTTTTCAACAAAAGATTTTTAAAAATATCTTTAGTTAACTTTACTTAATTTAGTTTGTATATTAAAATAATCCTTTTTCAATGAAAAATTTAAAAAAATGTATATTTACTTATATATATATAACTTTGTGCTTCTACACAATACGAACGAGAAAAAAAACGGTTTGGTTCATATTGTGTAGAAGTATCTATAATTTTATTGGATTTACTTGATAAAATTGTGAAGTCTGTAATAACATATTATTAAATGTATCACTCTCTGTGCGACTGCACTGTTGTCGACACATGAATCCAGACAAATATTTTTTTTATTATTGAATTATGTTTTATTTTTCTTCGACTTTTCAGATCATAAAATCAAAAATTTACAAAAGATAAAAAGAAACCAATTTAAAAAAAAAAAAATTAAATATTGTTTTGTTTATTAATTGAAAAAAATCGGATCAGTCTGTATGTTGAGGGGAATTTCATGAGCAGATATTCTTCTTTTCTGCCAGGAAAAACTTATAAAAAAGCGCACGTTTAATGTCAGAGAAGAGGTAAAAAAAATTTTTTTGCTTCACACCAGCTACAATAATATTATGTGATGTAAAGTTTTCCAGGGCAGGAATTTGGTACCGATCAAATACACAAGCACCAAAATGACACTTAACTTAAGTCTAATGTTAAGGAGTTAAACAATAGCTAAAAAAAAGATTTTTTTCCACTTTGATTTTTGATAAATGAAAATGAAAAAGAAAATTTGTCTTCTTAATAATTGATTATAATTGATAATCGATGTACATAAAAAAGAAAAGATAGACTAGATTTTAGACCATTTCTCGATCGTGTAGGTTTTAGCGTCCTAAATTCAGCTTTCAATTTGGTACCATGCTGCTAAGAGCTCCAAACTTAATATTTACAATTTTTTTTTTTTTTAAATAATCTCAATTTAAATTTTATTTTTTGAGTTGGTCGGGCAAAAGTCTTTCAGCTGCAAGTCTGTCGTTCAGTAAATGAGTACCATTTGTAAGCTCTAAAAAAAAAAATCTCGGTTCATTTTTTTTTTTTTTTTTTTTTTTTAGAGCTTACAAATGGTACTCATTTACTGAACGACAGACTTGCAGCTGAAAGACTTTTGCCCGACCAACTCAAAAAATTTAAGTGATTAACTTATTTTGCCCAAATTTTGAAATAAAGGAATTATTTATAAATAAATAACTAAATTACTTTTTGAGTTTGTCCCACGCAAAAAAATTGATAAACCACTTTATTCAATGGTAAAAAAAAAAAATGTTAACTTTTAGTTGGCTTCATTCTGGTTTCTGTATTCTCATATGTCTTCTTTTTTTAAAAAGTTTTATAAAGCACAAAAATGACTAAAAAAAATGTCGGCTTTTTTTTTTTCTTTTTTTTTTTTCTTTTTTTCAGGAAACATTTTCAAGAAGCTCTTGCAATATTGCCCCCAGTTGGACACAATAAAAAGTAAGTAACTTTTTCTTTATTTCTGTATGAAAGCTTTAATATACATTTTCTTTCTTCTTTAATATTTTGATTCTGTTCTCTTTCGTGCTTGTGGCATGTTCAAGATTGCTTGTGGTAGGAAATGGTTTGGGCCTTAGAATGATAATGCTTTCTTATAACTTCACTGGTTCCCAATTCAAAATGTTATAAAATGTTCCTACTAGCATTTATTCATTTTGGTTATGAGGGCATTAAATAACCCAAAAGGGTTGATATGCCAATCAATCAATCAATCAATCAATTATGATTAATGAAGGCCCTAATGACCAATAATCTTGCTCTTCTGAACACGACCCCAGCCTAATAATGATAAATCAACAGTGACAATGGCATATACAGAGCACTCTCCTCCAAAAAAAAAAACCAAATGCCACCCATGAAATTGTTCAATCCTTTCAGCAATCCAACCATATTTCATACAAATAAACTTCAGTCTATGCATGAATTGTCCATCAAGTTTCAGTCATGAATGTTCAACAGTCTTTATTTTATCGCCGTTCAATGAACACCCCTGGATACAACATGCAAAATTGTCAATAACTATGACCCACTCTTTTCTTGGCACTGTCCTGATTTGGGTTGTGATGGTTCTCTTCAGTCCAAGAATAAACTGCGGATTGTTTTCATAGACGTTATCATTATAAAATCTGGAGTTATGGTCCGATGAGCATGAGGCTTATTCGGGATCACACCACCCTACTGATTAAACGATCACCAAAGTGTCCCCCGATATCATTAAACAGCAATAAAACAAAGACTATACATTGATGACTAAAACCTGGTTGACAAGTCTGGCATAGACTGAAGTTTATTGGTCCTGGGTATGACCTTAAAAGGCATCCAGTGGTGAGGCCTCCATTTGGGAGCTGTGGGGAATGTGGAGTTGCCCTTTAGTTGCCATTGCTCCAAGGTCCACTCTGGCCCGGAGTGGTAGTAGTACCTGTAAGAGCCCCATCTATGGGTCAATTAGAACCTACTGGCACTACCAAATCAGGCTGTCTGAAGTTCTTTACTTCCTGACTTAAAATGCACCAAACATTGATGTTTTATTTTTTTCCTTTGCAAAACTCAATCATGTTCTGCAAAATCCAAAACAAAAAAACAAAACAATTTCCCTCCCTCCCCTCTTCTTCCCTCTTTCTACCCCCCCCCCTTTTACTCAACCAAACCCCATGAATAAATACTTAAACATAAAGAACTTGAAGCATAAAAACCTTCACCAAAATGACCGGATTCAGCATTAAATGACCTGAAAAGGGTTGATATGCCATAAAACTACCTATCTACCTGAAGTTTTATTTGTACCAAATATGGTTCCATTGCAGAAAAGATTGTGAATTTTATTAACGATACCATGAGTGGCATTTTTGAAGGGTAACCCTGTATTTTCTGGAGTTTACCAATCTAAAGAAGTTAAAAGGCATAAAATGTCAGTGGAATACATTCATAGCAATTTGAGCCCTTATTTTTTCTCTCCATATCATTAGGGGTGGGACGTAATGGGGGAAAATTTCAGATTCATGCGAGTAGTATTTTTTTGTGTTCATTTATACATAAATAACACTAAACAATCAAACATTTTGAACATTTTGCAAAATTCAGAAGGTGCAGGCCACTAGTTTTTGGCTATTTTACATTCATGAAAACCCTTTCACAGCCTGAAAATGGTCCTAAATTAAAGTACTATATCATATTTAACCATCTATATCCATTCATAGCTTTTGAGGATGTTTTAGGACCTGCAATGTCGCATGAAACTACTTTTTGACCGAAAAATGATGGATTTTGAGTCCCGTGGAGCCCTAACGGCTATTTTTGGCCTGCACCTTCTGAATTTTGCAAAATTTTCAAAATGTTTGATTGTTCAGTGTAATTTATGTATAAATCTGAAATGTTCACCCATTACGTCCCACCCCTAATATCATCAATACTTAAACATAATTAAATTAAAATTGGCTCTTTAAGATGCATCCACAGATCTCCATTTGTCTGACCGACAATCTGAAAAATATATTCAATTATATATATTCTATTGACCTGCTGTGTTATCTCTATATTACTAAAACTCTGGGGATGTTATCTTGCTTGTCGCTGTACATGAATGCTTCAGATGAATTCATCCAATTTATTCTTAAAATGTTCTATATTAGATCTACTAAAAAAACATTTTAAATAATTGTGTGGTAGATTTTTTTATTTTTTTATTTTTCTATATTTCTTGCCAATAAATTACCAGTGTCAATAGATATTGAAAAAAAAGTGTGTTCCATATTTGGAAATCTCATTAATTATTTTGAAGATCTCAATTAAGTCACTCGTCATTCTTCTCTTTAGTAAAGTAGTTAAACCTAAGCATTCTAACTTGGCGCTGATGCTGTCAGGGCTGAAAATGTGGAGGGATAACTAAGTTTGACTGAGAAAATAAGCATAAAATGAAAAGAGAATGTAGGACGCTGAAATAATCAATGGAACAATGAAACATCAATGTTACAGTTTTTACATAACATTATTATTTTTTTTAAATACGTGAAATATTTTAGGGAAAAAAAATTATATCTCATATTGATCCCTGTACCCAATATTTAACAATTATCCTAATGGGGGGGGGGGGGGGGGGTTACTTTATATTTATTAATTTAATTCATATATTTTTTTATTTAGTATTTACAATTGACTAAAATAAACAAAAAAAAAAACAAATCTATTATTTTTAAATGAAGGTTTTTCGTCTCATGCCAAAAGACCAAAACTGAGATGTTCCACCTTCATCTCATGGAGTTTCTTTGGTGGAAAAGAGAAAAAGGAGGAGTATTCCCGCATGGGATCAATATGTGATATAATTTTTTCCCCTAAAATAATTCACGTATTTAAAAAAAAATAATATTAATGTTACAGTTTTTACATAACATTGTTTCATTGTTCGATTGATTATTTCAGCGTCCTACATTCTCTTTTCATTTTATGCTTATTTTTATTTAGTCAAACCTAGTTATCTTCCTCCCTGCATTTGCAGCCATGACAGCATCAGCGCCTCTAACCTAATAAATAAGTTTAATTTTCTGTGTCAAAATGGACTTCTTCGTTCACAGCTGATTTCATTAATTGTTGAACATTTAACGAAATTCGAGCGGGCTATGGGCATTCCTCGCACAAGCCTCTGATAGTGAGGTCGAGAAGTGAGGCTTGTTGGTTCACATGATCAGGGAGACGGGTCGGGAAAGTGACAGTCTGTGAGAGGAAATGCGCTATGGAGAAACTATACGTGGAGTTGCCAGCTGCGCCGTAACTAAGATTTGTCCCTATTTACTTGCCTCCCCATGAGGGCAGAGTTAGACACAAGGTTGGTTTTTAATGTGGGGAAAAACCAGCTACCCAAAAAGGTGTAGTCTGGATAAGGACAAAAATAAAAGGTGCTTATGCTGTTCAGCGGCCATATTAAAAAAAATATTTTTTTATAAAAACAATATTATATACTTATTCAGCGTTATATTCTTACTCACTGTACGAAAAAGTAGAAAAAATTATCCACTAGAACTTTAATTACAAGTATTTTTCCATTCTGCGTATCATAACAGCGATTCATTCGTTCACTAAGAAGATTTCAGTTATCTGCCCTTGAAATCTTCTTAAGAAGATGGAGGCTCACTGAACGAATCGCTGTTATGATACGCAGAATGGAAAAATACTTGTAATTAAAGTTCTAGTGGATAATTTTTTCTACTTTTTTGTATAGTGAGTAAGAATATAACGCTGTATAAGTATATAATATTGTTTTTATAAAAAAAAATTTTTTTTCATACGGCCACTGAACAGCATAAGCACCAAATAAAAATTGCCTCAGTCTAAATAGATTTCTTCTTACTGACTGAGGACAGAAAAGACGAAGTGTAGTACCAGAACAGATACTACACTTTGCTCATAGCCAAATTGTTGTATTAACAATTTATAACCCCCCCCCCCCCATTTTTTTCTGTAAAAATCTGCATGTTTAGTTGCATAACTTTATTTTCATTGATCGCATCCTGTTAGATGTCTGCGCTTAGTCAAATAGTAGAAATGTTTGTATTTTGTACAGTGTTGTAGATATTGTTTTATGGTATGGTATGCCTTAAATCGGTTGATATTATAGGAGTGTTTGAAAAGATTTGTAAATTCAGATTAAAATTGACTCTTGTATAAAGAAAAAAAAATCCAAGTTGTCGTTAATAATTAATTCCGCTGAAATATTTCACCTATTTTGCTTCATTAGAAAAATAAAATATCTGAAGATTATTTCTTAATTGATTAATGCCAAAGATTGCTTTAGAAAAATAAAATATCTGAAGATTATTTCTTAATTGATTAATGCCAAAAATTGCTTTAGAAAAATAAAATATCTGAAGATTATTTCTTAATTGATTAATGCCAAAGATTGCTTTAGAAAAATAAAATATCTGAAGATTATTTCTTAATTGATTAATGCCAAAGATTGCTTTAGAAAAATAAAATATCTGAAGATTATTTCTTAATTGATTAATGCCAAAAATTGCTTTAGAAAAATAAAATATCTGAAGATTATTTCTTAATTGATTAATGATAAAAATATAGTCAATTACTCGAAATGTAGATGTTTAGAAAATGGTTTCCTAAATCATATCAATTTCACTAGGAGTTCCTTCTGGCTGGACTCTCCACATAGAACCTATGGGGAGGGTCAAGTTAACATGTATGCAAAAAGTTATTAACCGATGGGATCAGTGAAAAAATAAACACAAAAACAATACATATGACAACAGTAGGTTCAGTTGCAAGTCTATATGCGGGCAAAGCTGTCGTAAACAGTCTAGCGAGCTAATATATCAAGAAGAAAAAAAAAACTTTCCATGCGCAATAATAGAATATCTGTTAATCATCGTCTATTTTCATAAAAGTGTATTAACCGATGGCGTTAGTAAAAAGTAAAAACAATACAAATGCAAACAGTAGGTTCAATCGCAAGTCTATTAAAAGAAGGCCAAGGGCAAAGCGATCGTAAACAATCTAGCAAGCAAAATCACAATTAATTGCAAATATACCAAAAAGAAAGAACAAAAAAATCCAACCTTCCATGTGCAAAAGAGGAAAGGACGCAGCAGACGTCGATCGTCAAGTTGGGATCGCTGAATCTGCCTTTTGTGTAACTCCAGCGGATTTTGTGGAGGCATCGGGAGATTTCAGTATTAACCAAAGGCCACGCCTACCAATCTATCATCTGGACAATCCTTCGCTATGGTTGTGAAACATTGCCAATGAGAGTGGTTGATCGGTATAAGTTGGAAGTCTTTGACAATGACTGCCTCCGCCACGTTCTGCATTGCTGGCGAGCTGATCGTGTCTCAACTGCCGTTCTTCACTGACGCCTAAAGTTTCGACTGTCTGTCTTGTCGCAGTAACATCTTCGATGTTTTTGTTGTTTTTTGTTTTCTTACTTTGATTCACCCCAAACAAGGGAGGCACATTGCCACTGAGATGTAAGGAGCTACTGTGAATTGGGGGACAGATTTATAGGGGGCATCCTAAGTGGAGAGTTGTGAAGCAAGATGTTTGTTCACATTACATTTAAATTTCTGCATGTTGATACAGTTGGGGAAACAGGGAGCAGGGAGAGAATTTCAAAGGCTAGCAGTATGAGGAAAGAAGCTATTAGAGTAGAAAGTCTTCCAGCATCCGGGAACCTCTGCAGTGAAGGGGTGGGATTTTGCTGATTGTCGGGTTGATCGGGGGTATTTACATCGAGGGGGCACCAGTGCAGCAAGTTCGGCGGAGTACATTTCATTGAAGTACTTGTAAAACAAGCACAGGGATGCAACATTGCGACGATGGGACAGGGGATGGAGCTTGGTAGATAGTGGTGACCTATTAGATAAGAGGCTCTTTTATGGACCCTGTCTAAGAGGGAGAGACTAGTAGTTGGTGCACCAACCTAGATGTGACAACAATATTCCATGCAGGGGCAAATGGTGGTTTTGTAGAGATATAAGATACTGGCAGGTGTGATAAGTTTTCTAGCACGGTAGAGGGAGCCTACCTTCCTTGCAGCAGCCTTGGAAATGTCTTCTATGTATTTGTTTCAATTCATGTTACCTGTGAATGTTAGGCCGAGGAGTTTAAATGATGGATTCTCATAGCAATCGGTGATTGAAAAAGGTTTAGGTTTGTAACTTGTCGCCTAGAAAAGGAATTAATTTGTAACATAATCTGATCTATCTCTCTGCTTGCCTGTCGCAAATGTATCGGTTAGCAGCTGAGGATGTGTGAGAAAACCATCAGGGAGGTTTTTGCTTGGCTCTCAGGTCCACAAGTGTTTTGTCTTCAGTGGTGGAATCACGGTTAGCCATCTCTTGCAGACTTGCTCAGGATCATTGTGCGTGGGCTACCATTGTTTGGGACATGGTCCAGGCCAGGGAAGAACCCGGCTCAACCCGACCCGGGTTAACACCGTTGCAACAACAAAGGAAACTTACATCCACTCCTTTAAAAAAACAAAAAAAAACGGCTTATTTCGAAGGCAAATTTTCTCGTTGGTTGCCCAATAGAGGAGGAAATAAAATTAGCCTAATTCATCACTTTTAATGGACGTGTTGATGACATTTATTCTTTTCCTTCCTTCTTTTGATTTCCAAATCTTGTCTTACGATAGACAACACAAAAGCCACAAACTAGTTTTATTTTTTATTTTATTTTTTTTTGTGGGGGGGGGGGGTCTTCTCGTTCGTCACAGTATGTTATATAACACTAGCGGAACCTGTCGCCTGGCGTTGCACGGGAGAAAGTACTACCTATTGCATGACGTCAAATAAAAAAAGAAACGGGCTATTGTTCTTCTCCCCCCCCCCCTCTACCGTGTTGGCGAATGTTTTAAATTTTAAAAAAAATGAAAATAGTGGTAGAGTAGGATGAGATCGAACGCTAAAACTGGTGATCATGAAACCTGCCTTCTTAACGACTGCACGACGGGTTCGAGTTAAAACGTATGCGTGAAAATAGGCCAATTAATCTAAGCTTGTTTATTGGCATGCGTGTTATGTTAACATTTAGCTTCTGATAACCAAATATTAAGTTCAACACTGACACGGTTTAGGTAATGGGCAAGTTTTCTATAATATGCGTGTTAATGGTGTATGATTTTGAAAATGTAAATGTATCGGGGTCTACCAGTATCTTGGCGCTTATTGAATTAAATAGGATGTCGATTCGATAAAGAAAATCATCGGAGTAAACGGGAGCGGTCATTAAGTTTTTGCGTATTGCTTTATATTATGTAGTAAATTAATACCAGGCAAATAATAAATAAGAACTGGTGTTTTGTGTAAATTAAACTGTGTATTAGTTCCCGGTGTCGATGAGTAGAGTGACAGTACAGAATTGTTAGGGAGAAAAGTTTTTGCTACCACCTATATGGAGTTGGTTTTTCGGAGAGACATGGATGGTGGGCCAAATGTAATATTTAGTGTTAGGTAGGAAAAAATAATAACAAATTTACTAAAACACGCTCGAGTGAATAAGTGTAGTATAGTGGTGAGTTCAGTAGCCTGTGATGCATGTGGTTATTTTCCTGTTTTCTGAGAAGGTACAGGGGAAAAAACGTCTCTACTTTATATATTAGATAATAATGTATATTGCTTCCTATGGCATAGGAGATCTCACTGCCCATATAAGGACCTTACATTATTACATGTATTTTTGCTAAAATTAAGAAACTGCAACTGAAAAATCCAACTTCAAACCTTTTTTATGTCATATGATTAAACTAGTGTATGGAGCCACAGCTGGTCAGAAAAGACATCCAATCCTGCCAATCATAAGCTTAGTTAGTTATTTCAAGCTCGCTCAGATATCATGGATTAGAATCTTCTATATTTCAGTCTTCCATCGAATTCTTTAGTTCTTTCGTCGACAAACCAGTGTCATTTCTTAACTGGTCCACATACGTAATTGCTGGCTTTCCCCTTTTTCCGGTTTCTACATCAATAGTTGGCGTACCAACTCTTGTTGTTTCCTCCTCAAAATATGCCCAATGAATCTTAACCTTCTTTGACCACTGCTGTTATTTTACTCGGTTCTCCATATTCATCTTTGTTTGTTATTCTAACCCTCCAAGTGAAACCTACGATTGCTCTTAACAGAATCCGCTTTTTTTTTTTAATCCAGAAAATTGGATTTCTGCTTAAATCACTGTTTAGCCGAAATCCATTTTTTTTTTTTGTTTTTTTTTTAAAATTCTTATTTCTATCAAATTGCTGGAGCCCTACTTATTTTTCTATTCAGCTGGTTTCTCTTTCTCTTTTTCTTTCTCTTTTTCTTTTTCTTTCTTTCTCTTTCTTCCACTCTCTCGCTTTATTTCTTTCTCTTTTCCTGTTTTTTCTGTCTTCCTCTCTGTTTTGTCTTGCCTTTCTTTAAACTCTTATGACCGTTTATGAAAACTGAAATGTTAATTTTCCCATGAAAGATAAGACTTCAAACGATAGGGGGTAGGGTAGTTAGATGACTTCAGTTTCATCAAAGAATGACTTCCTGTCTCCTTCCCCCCCCCCATACGCACTGATATCTTTCTCTTAATTTTGGCTTTCTCAGTTGAAACTGATTGGAGTTGTTTTTTGACTAGGCGCAAAGTTCAGTCAGCTTTTCTGTCCTCAATCAGTGAGAGAGAAATCCTTCTAGACTGAGGCAATTTGTATTAATGTCTCAATCCAAAGTGTCCCTTTTGGGAGCTGCATTTTCCCCACATTAAAAACTGACCTTGTGTTTAACTCTACCCTCATAGGGAGGCAAGTGAATGGGGATTATAAATGAAGCTAAATTGTGGTAAATAGATGCAGTTCTAAATAACAAATTTAGATGGGATTGATTATTTTTATGTACAAACGAATCGTCGCTTATCAAGGCCCAAAGGCCATTCGAGGATAGGGGTGTCAGGTGGATGGTGAGACAACACCATAAGGATCGGTAACGATGGTTGAAACTGAGCAGAGTTTGATTATTTAGAGGACAGCTCAACAAGAATTTGTTAACATTGGACTTGAAAACGGCCACGTTGTAGTCAACTAGGAAGTAACCCCCTGGTATTGTGTTCCACATACGGTTAGTTCTTAGAAAGTTTGCTCATGGAAGTTTCGTATAGTTTTAGGTACACAGGAAGAAAGGGAAAATATTTACAATGGTTGTAGCTAGACGAGTTTTTGTTGTGAATGTTTTACAGGGGGGAACCATAGATTGGAGCTCAGTCGAGCACTTACGATGAAAATAACGATAGAGTAGAGAAAGACTAGCAATCTTTATTCTGAGAGAAAGAGGTTGTAGGGAAGAGAAGAGGACATTTCTCCACTAGATTTCATAGTTGGTTTTATACTCTGCCAAGGCAGGAAAGGGTGCTCTCATAAGCACCTCCCCAGATGTGGCAACAGTACCTCCCCCTCTTAGGACGTATTTGACTCTTATACAAGTAAAGGATTGCCTCAGGAGTGAGATATTTTCTGGAACGGTAGAATGATCCAATCATTTTTCTAGCAACCTTAGCAACAGATTTGATGTAAGTATTCTATTTCAGGTCTGGGGTGAAAGTCAATCCTAAAAACTTATCGAGGCAGGGGGCTTCCTCAAGGAGTGAGTCATTCATTTCAATTAGGGCAAAGCGAGGATCTGACCGTTGGTGGTCAAAGGAGAGAATCTTGGTTTTAGATGCAGTAAAAGTAACCAGCCACCTTTTTCCCCATTGCACGACATGCTCTAGATCGGAAGAGAGAGAATCAGAAAGATTTTGATCATCAATGCTCTTCAAAGTGTTACCATAGATGGTTGTGTAATCTGCATAAATGTCAAGGTAGGATCTTAGAATGTTATTTGGGAGATTGTTGATGAAACTCTGGAAGTGGGTTGGGTCCAGAATTGAGGAACGTCGGCATTGATGCTATGTGTTTCAGACTTCTTCACGTCAACGACTACTTTTATAAACCTATTGGAGAGAAAGGATTTGATGGTTGAGAAGACATTTCCAGATGCTCCATAGCTAGCAAGCTTGTTAAGTAAACTTTTGTGCCAAACTCTATCAAAGGCCTCTATTTCTCTAGAAATGAAGCCTCCGTCAATAGATTCACTGATCATGTGTGATATTACAATCAGCACATCAGCTGAAGATTCTGCAGGACGAAATCCATATTGCTTGTCACTGAGTAAATTGATTTTGGTGAGGTGGTTGACAAGTTCTTGATTCATAACAGATTCAAACAACTTACTCATGACACATAGGAGATTGTTTGATCTGTATTCAGATGCAGAAGGCAGATCTTCAGTATTTTTAAATACTGGGCAGACTGACCAAGTTTTCCAAGGTGATGGGAAGAATTTCTCCTTTAAACAAAGATTGAACAACTTTGTAAGAATAAGAGCTAGTATCAGTTGCAGCTTTTTATGCATTATGATTCGAATGTTGTCAGAACCAGTTGCCTTGCTGACATCAAGGTTCAACACCCCGGACACATACATGGATGTCGCTCTGTGTTTACAGTTATAGGAGGAAATTCAGGAGATAGCTCTGATTGCAAAGGGTGGAATTTGTAAAAAGTTTGGCTTTATCGGATTCTTAGGAAATCACCTCTGGTCCATTATTTGATAGTTGGAATAGAGGGCTTACATCTGTTCAGGACCCTGTTTGTTATTCGCCAAAACTTGTGGGAACCAAGTCGCTGCTCAGCCACTCTAGATTTCACGGACTCTTTCTCGTTTTCTGTAACCTTTTTGCAGTTGTCGCGGGCAGTCCTAAAGGCGGCTTTGATTTCAGAACATTTATTTCGTTGGAAGCAATTGAAATAGTGATTTCTGTGAGCAATGGCAGCGGCACATTCAGGATTGTACCTAGCCTGGCTGTTTGGTTTCTGTTGGGATTTCTTGGAGGGTATGAAGCTCTCAACACCAACGATTAACCAATCAGTTAAATCGGATGCGATACAGGACACATTCTTTTCAAAAAATGGAATGCAGAGGAATTTCTGATATGAAAGATCTGAGGCTGTCCCAGTCAACCCTCGAGTATTGATACACTCTGCGATGGAAAGGGGCATCAGAGGTCTGATTGTAGTACGTTTTGATTTTAATTGAGACAACTGAAGAGTCCAGCGAAAACAGAAAAGTGTATGAGCACTGTTCAGGACAAGTTATCAGGAAAAGATCAAGAAGACTTACAAAATGTCCGTCGGCATCGGGTACGAGAGTAGGTTTTTCAACAATCTGTGTTAGAACTTAAGCAAGGGAAAAATCGTGACAAAACCTTTCTTCATCATCAGTCTTGTTTTAGAGGACTAGCCATTCAACCTGGTCTTTTGGCCAGGATGAAAGTGTAGTATCTGTTCCGATGGATACTACACCCTATAGACCGGTATCGTCTTGGCCTTCGGGCCTTGATTCCGCCGGTCTGTGGGTTTGTCCTGTGCAGTTCTAGGAGGTCCACCCTCCCAGGCTTTGCCTTCTCACCCTTTGAGAAGGGGTTAGTTTATTGCTAATCGCTTGGGGCGCCCCTACCGGGGAATGCCGACGGGGCTGCCCAGGCAATTTTTAAAGGTCGGAGTGCTCTTCCTCTAGGGTGCTGACTTATCAAATCCCACTTTCCGACCTTGTGTCACATCTTACCGCTGTGGAAGGTAGATAAATAAATAACCATTCAACATTTTGAATGTTAGTCACCACAGACATGAATGCTGGCAGAAAGGTAAGATATAGTCAATTTTCTAAGAGATACTCTGAAAGATAGTAACTCCGTCATTGTGGGGATGACAGAGGGCAAAGATGAATGCGGTATTTTGATTAAAAGTGCAACACGAAAACACACATAGGCCAATTTAGGGTCTTGTTTGAAGATATTCCTACGACATGAAAAGTCGTCTCTAATCCAGACACAAATTCCATGTCCAGGATAATTTTGAGGGTCGGGTTTTGATGTCATGTTCGAGTAACCTTAAATTATGAACTGACGTGCTAGTACCAGTTTCACACGGAAAAAATAGGTCTAGTTTGGTCTCCTGCGTTTCAACCTCTGGAAGGTTGGAACGCAGACCCCTAATGTTGAAAAAGGAGACCTGATAGTAGGGATCCATATTACAAGTTGGGGAAACTGGGTGAAAGAAGGTTTCTATTTATAGTGGAAATGGTGACCCCCCCCCCACACACACACACACAAACACGGGGGGGGGAGGCGTGGCCCTTTAGGTTGAGAAATTGGGGAGGGGGGGCGTTGGTCCTCAGGTTGGGAAATTTATCTCAATTTCTCCTTTTTTGCCATTGGCCGCTCACATCACTATCGATGGTTCTTCCTTTCTCAAGATAATCAATGAACAAAATACATTGTGCATGCAAAAAAATACGGAGGCCAAAACCTTACCTGCTGATTTTCATGTCTTTTGTCACTTTGGCCAGCTTTCACCTGCCAGTTCATCAGTTGACTGCCGATTTGATTTCGGAGTGAAGTGGTGGATCCATGTTTCATCCATTGTCACAGTGACTGTGTGGTGATATCGTAAGGAAATATTTTCAGTGTCTTCATAATGATATTGTAAGGCATTATCACAATGCTTGCATACTGATATTGTAAGGCATTATTATCACAATTCCTGCATAGTGATATCGTAAAGCTTTATCACAATGCAGTAATATGGTAAGAGATTATCATGGTTTATTCTTAGCGATATAGTCATTATCACAGTAGCATATAATGATTTTGTCCACATAATTTATTTAAAATTATCAATTATAATTTTTCTATCTTTGAGTATTGGTTGTTTTGTTTGCTTTGGGTCATTTCATTTTTAAATTTTCACTTTCTAAGCAAATCTCCCCGTTCCATCCTCTCTTCTTTTACTTCTGCTCAGCACTTGCTCAACTGAATTTTTTTTTTTATATATGAACTAAAGCAGATTTTTATATTTGCACGCGGCTTTGCTTGAATCAATCCACTCCTGGAAAATATATATATATATATATATATATATATATATATATATATATATATATATATATATAGATGAAAGAAAAGTGATAAACATGTACAAATGTCCAGATTTATTTCAAACTTCAATTGTTCAATGCAAGGTATATTCTGTAATAAAATCATGTTTATTATTCTTTCCTTAAGCCAAGGCTTTTCAAAGATCGAAATCGTATTCGATTTCGATCTTTGAAAAGCCTTGGCTTAAGGAAAGAATAATAAACATGATTTTATTACAGAATATACCTTGCATTGAACAATTGAAGTTTGAAATAAATCTGGACATTCATACATGTTTATCACTCTTCTTTCATCTATCTTCATAATTGCTCTATCTCATATATTGAGCTTAAACCATTTCACTATAGGTTCTATCTACTAAAAAGTTTACTTTTAGTTTCATATTTGATTTTATATATATATATATATATATAAATTTTTTTATCAAACAAGAAATTCAATTTTTTCAAAAGAAAATATATTATTGCTTCGCTACTTACTGTGTGTGTGTATTTGGTGATCACCCCACACTGCTTGGCATATGTTGTCTATGGCTAGCCTTGACCAACTGACTTTGACCACCATAACTGTCAAATGACATAACCCAGTGTGTTGGTCATCTTTGCAGGATGATGGATGAGCTGCTCAACAAGCACAAATCGCAGATGCAGTTCCAGCTGATGTGTTTCCAGACTGACTAAAACCAAAAAAAAAAAAAAAGCTCATTGTCCGATCTGAAATGGGAGCTAGCCCACCACCATCACCTCATGCTGTTGCAGATGCTTCTTGATCCCCCGACACATATCCACCCCTCCCCCATATGCCTAAATCCCTCCACCAACTATAAGTCACTCACTTTGCTCTTTTGACTTCATAGTTGGAGATCTTATTTCTTCTCTTTAAAAATATCTTTTTTCATTTTGTTTACGATGTTTGTTCGCACACGCATAAAAATGAAGCCTAAATTATTGCGTGTTAATAAACGCGTGCAATAGTTTGGTTTTCGTTGGAGTTATTTGGTGACAAACAATTTGAAATTAAAATAGACAACATCAAGAAAAACATAAAAGTTCATTCTTGTTTTAAACTTATATGAAGCTTTAAAAGTGCTTAACAGGACCAATAAAAGTTGCATGTGATAATTATTTTATTTGTTGTTGTTTATTATTATTAACATTATTTAACATTATTTTGCTATATTTTATCAATGTGTGAAACAAAGAGAAACAATTTTAAACCAAGGAAAAACGCTAAAATGTGTGTGTGTATATATATATATATATATCACTCCTTGTTTTTGAACTTTAATAAAATATGATTAATTTCTCATTTTATTATGTCATTCAATTAATATTATTGCTCTATACAATATATTGAGCTTTGTTTTTATCCTGATAGTCGACTGGTTAAATATATTATTTATATCTTTAAAGTATTATCTTACTGTTACTCTACACACACACACACACACACACACACACACACACACACACACACACACAGAATAAATATGAAACTAAAAGTAAGCTTTTAGGAGATATATACATATATATATATATATGAGAGAGAGTAAATTAAAATGAATAAATTTGTAACATATTCATATCAGTTCCAGAAATTCACGACCAACAAAATCTTTTAGCATACAATCGTTTCTAAAACAAAAGAATTCTTATTAATTCCAACATTTCACTTCTTCAGCACCAATTCCATAACATCACAACTAGAAGTCTAACAAAACATCAACATTATTTATGCTTAGAAACATTATTATAGAAAAAAACATATATTTTTTCTTATTATATTTGTATAAGTAAACACCAAGAGTAAAAAAATTTTTTTTTTAAATAATGATCATAATAATAATAATGGAAAGAATAAAATATAAATGTATAAAGAATGATATAAAAATAAAATAAAAGGTATATATAGGAAAATTAAGAAAAATATATATACAGGAATTTTTTCGTTGATTTGCTTTGAAAAGGATAAATAAGTAAAACGAAGGGAGAGAACAATTTTGATGTTAACGGTTTATATTTTTTCCACGTTTAATTTGATTGGAGATAAAAATTCACTAAGGAAGCCTTTTGAAAACATTTTGAATTTATTAAGAAGAAATGTTTTTTTTCAAATGGGCAGAAACAATTCTATGAATAAAGACGTTTTATTTTGTTTTTATAAATAAATTCGGAACATTATCATAGAATGTAATCAGGTTTTTTTAAAGAAAACTTGACTAGAGTGCTCAATTGCCAGGTTAATAGTTCAACACCCACCAACCTAACTCTAAGATATTCCCAAGATTTATTTATATAGAGTATTCGGAAGTACGACACCAAATTTTTTACACCAGTAAAAAGATGAATTTGTAATTTCATAGACACTGACGACTGCCTAGCAAGAAATCATTGGTATTTCCATTTATATCCAATATGTAACTATTTTAAATTATATATATATATATATGTGTATATATATAGAGATAGAAGAAAAAAGAGTGATAAATATGCGACGATTGTCCAAATTTATTTCAATTGTTCAATGCAAGGTGTATTCAGTAATAAACTATTATTTTTTCCTTAAGCCAAGGCTTTTCAAAGATCAAAATCTTATCATCAGAGGAGAAATGTGTATATATATATATATATATATATATATATATAATTTAATAAATGTTCCGAATTTGTTTTAATGAAACACCTTTATTCATAAAATTGTTTCTGCCTTTTTTTTTATAATAAATTCAAAATATTTTAAAAAGTTACTGAATTTTTATTTCCCATTAGATTACCGCCCCCCCCCAAAAAAAATCAAAACTGTTAACATCAAAATTGTTCTCTTCATTTCACATTTTTCCCCCCTTTTTTTTTTTTTTTTTAATTCAAACCATGAAAAGAATTCCTCGTTTCATCCTTATGTAAGTAAATAACCAAAACTAATCTTAAAAGACTCTTTGAAAAAAAAAAGTTATCTTCTTTCATAATGTGCTTTGTTAGTCTACGTGGTTGAATAGGGTAGTGGCTCTGAAGAGGTCACATAGACCGAAATCTCGACTTGTTGATGTAAAAATCCCCTCCCCCCCCAAAAAAAAAATATAATTTTAGAGATATGTGGGCAACAATACATGGTGACTAGTAGTTTCTCAACATTACGTTCTTCAGACCATGTGAATTTATGGTCTGAAGAAAGCAAGAAACTACCAGTCCCATTACACCGTTGACCCCATGTCTCAAACCTTAGATCTACATAAGCTCTATCACCGATATTGAGCACTCTTCCGTATAAATATACCAACTAATACAGCTATATGTATTAACATTGCCTACACCGATTTAAGCCATATACATTGTTATTATCATTTACTCACTAGGAGTTTTCACACGAGTCATTATCAGAGATTGCTCACAGTCAATAACAAGTGGTGTTCCCTGGAGTCTGAGTGACAACAAATCTCCCCAGATTTCCAGTACTCTCTGTCTATTTTGAAATATTGCGTTATTGCAACAGCTGTTTACCATTGATTTTTTTTTTGCTGATAATGACCATTGGCTTTCTTTGGAATTGGAGTGACAATAAACCTGCACATCCTTTCAGTGGAGGTCTGGATGGTGCTCTTTCTCCTCAGTCTTTTCATCGTCCTTGACCCATCATGACCATTTTGTGTGTTATCAGCAGGCTGGTGCCATCGTTTTTTTTTGTTTTTTTAAATTATTATTATTGCTTATTTTTAAATTCAGTACACACTAATTATCAAATACACACACACACCTAGATATATAGCCATATTTTTCAAGACTCATCAGTTTGTATCCATGCCACGATTCAAAACCTGAATGACTGGTAACATCCAAATGCGGTCAGCAGCCAAGTACCTAAATCCATTGCGCTAACAAACTCGCCACAAGAGTAGAAGGAATTATAACGATATATTCTTTGTTTACATATATTTTTTTTACCACGCTATCAATAACTTGAGAGATCTATTCCTTTGAAGCAGATTATTGCTTTATATAATGTGTGTGTGTGTGTGTGTGTGTGTGTGTGTAATATATATATATATATATATATATATATATATATATATATAGTGAAGATAGTACTATCTGTCATGTAGGACAGAAAAAAAATGTTATATTTTTAGGGGAATATTTTTTTAAATTTTATTTATTTTTTAATTAATTCAATCATTCTAGAGAACACATCGTAGTAAATGGTGGGGTAGTTAGATTGGAGATGTGGGTGGACTAATATTGATATATGTTAATGAATATATATATAATATATACATATGCACACAAACACTGTACTTAATTCTCACTCACTCACACACACGCAACTGTTTATTTAACTTTTCACCCACAACTCCCCCCCCACCCACCCGCTTTACTTATGACCCTCCAGTTTTCAGACAACAACCCTCAAATGTTTTGTTATATGATTATTAACAACAATAATTATTATTGAATAAAATATGAAAAATAAGAACATATTTATTTTTTTTATTACAAAATCAAGTGTTGCTTCTATGCAGCCCCAAACCTCCCTTCCAGAACAAATTGTGATAAGCTGGCTCCACAAACATTTATTTATGAAAATTGGACTTCTTTTTTTTTTTTTGTTATTTTTTTAAAAATTGTACTTTTGTTCACCCAAAACAAGGCGTGTTGCCACTGACTCGTAAGGGGGTACTGTGATAGGGGCCAGATTTATAGGGAGGGGCTACCTGGGTGGGGAGTTGGGCTGCAAGATGTTTGTTCACATTACGTTTAAATTTCTGCATGTCGATACGGTCGGGGGGGGGGATAAGAGAGCAGTGAGTGAATTCCAAAGGCAAGTGGACGAGGAAGAAAATTATTAGAATAGAAAATTTTCCGTCATCTAAGGACTTCTACAGTGAAAGGGTGAGATTTTGTTGCTAGTCTGGTGGGTCGGGAATACTTTTTATTGAGGGGGTACAAATGCAGTTCATCGGAGATTGTTCCGTGGAAGTACTTGTAAAACAAGCAACACTGTTGCAATGCGGGACATATTAGTTTAGAAATTCTTTTTTGCACCTTGCCCAAGAGGAGAGGCGAGTGGTTGGTTTACCAGTACAGATGTTGTAACAATACTTCATGCACTGGCAAATGATATAGGATACTTGCAAGTATGAGAAGTTTACTAGCTCGGTAGAGGGAGCCCAACTTGCAGCAGCCTTGGCAGCATCTTCTAGTACTTATTCAATTTCATGTTGCCTGAGAATGTCAGGCAGAGGATCTTGAACGTTGGACATAATTGAACCCTATTAGGTACCTTTTTTTTTTTATTTTTTTATTTTTTTTTTTATAAGATTCATACTGCAAGTTGTAGTCGCCATTTCTGAATAAAAAAAAAAAACAGAAAAAAAATTCCTGCATCAGTCATTATGTCCCATCACCATAATTGTGTTTGAATTGATTTTCACTATTCTGTTTGTTTTTTGTTGTTGTTTTATTTTTAAGCCATCCATATAATAAAGTAAAGTCGGTCTATTTCTCGACTTTTGTCATCGATAACTTCCATCCTACAAAATTAATACTTCATTCTAAAGAGCCAGTTCTTCTTGTAAAAAATAACATGACAAATGTATTCTTTGCCTCTAGTGAACATAGGGCCAATATAACATATTCTATTAAGATAGAATTTGAAAAACCTGTCAGAAAATATAATACATTTGTGATTTTGGCATATCATTATTAATTAAAAAGATATCCCATCAAATATTGTGTGCAAAGTCTAAGGCGATATGGAGCATGATGAGAAAGATACCTGGAAAGAATGGCAGTATGCCAATAAAAACATCTCATCAATATTTTTGTATGAACTTTAAGATTTGATTGGATATCTGACATTGAATAAATTTATTATTGACAAACAATTTATTGATATTCTTCAGCCATTTTATGGAAAATATTTTTTTCTGGATTAAAAAAAAAAATTCATTAATTAATAATATATATATTTTTCTGATTTCCAATTCCGATTAATAATAGCAACACTAATATATATATATATATATATATATATATATATATATATATATATATACACACACACACACACACATTGCTCTTTATTATAGATTGGAGGATGATCTAAATTGTTACAATAAATAAAAACTTATTTTTATTCATTTAGAAAATATAGCTGACGATTGAGACGATTTTAAATAGATTTAAATTGTTACAATAAAATTAAACATTTTATTTATTAAAAAGAAATGTTATTGACAAATATTTTTTATAAGGAAGAGAAGAGGGTAAATAAGCAATCATGAAATTTCCAGTGTTGTGCTAGTATATAAATTATTATGTGTCTTGCTGGTATATAAATTATTACGTGTGAAAGATTTATAAAACTAGAGTCGTTGTCAAACCTTCTAAAATTTCAGGAGTCGAAGTATGTTGTTTGAACTATGTACTCAACAGCCCTGCTCGATACACATGCAGGACAAACAGTCATCTACCCAAGCAGGTTTTCTTTGCACGAAAGTGATCAAGAGGTCAACCCTAGCTTCAAGTCTGGTGCTACCAAATAAGGCTATCTGAAAATACCGGCTTCCTGACTTAAAATGCACCAAACATTGATGTTAATGTTTTTTTCCTTTCCCTTTGCAAAACTCAATCATATTCTGCAAAGCTAAAAACAAAAACAATTTTCCTCTACAAAATAACCAAACAAAACACCATGAATAAATATTTGAAGATATAAAGAACTTGAAGCATAAACACATTTACCAAAATGACTGAATTGGGCATTAAATAACCCGAAAATTGTTGATATGCCATAAAACAACCAAACCAAACCTAGCTTCAAGGACACATTTGAAAATCTCACGTAAGCTTTACTCCAGATCTAAAATCGAAAGACTTCTATCCAATCAGTTGGGCGGTGTTGCTCCGAGCACTCTTTTTCTTGCCGTGGTAGAGTTCAAAATCGACTTTTCCCTTCTCTACAACCCCTTTCTCACAGAAGAAACGTTGTGAAGTCATAATTAGCGTTAGATTTAAGCAAAATAAATATAATTTCAAATTAAAGGGAGACTACCGCCAGCAGGTGCAGTGTAAACAAATTGATAGTGTGCTACAGAACAGAGACGTCTGTTGACCGCCCAATAAACCAGTTTGTCGGTAGTGAGATTATCAAGTTCCCTCTCATGATTTTTTTGTGGATTAAAATCAGTGTTGCTACAAACTTGCGATCCTAGATCACCACATCTGAAAAAAAAAAAATGTTATATTTATTGTTGAAATTGTCAACTCCAAATAACCTTTATTTAGTCATAAGGCCTTGGGTTTTTAGCTCATATGTAAATCGAGTGTTGGTCATGAATCTGAGATTTTTGAGAGCAAGCCGCATGCAGTGAGCTGAATCGGAAGTGCCTCGGCATGAGGGCACAAAACGGAAAGAGTGCAGATAAGACTTTAGCCTGAGAACTCACATGTGGTTGAAATAGGTGAAGTCGCATTGTCTCGCTACATTTTATTGTGCAAGGTTGAACAAATTGAACACAACGTTCAAACACTTATATGTTTCTTAGAAACAAAAAGTAAATATTTCACTTTTCGGAATTCTTAAAACGGACGTTATTTTTACAACGTTTTGGCCGATGTAACCTCTGAGCATTTTCAGGTGCGACTTGTCAAACTCTGGGAATCTGTATGAATCCGAAGACTGTCACTTGAAACTGATTATTACTTAACACTTTATCCATTGTACCATGGGTTCAAGGTTCAATCCTCGGTACAGGCGATACTAAGTATGAAAATAAAATTACTTACTGACGAAACAAGAGCAATCTATCCCTATGGATGAAATAAAGGGTTCCAGTTGAAATTCCATACAGATTCCTGAGTTCAATAAGAAGCACCTTAAGAAAGTCGGAGGTTACATCGGCGAAACGTGGTAAGAACAGTAGTTCGAATAATCCAAATAATGTTAGGGTTAAATGTTTTACATTCAGTGAGAATTTTATGAAATTAACGAAAAACAAAAAAAAAATGAAGCATTTTATCGTAAAAATAAAAATAGAAAGGTTGCATGTACTCTGTGTTCGTTTATTTTGTGGCTTGTCTTCAATCCGGCTGTAAGGATGCACAGAGTTGCTTCCCTTGGTATGGGTCGATTTTGTTTTCCTTCTGTGTTGAGTTGTTTTCGATATTATATATTTTTAAAAAACTTTTTTAGACACTTATGCAACACATTTTCGCCTCTCCCTTCAAATTAAAAAAAAAGAAAAATTCTGATTATTACCAATTAAGCACCAAATTTTAAGACTATGGAAAAAATTTTGATCAAAATTATTTGTTCACTTTTTTTGCAGGATGGGTTTATTTTTCTATATAAATTTCTATAAAATTATCTGATCAGATATTTGTGTGTGTGTGCAAAATAAGAAGTCAGATAAGCATAGATGAAATGCAATTTTGTCTTATGCCTGGGTAAAGTATCACTGGTGCTATATTTATCCTACCACTATAAGAATTACCTGTATTTTGCTTTTGTGGGTCTGGAGAAAGTTTTTGACGCTGACAGTGCCAAGATAGGTTGTCGGATCGGCTTTTCGTAAACTAGGGGTAAATGAGTGGTTGGTGAAGGTTGTTCAAGCAATGCCCAGAAATGCTCAAGAATTAACAGCACAATTAGTGACAGCTTTAATGTTAAAGTAGGAGTACATCAGGATTCTGTGCTGAATCCATTGCTTTTCATTTGTGTTTTAGAAGCATTGTCCAGGGAGTTTCGTACCGGTTGTCCAAAAGAGATGCTGTATGTATTTAGTACTTGCCTGTGAAACAATGGAAGACCTACTAGTTAAGTTAAAGACTTGAAGGAATGCTATGGAAATAAAGGTCTGAGAGTGAATGTTACCACGACCAAAGTAATGATCAGTGATTGTAGTGTTAAAAAGACCCCAGAAAGAAGAAAGTTCCCCTGCTCAGTTTGTTTAAAGGGAGTCTGGTGCAACTCAATCTTTTGTGGTACTTGTAAGCATTGGGTACACAAGAAGTGCAGTGGAATTACTGGTAGGTTGAGAGGGGATAACCGTTTGTGTGCAAGAAGTGTAAGACAATGGAGATGGATGAGAACTCAGATGTGGAGAAAGTATATCTGAATGGCGAAACTATTGAGGTTGTCAAAAAGTTTTGTTATCCTGGTGAAACCATTGGAGCGCAGAGTGGAGCATGTGCAGTAAACATGCACTAGGCGGCATGTTTAATGGGTTGCATGTTTGCAATGCATGCGAATAATAGACTTGCTGCGAGTGAAGAATATTTAACTACGAAACTAGAAATCACCCAAGATATGGGAAATATCTCTGATTTTGTATTTGGCCACCCAGAATTTGATTTCTCCTTGAGAAAAGTAAGTATCTCTTTAAACAGGGGTTCATGATGAGAGATGGAGCCCCAGAAAAATTAATTTTGCTACAGATACAATGTTTCCTGCTATGGTTATGATTCACTCAGGATCTTCCAAATTTAGAGACTGTCCAGATACGGGGATCCGTTAGACGGTAGTTTTTTATGTTCATAGATTGGCAGCAGATTGGCCTTTTCAAGTGAATACTGGCTAGCCATTATCTGAAGTGGTCTTTTCTAGAGTGGTCTCAGAATGTCTATATATATTTCGGCAGGGAGGGGGGGGGCAGTCAGGGTTAATCCTCTGGACATCTCATGGTCAGTTTGATTTTCTGGGGTCTGACGGCGAGTTTTGGCTTTCTGGGGTCTGACAGGGTTTGTGTGCATCTCAGAGAGATGGGCCCTTTTGGCTCTAATTTGGTCGGGTTAAGATTTCTCATTTGCAAGTCCGTTATTCAACAGAAGAAAACGAGCATCATTGTAACCTCCAAAAAGAATAACACTTTGTTACTTGTTTTAAATGGGAGTTGCGATTTTATTTGGAAGGAGAATTCTTCAGTTGCAGCAATGACTGAGACCACGCAAATGACACTTTGACCAGTGTCAGAATCGAACAAAGACTTTGAACCGGCACAACAAGCAGATGATCACGGCCTGTGCAGAGAATGCACACAGATGCACCTTCATAGTGCTAGTGTGATAGCAAGAGTTAGGAGTGGAGGAAGTAAGTTCGGGGAACTTCTGCCATTACTAACCAGCAGAGTATTACCACTGTCGACTAACGGAAGAGTCTATCAGGCATGTGTACTCAGTGTGATGATGTATGGAAGTGAAACCTGGCCAGTCAGGGTTGAGGACATGCGTTGCATGGAGAGAAAGGATAGGAGAATAATATAATGATGCATGTGTAATGTGAGTTTTAAAGACAGGCTTAGATCTGATGACCTCAGAGGGAGATTAAATCTGGACACTATAGGGAAATGTGTATAGAACAAGAGAGTTTAATGGTATAGTCACATTGAAAGAATAGATGAGAGTGGTTGGGTCAGTAGATGTAGAACAATTGAGGCAGCAGGTTCAGTTCACAAGGAAAGGCCAAAGGGAGGAAGTGATAAAAATTGACTTGAGAGAAAGGGATAAATAAAGACCTGGGCTGAGATAGGTTAGTTTTGAAGTCAGTTTCAAAAAGTCGTCTAAAACATGCCAGCATGTAAAACAGATGTTAAACTGAATATATGTGTGTGCAAATAAAAATAAGCATGATTTCTGCAATAGAAAAATATGAAAAACGATTAATTATTTATTTAAAATAGTTAATGAAGCCGAAAAATGTAATGAATAAATTATAAATAAGTTTTGAAATCCTAAAATGATAATAATTTGGTAAAAAATTTAAAAACAAAAAGGCATCCACCTCTTATCTTCTTATCTCTATTAAATTGTGTGACCACTTTTCATGTGTCTGTATAATATATATATATATATATAGTAGAGAATGGTAGTTTGCTTGAAGCATTGCTGGGTATAGTAGTAGTAAGTTTTTGAAAGGCTGTGGGCAATGCAATTCCGGGTAAGATGCAAGTTGAAAGGAAAGGAACAAAAACAATAAAAATAAATCGAATACGATATAAGACTTACTATTTATTTTTCCTTTTTTTTCCTTTTATTTATTTTTTTTTTTTTTTCTTACATAACAGCAAGAGTGTTTTAGCTGTTCGTGTGATGTCCGGGTGATTAAAAATCACTATTTGATATTTTGGGAAAAGACATCCCTTTTTCAAAAATAATTAGACCAGAAGAAGAATAATATTTTATTCTTCTCCGACTGTGTAGAGAATAATACAAAACAAAATGGCTGCCAACATTACACTAATATTCTAAACACCAATCATATATTTAACATAATATTAAAATAAAACTTAACTTAATTTATATTTCCTGTGAAACTGCTTTTTTGCTGCGGTCTATATCTGGCAGCCATTTTGTTTTGTATTATTCTCTACACAATCGGAGAAGAATAAAATATTATTCTTCTTCTGGTCTAATTATTTTTGAAAAAGGGATGTCTTTTCCCGAAATATCAAATAGTGATTTTTAATCACCCGGACATCACACGAACAGCTAAAACACTCTTGCTGTTATGTAAGAAAAAAAAAAATAAATAAATAAAAGGAAAAAAAAGGAAAAATAAATAGTAAGTCTTATATCGTATTCGATTTATTTTTATTGTTTTTGTTCCTTTCCTTTCAACTTGCATCTTACCCGGAATTGCATTGCCCACAGCCTTTCAAAAACTTACTACTAATATATATATATATATATATATATAGATAAAGATAAATGAAAGAAGAGAGATAAATATGTATGAATGACAAATCTAGTTCAACTTCGATTGTTCAATGCAAGGTGTACTCCATAAAAACATGTTTAGTTTTCTTTCCTTAAGCCAAGGCTTTTCAAAGATTAAAATCTTATCATCAGAGGAATTACATAGATAGATAAGTAGGCAGTGGAAAAGCCAACATTCAAAATTTGAAAAGATATAAAGTAATGGAGAGTAAGAGTGTGTGTGAAAAATATGGAGTTTGTCCAGTTGGTGAATGTCCGTAGATAAAATGTCCGGTTAAAGGAGATTTAAAGATGGAAAAAAGGTTTTGTGAAGGCAGCGTTGAAAATGTTCAAAAATGAAGTAAATCCAATAGAAAGATGTTTAGTTCAATCGTAAATAGAACACACTTATTCGGATGTAATTTTGAGAATCAGGGCCATTTTAAAATACTTCCGTGGACCGAGAATGAAAGTAGTTTTTCAGAGGTTGAGAATGAGCTGTGTATATTAAACGCAGGCAATCGGGAATTTAAGTAGTGACTTCAATCGAGTCTAAGAAAAAGTGGCAGCTCTAGTTGGAAACAAAGCCAAGTGAATGAGTGGGGGAAAGGGATAAAGATAAAAGATAAGGAAGGTGGGTGATAGGGTTAGTTAAATCAACTATGACTGATGCTGGGAGAGGGGGAGGGTTAGTTTGGTTACTGTACATTGCCAGTAAGCAATAAACCAGGTGCGAGTTGGGGTGGGGTTAAAGTTGAAATAGATTTCATTCAGTACATATTTATCTCTCTTTCATTTATCTTTGTAATTGCTCTATCTCATATATTGAGCTTAAACTATTTCACTATAGGGTATATCCTCTAAAAATATACTTTTAGTTTCATATTTTTATATATATATATATATATATATATCTGAAAGGAATTTGGAAGCATTTAAACTGTAGTATAGTTATTTCTAGCTCTACAATTCTTAGCAAATAATCATGTATTGAAAGTCTTGGAAGTGATTCAATGATTTCATAAACAGAGATTAAAACAACGTTATATTAAATAAATTAGTTATAGTTTTATAACAATTTTAATCAATTAATAATTTAATTACCAAACGATTTCGTAATAATCAAATTTATTATTCAAAATCTTTTCTTTTTTTTCTTTTTTTTTTTTAAGTAATTTGGTAAAACGCACAAAAGTGACATAGGTCAAAATAATTTCCTGAGACACTGAGTATTGATTTACTCCTCTCCAGGAGTTAGGCACAAGACCAGTTTTTATCTTACTCCCACAAGTAAGATGTGACCAAGGTCGGGTCGGGAAAGTGGCGCCTCAGACAGTAAGCAATAAACTTACTCCTCCCCAAAGAGGGGAGGCAAAGCCTGGGAAGGTGGACCTCCCAGAACTGCACAGGACAGACCCATTGACTGGCGTAAATCAAGACCCGAAGGCCAAGACAACACCAGTATTGGGTGCAGTATCCATCGGAACAGATACTACACTTTGATCTTAGCCAAAAGGAACCGAGTAGGTAGAGCTAATTTAACAAAAATGGTCTAACAACATGATTTTTTGACCGATCTTTAACCAAATTATTGTGTTTACAAATACCGCAGAATTTCAAGTCGGGGATCATTATGTGTTAAACCTCCATAGCAAAGTCAGAAAAATTGGACAATAACGTTTTATAAAAAAAAAAAAACATTTTAAAAGTTTGAAAATTTGGTGCTTTATCGATAGTAATTCAAAAATTTAATAAAAAAAACATTAATAACTGAAGTTTAGAGGGGAAACGTGTATACGTCTGCCCATTTTTTTTCCTTTAAAAAATTAGATTTCAAACTTGATTTTATATCATTTTGGACCAAATTTATTTTGAGTCAATTAATTATGCTAGCACTGAGCTGTCTCTGACACCATATTCTGACACGTATTCCTAACCTCTAACTTGACTTCTAATGGAAGTTTCCACTTTCTGCTTGATTTTAACCATACATGGAAAATACCGTTTGTAACATTATTTTCACCCACCTGCATAACCTTGCTACAGTATCTGACATCAGTCAAAGAACATGCCTTGTTGAATTTAAAAAAGCATGTATTTTCAAATTGACCAAGCAATTTTAGTATCACTAACAAAAATATTTTTGCTAGTATTTTAAATGCAAGTGTTCAGTTTGCTAATTAACAGGCGATTGTGACAATTTCTTGTTGACGTATGCTACCTCCCCCAAAGAAGGAGGTAATGTCTAGGAGGATAATCTCATCACAATAGAAAAGATACTACACTACACCCAACAAAGTTCTCCCGCATTTTCTGTCCTCGCTTCTCTGGGACAGGAAGGGGTACTGGGTTTGCAGATAGGTCTGTATTCAACGTCCGTGTGAGGGAGGCTTGGGGATGCCCAACTTCACGTGAAATCGACATGCTGAGAGACTGGCTTTCCTGAGGCAAACTTTGCTAGAGGAATCTGCGTGGAACCATGCGGTCAGTATCACCTTTCCCGACCTGATTCTCGACCATTTGGTTGAGGGTCGTTGTAAGCCGAGGGTCTCCATCCATCTCCCTTCCCCCCTTTTACTCAACCAAGCACCATGAAGAAATACTTGAACATATAAAATACTTGAAGCATAAAAACTTTCACCAAAATGACCGGATTCAGCATTAAATAACTCGAAAAGGGTTGATATGCCATAAAACAAAACAACCAAACCCTTGGTGACTTGACCCAGGATAGAACCCTCGTCAAACCAATGGTTGAACACATCCGTCAGAATCGGTACAAACATGCGACAGCCTCAAATACAATTCATAGGGCAGACAATCAAGTCCCGGCGATTTGTTGCAGTCGACCTATTTCAACACAGCCAAGACCTCGTGCTCTGTAATCCTGCCTTCACAACCAACTGCTCTAGCCACATCGAGAGGGGGGGAGGGGTCAGCCAAATAGTTGTCAAACTTCTTGACCGGGAGATTGGGCAGTTGTGTGAAGCGCACCTCGAAATGCTTCCGAAATCCCTCGCAGATCTCCCGAGTTGATCCCAAGGTACATCGATCCGGGTGCTTGACTTTTCCAATATACCTATCTGAGCAACGCTTAGAAACTTCCTTACGCTCATCTGTGTCAAAGTCCACGGCTTCATTGGAAACTTTTCTCAGCCCAGCCCCTCGCGTCACTCGCTAGTCTTGTGTCGTAGGGCCTGCTTAACTAGTTCTATGCTTACAGTATAACCCTCAGCCACCACCCGGGTTAGTTTCTCTTCTAAATGCTTCTTCGCTTTGGCCTTATTTAGTGTGAGACGCTGAGCATATTTGACGGAGAAGCTTCTGATCTTAGTTTTCAAGCTAACCCACCGCTTACTCGCAGTAACTGCCTCCACGAAAGCCCACTGGATAAGTAGCATTAGCTTTTCCCGGAAGTCTTGTATCTCCAGCAAGGAGGTATTCAACTTCCAGTACCCAGCTAGTTTTGGCCTATTTCCTAACTTCAACTAGGCCATAACTAGTTTATGGTCCAATTAACCTAGCCACTTGAATGTAGGACACAATATAAAGTCTACCCCGCTTCTTCTAATTAATATCCTATCCAAATAAGTATTCAGGTAGATTTGTCCATGTTCACATCTCCCATCACAGATGATCAACGCAAAACCTGTTGACAAGATCGTATCTAGCCATCAAGTCAGCCAGGCTGGTCTCGCACCTCTCCAGCCATCTAGCTCCATGATCTTGTCTCTTTTGTGATCAAGGATGGCATTCCGATTTCCTATTAAAACTACGTGCTTCAGACACGCGACAAACGCGTCCAGATCCCAGAAAAAGGAGACCCTCTCTCAAGTGGTGCCAGGTGCATGAATCGCAACAACCCGAAACACAAAATCTTTTACGGCAATATCGTCCATGACCAGCCTGCCCCCGCATAAATATGGACAATGTAGACTGTCACACCTACGGTTCATTTTACAAGCAAGGAAACGCCCTAGCCCCGGTAATTCCTATACTTAAAAAGACGTCAAAGTCTCTGATCAGCACCTGACAATCCCTAGACAAAACGTAGTGTGTCTCTTCGATCGCAGGTACATCTATTTCGCAGGGACAAGAGATCTCTCCAGACGTGAATTGCTCAGTTTGAAGACTTCAAACTAGCCAAGCACAGAGTTATGGACTTAACTTAAACAGTGTCGCACCTGGTTCCGAAGTCTGCTCGCAAAAGGACAACGACACTATACGCAATGTGGCTAATTCTCTGGTATCCTGGCCACTGTGCGCAATGCCGCTGATGTCCAGGAGAAATGTTACTTTAAGAGCCCTATAAAAAGAAGGATGCACCAAAATTAGGACCCTTCCCTTGCATTCTCGTAAAAGTCCATCTAGGGAAGGGTCGTTGTCTTTGCTAAGTTTTGTTCCCAGCATGGACCTCTCCGCAGCCTCCAGCATTTGTCAAACAGAGTTTTTGCGACCAGCTGGAAGCCTTATGAATGTTGTCATTAGGGAGGGGGGGGGGAGGCATCCGAAAAATTGGTGAGGTTTTCTGTATCCTTGCCCCCTATTTGACGGAAGTCTGCGAGGGGTTTCAAGTTCCTTCTCTGATGATAGAATAAATCCGTGCCGACAGATAGGGGGGGGGGGGTCAATTCTACATATGTTCTTCCCCGTGTATGCTCCATGAGGGACTCGGCAATCTTTTCCTCCTTCCGTTGCTCTTATTCTTTCTTTCTCTTTTTTATCGTAGACAAAAGGCCAAGGAACTATAAAAAATAATGTTTTTATGACTAGGCATTTTTAGATGAATGAAAAAAAAAAAACTCTGATTTAATCTATTATTATATTATTTTTAAAAGAGGGTGGGTAGTGTAGTATTGGTTCTGTTGTCATAAGACCGTCCTCCATCCTCCCAGGAATTACCTCCACCTTTTTGAGGGAGTAGGGCTAATCCTCCCAGGTATTAAATCCTTCTTTGAATGTAATGTAGTATCTGTTCTGTTGTCAAAAGACAATCATCCCAGGGGCTACCGTCTCCTTTATTTTTTTTTGGGGGGGGGGAGTATCTTTTCTGTTACCATTATACCATACTCGCAGGTATTACCATCTTTTTATAGGTAGATCCTTCCATGTATTACCTTCTCTATATTGGGGGGGGGGGTATTGTAGCATTTGTTCTGTTGTCATGATACCATCCTACCAGGCATTACCTCCTTCATTGAGGAGTAATGTAGTATATGTTCATGATGTCATCCTCTCAGTCATTACCACCTCCTTTTGGGGTCAGTATAAGTAGTTCGTTCATTAAGATATCATCCTCCCAACCTAGCAAAAATATGCTCCCTTCGGTTTCATATATTTGCTAGTATATATATATATATATATATATATATATATATATATATATATATATATATATATGTGTGTGTGTGTGTGTGATTTTTTGAAGGCTTACCAAAGCATTCCGTTCAGGAGCCCAATCAACACCACAAAAGATTTTTTCATTCAAAAATTATTTATTTATCATTTTTCAAATTAAAGATTTTTTTAACTACACGTGTTTCACTACCAAGCAGGTCCTTGCTTGGCAGATCATCAGGGAAATTAAGTACCTTGAATAAGAATTACAACAACCGGCAATACACAATGTGGTGTTGCTTTAATTGAGGTCACTTAAGAAGGGAAGAAAAAAATAAAATAAAAAGTAAAAAGATAAAAAGGAAAAAATAGAGAATGTCTTAGAAGAATATCTTGCAAGATTTTCACAACATTGTTGCTACTAGGCGAAACAACAAAAAATTAGTCCCAACCAGCAAAAACAGAAGAAAAAAAATGTGTCCCAAATGCACTCAAATGAAACAGTAAAGTTATTTTGAATGAAAAAATCTTTTGTGATGTTGATTGGGCTCCTGAACGGAATACTTTGGTAAGTCTTCAAAAAATCACATATAAATGCTCTGTACCCTGTAATCGAGTATCATCGAGCTTGTTTTTATTGGACTAATCCCGGTCTTCACTGAATGATCTTTTTTCTAAGTGAAAAATCCAAATATATATATATATATATATATATAAAAACTAAGATTAGTACAAGAAGTAGAAGTATAGTTCGGCTTCAGAGAGATACACAATCTCCACTAGTAAAAGATATAGATTGTTATCAATGTCTGTCTATTTTATCTAGCGTGCTGAGTGTATCTAACATATAAATTTATCTTGTAGGCTTTTCAAAGTCAGACCCAAATAGCATTTAAGCTGACAAATCAAACTTTGCTTGTGATTAATTATTCCTATTTGTTATTGGTATGCCATGTTATTCTCAATATAATAACATACTTTGCTACAATTTATTTCAATGCTTACTTAGTCCGACCCAGACAACTGATAATATGAAACATTTTTAAATAATAACCTCCAAATAAAAGTCAGCAAGGGAGATAACTAAAATTTTTATATGGTGATGATTGCTGTTTTTGCCTTTTTATTCCAACTTTGTGTGTATTCAAGAAAATACAACACGACCGCCTGTTTGGAAAAAAAACACAAACACATGTGGTCGCTACAAAAACATAGAAATAAAATATCAAATATTCTAATTCTCTACAGCCATGTTTTTTTTTTTTTTTTTTTTTCCTGTACAAATTTTTTTTTGGGGGGGGGGGGTGCTGTCTGTGCATTCTCTTCATATTTTTTCTCCATTTTCTTTTTTAATTCTCAGAATCGTCGACCATCTCTTGGATGATTTCAAGTCTAAGATGCAGTTCCACCTCATGTGTTTCCACTGTGAAGATCTTCATGAAAGTGTGGCCTGAGGGGAGGAGGAGGAAGAAGAAGAAGAAGAAGAGGAGGAGGAGGAAGGAAACAATGAAGTCGAAAGAGAAGAAAACTAGAGGAACAGGAAAAAAGATGGAAGAGAAAGAAAAAAAGAGAGAGAAGATGAAAAAGATGACCCCCCCCCCCTCTCCCACCGAGAAAAAAAAAGGGTGAAACAGATATGGAAAAGAAACTAGTTATAAAATAGGAATGTCAAGATTTTTTTTTCAAAATAATTATAGCAACATTTTTAAAAGAGTTATGAGTGAGTCCTCAGGAAATATAAAAAATAAACAAAATTGGAGGAGGGAGGAGGGTCATTTTATGTTAAAATTAAATAGCAAACAGAACCCCACCTTAAAAATTGAACAAGTCGTTTAAAAAAAAAATTATAATCTGAAAAATGAATAATAATAATAATAATAATAATAATAATAATAAAACGTCTTTATTTAATAATTTTGAAATACAAAAAATATACGCATGTTAGCGGAAGCAGAGGACTTACCTATAGCATACTCTTCCGCCCAACTTCCAATTTAATTATTCTTCATAATAATAATAAGTAAAGAAAAAGAAAAGCCAAACATACAAAATACAAAAAAGACAACAGTAATGTAACAACAAATAGTAATCAATATATGTACAACATGCGGAAATTGTGCACTCATCACCAAATACAATAATACACACTAAAGGTCACATGCATATACATACACATATACATATGCATCATTCATATCTAATTTGAAAAAGCAAAAATATTATTAAATAACAACACCTTTACAAGTGGGGGCTAAGGGGTCTACGTTCGCCATTTAAAGTTATTAGATTGTCACCGGCACCAGGGTCAGATCATTTATTTAATTTTACTGCTAGCTTTCCTAACAGGAACGAAAGAACTGTATGAAGGACCTACGGTGGCAGTGCGAAAAAAATAAATAAAAGTAAAAGAGCCTCCCGGGCAACACCAGCTAGATATAGCTAGCTATAATATAAAATATATTGTTCATATACAAGTAAATAAATCCGATATCGGTGAAAATTAATAGTGAGAGCTGCACTTGCATAGCACCTCAGGATGAACTTCCGCTGGACTCAACATTGTCATGATGATGATGGTGATTATCATCATCATAAACTACACTAATAACTGAAAATTCTTTGAAAATATATTTATTATTAGCTGTACTGAGCCGGCGTTGCCCAGGAGTCTTTTTTACTTTCATTTTTTTTTCTTTTTTTTTTTTTTTTTCTTTTTTTTTTTTTGTTACCAAATTATTTTTTTTTTTTTAATAGGATTTTTAAAGTTAAATTTAATTAAATATTGTTTGGTCAGCAAATTATTAATTGAACCAAATTGTTATAAAACTGTAACTAATTTTGTTGAGGGAATGTTGTTTTCATCTCTGTTTATAAAATTATTGGATATAAATAGTTTCCGAAATCTTTTAATACATGAGGATTTGCTAAGAATTTCAAAGTCAGAAATGACTTTCTATTCAACAGTGTAAACGCTTCCAAATTCCTTTCAAATTTCAAAGAGTCTCGGAGTGATTCATTGTTTTTTTTTTGTTGTTTTTTTTTTTTTTTTTAATTATTAACAAAAGATTAAAATGGCGTATTTGTTTACAAATAAACCGGAGAGCATCCTGGTGGATTTAATTTCGAAATTAAATTATATTTTTTAATTGGATTTTTAAAAGTTATTTTTGGTACTTGACGCTACTGTATTTTTCATTTCAATAAATAATCGATTAATAGTAAAAAAAATAAATAAATAAAAAAAAAAATAAAAAAATAAAATAATAAAGTTATGTAGAGGCGAGAAACACACATACACAAATGTATTTCTGTCTTTGTTGGAAAATTTTAAATAAGGAATTCTTATTCCATTATTTTTTAGTGGAATTGTGGCCTCAATTTGACTTTTATTGATTCCTCTGTCCTAAGTCCTTCAGGTATACTATCAAACTCCTGTAGATTGAATAGAATGGAGGACATAATTCAAAAGTCCCAAAGTCAAACTCAAAAAGGCTTAAGAGTACACCAGCTAAGAGGTTGCTGTAGTAATAATGTTATATTATCCATCTTGAGCACCAGGGAGTAAAGATGTACTCTTAATCACTTTTTGTGGATTAGTATATTCTAAAAATGGAGACTAGAACTTTCTTTTCTTAACTAAATGGATCTCCAATTCCTTAACTAGGATTGCATGTGATTTATCTTTGTAGGAGAAATGAGAGTTTGGATTAAATTCTATCAGCAAATGGATTTAATTTCAATCTTAAATTTCTCCTTGACGTCACATCGTAAAACTGACCAATCAGCTATCTTTTTATATATAAAGTCGAGTCAGTCGGTTGACCGTTTCTTTGACTTAAATAAATCTTTTAATACAAGGTTCATACTTAAATCTGTTTCAGCAGTCAATTATGGTAAATATTGATCTGTGTTTTAAAAAAAGAAAAATTGTATCTTGATTTAATTTCTTTGGAAATGAATAAGTTTTCATATAGGGTTCATGGTTACTTTAAGATCGTCTCCCATCAATCATCCCGAAGAAACCATTGCACCTGGAAAACTATCTTTACACTTCAGCTTGAAAGTATATGCAAAGAAAACAAAGCAGAACTAAGGGCACAAGTCCATCTGTAAAGAACGGGACATTTAAAAAAAATGGCACAATGAAAATTTAATCACGAATAGAATCCTCAGTAAATAAACCTGCAATTTTTCATGCGCGTTCTTTTAGTTTATGCGTTAGCGAAAATGTATTCTAACGTGTACTTGTTGAGTATCGACTCTCCGTAGGGTAGGATGAAAGAATAACTCCAACTTGGCATTAGGAAAATAAATGATAACATTTTATTGCCTCCTTAAGTTTATCTTCATCGGGTGTGTGCCTCAACTAAGACAGAACCGTGAGAGAGGGCGGTGTTTCCGTAAACGATCTGACTCATGCCGGAAACAAAAAGAGGCTGATTCTAATTTTTTTTTTCCACGCATACGCCCGAATGTGATCGCTTGATCTTTTAATTCCGTTCACTACTCTGCCTGTGTACTCTATGACTTATATGTCCGTATCATGCTTCAAAGATCAATCTTTCTTTTATTTTTGACTAAGTATGGCACAAGGCAGCCAGCTCTGAGCATTCTTGATGCATAGATTACATAAAGCAGGTCATCTTCAATCAACAGATTTTTATCAGTTTTAAAATAATCCTTGTGATTAATTTTCAATACAACTCCGTAATTAAATCGTAGCGTTGGTCTCCTTCCAAGACCTCTAGCAATAAACATCATCTGTCTGTCTGGATACAGCTGGGTTCCAGTCCCAAATTGAATCCAGACTTTGATCATGGTGATGGGAAGAACTGGACTTGGTTAACATCTTTATTTATTTTTATTTTTTTCTTATTTACTACTTATCAAGGCTACAAGCTACTTGAGGATAAGGGTTAATGAGATGAATAGACTGACAATTGAATGATGATGAATATTATGAGAGGATTGAAGATAATGAATGGAATGAATAAAATTTGATGACTTATGAGGACGGTTTATGACAAGTATTTATTTACATCGGATTTAAAGATGTCCATGTTGTAGCCCTCAGGGAAGCAATCCTGCTGGCAATGTGTTCCCCAGATAGAAAGTTCTTGGAAATTTCATTTGATATTAGGCACATGGAGAAAGAAAAAGATCTTTGCAGTTGTAGTAGACCGGAGTTCTTGCTGTGAATGTCTTACAAGGAGGAACCAGAGATTGGAGCTCAGTCGAGCACTTTCTATGGAAATAATGATAGAGTAGAGAAAGACTAGCAGCGTTTCACTTCTGTGAGAAAGGGTCTGTAGAGAACAGAAGCGATCATTGCGAAGTCAATTTTGTACTGTTTCAAGGCAAGAAAGAGGGCTTTGAGCGGCACCTCCCCAGATGTGGCAGCGGTATACCATCTTAGGATGTAACATTAATTATTTTATTTAAATACTATACATTATTGTGTTTGCTGAAGATACCTGGGTTTCGTCCATTTGGTCATCCTGTAATTAGGAAAAATTCTGGCTTGTTCTTATTTCCGATCGTCATCAGCGAAATGTCTGAAACCGGAAGTCAAATAAGTAACGGTCATATATATATATATATATATATATATATATATATATATATATATATATAGCACTAGATAAAGTGGAAGAATAAAATAAGGTGCAAATCAAATTTTATTAGCATTCAATGTTCAAGCAAAGTACTTTAAAGTCCTTAACTCATGAGTTTTCAAAGAAAATCTTCTCCTCAGAGGACCATTACTGCAATGACATTACTGCAGGTAATAAAATTAAACTTTGAAATTCTATAAAAAAATTTACATAAAAGTATATAAAACATCAAATATATCGGCCCAAAACATACTTTTTTTTTGCTAAACTTATACAGTTCATCCAAGTCATAAAGTTTAAAACAGCTTCAAGAAAGACATTAAAGAGGTTAATTAAAAAACAATCCAGGTGGTGAATGGTATTCCAATAACGAAAAAATTATCCAGACGGGAAATTTGTTTGCTATCGATGCAGTATATGACAGTGAAAAGTGTATCCAAATTAATAAAACGATAGAAAAAACCAAATCATATGAAAAGTTCAGAAAAAAACTAACTTGGTGTTGAATATTATAATGTCCAAATTCAGGGTTCTTATGAGCTGATAGGAGTTGTGCAAACCATAACTTCCTGGTTACTTTTCTTGAACATTGAATTCTAATAAAATTTGATTCGCATCTTATTTTATTCTTTCACTTTATCTATTGCTATTAATGCTCTATCCAGTATATTGAGCTTCAGTTTTATCCGGATGTTCACTAATTAAAGATATTAGTTGCCTCTTATATCTTTTGTTGTATTAACCTTATATATATATATATATATAACATAAAGAAAGAAGCAAAATGCCTCCAAAAAACTATGTGTTAGATGCAGATATTTTTATTAAAATCAAAATAAAAAATCAAAACAATATTTTTTATTTGATTTTAATAAAAAATATCTGCATTAACACATGATTTTTTGAAGGCATTTTGCCTCTTTCTTTATGTTTAAAATTCTAAAGATGCTTAAAAAAATGAACTTCCCAAATTTATATATATATATAAGTAAATCGCACATTGAATTAATCTATAAAATTTGTAAGGTGAATAAAACAAACAAAAAAGAGAAAAAAAAACAAATGAATAGGTTTAACCAGGATTGTTTTTTTTTAACACCAGTACAAGTTACAATTTGAGCTAAATGAAGCTGTCCCCATTTACTTAACCTTAAAAAAAGTAAAAGAAATAGGTCTGCAAACATGATTTATTTAATTAAAAAATAAAGCAATGAATATATAAACAAATAAATTAAATTAAAAATTATAAAATATAAATAATTTTAAAAATTATAAATAATTTTAAAAATTATAAACAAATAAATTAAATTAAAAATTATAAAATATAAATAATTTTAAAAATTATAAATAATTTGAAAAATTATAAACAAATAAATTAAATTAAATATTATAAAATATAAATAATTTAAAAAATTATAAATAATAAATAATTTTAAAAATTATAAACAAATAAATTAAATTAAAAATTATAAATAATAAATAATTTTAAAAATTATAATAATAACAATACTAAAAACAAAGAAAAGCAAATAAAACAGTTAAAGTCTATCAATATTAAACTCAAAATGTATTCACTGTAAAATTGATTCCAATGGCCATCTTTTGCATGTTTTAAAAACAGAGTTGAGAACCTGCATTTGCCGTTATCTGAAGAAGGGATTTTCCCCGAAATATTATGTTATACGGATTTCAACATTAAGTGATATTGAAGGCAAGTAAGATTTGAAATTAAAAATTAAAAAATCATCATCATAATAATAAAAGGGGGTAAAAAACAAAAAATTCTTTTTACTTTTGTATCCGTTTTAATTTGCTTTCAATCTGCTTATATCCCATACATCTCTGCATATATATATATATATATATATATATATATATCTATATATATATTTCTAATTTTGGCTGGACACATATACCGGTTAAAAACCTTTATTATACTAGCTGTATATACCCGGCATTGCCTGAGATGTATTGAAGTCTTTTAAATGTTTATTTGTTTGTACATTTTTTAAACTTATACAGAAAAGAAACAAAATTTTAGTTCTAAGCAAGACAGATGTTTTTTTTTATTCTGTGTTATTCCTCTTGTCAATTTTGATTTTATTATTTTTACTGTAATTAGTTTAAAATGTTTCTAATAATCGATTGTCTGGGCTGGATTAAGTAATTTTTTAAATAAATTGTAGTGAAGAACGTTATTTTATTGCCAATAACACGGTATAACAATAACAATTGAAAAATGACCTTGTAAGAAACAAAATTTTATTTGTCAGCTTAAATGACACAATAACTTTATAGATAGAAGATAAAAGAACCTGAGACTTGCTTACTAATTCATTGAAGTATTTTCCTTTGACTTCAACTATTCCCCATCAGTTAAATGGAAACTCCAAAATCTTTCCTCTCTCTCATCTCCTTCCCACAAACCAATGTACATTAATCATCTCAATGTAATAAGTTTTCTTAAAATCACACTGCCATGAAAAAGAAAAGCATCTTATTATTTTTTAAATCGCCCAATTGTCGGCCTCGATACTCCGATAGCCATAAACATTTAGAATATTGGTTCATTTCAATAACGAACAAATAGTTTTTGTTTTAAATTAAAATTTTACTTAATTTTCCCTCTGGTCAGAAACAGTTGGTGCATACAACTTTTCCCATTTGGTCTGAGGGTCGACCTGAGTTGGTGTTGTTCATACGAGTCAAGGATACGTCCTCGACAATCAGTCCGTATGGTTCTGTACAGTTTTAAGAGGTCCACTCTCCCAGGCTTTACCTTCTCTCTTTAAGAAGGGGTAGTTTATTGCTAATCGCCTGAGGTGCCCCTACTGGAGAATTCCAAACAAGGTTGCTCGGGCATTTTTTGTTGGCCAGAGTACACACGCCTCTTGTGGCTTTTCAATCCCCACCTTCCGACCATGTGTCACATCTTGCCGCCGTCAGAAACGTTTGGTGTATACAACTTTTCCCATTGGTCAGAAACGTTTGGTACATACAACTTTCCCCATTGGTCAGAAACGTTTGGTGCATACAACTTTTCCCATTGGTCAGAAACGTTTGGTACATACAACTTTTCCCATTGGTCAGAAACGTTTGGTGCATACAACTTTTCCCATTGGTCAGAAACGTTTGGTACATACAACTTTCCCCATTGGTCAGAAACGTTTGGTGCATACAACTTTTCCCATTGGTCAGAAACGTTTGGTGCATACAACTTTCCCCATTGGTTAGAAACGTTTGGTGCATACAACTTTTCCCATTGGTCAGAAACGTTTGGTACATACAACTTTCCCCATTGGTCAGAAACGTTTGGTACATACAACTTTTCCCATTGGTTAGAAACGTTTGGTGCATACAACTTTTCTCATTGGTCAGAAACGTTTGGTACTACAACTTTTCCCATTGGTCAGAAATGTTTGGTGCATACAACTTTTCCCATTGGTCAGAAACGTTTGGTACATACAACTTTTCCCATTGGTCAGAAACGTTTGGTACATACAACTTTTCCTATTGGTCAGAAATGTTTGGTGCATACAACTTTTCCCATTGGTCAGAAATGTTTGGTACATACAACTTTTCCCATTGGTCAGAAGCAGTTGATGTTGATTAAGTTAAATGTAGAGGAGGGACAATTAAAACTTTAACTCAAACATATACTTTTAACAGAATATATTATATTGCATAATGTACAAAAAATTGAAGATGAAGAGATACAAGAAACAAAGATAAGAAATAAATACTAAAAGAAGTAATTCAATACAAGTTGGCTTACGTTGTAATTCTTCTGAAATTGAGAAAGAATTTGTGATTTTACCTTCTTGGGAGAAGTTTCTTTTTTTTTTTCAAGTGTTTCTTTTGATATATTCTGGAGCTTCTTGTTGCTTCCACTGTCAATCAAAAGTATTTGCTCTTTTGTCTGCTGCGATATGAGGAAGAAATTGTTCAACGTCGATCTCGGTAGTTTCCGGAAGCTGTATTCTACTGCTAGAATTAGTTCATCTGCATTGCTTGGGGCCTTTTGGTACTGAAGAGATTAAATTGCATTGAAGTATCCTAGGTCGAGCACATTCACGTCCGAATTATTTAGAGGGTGGCAAACTGATTCAGTGTTTAATCTCAATGCCTGTATATTGCTATTATTATTATTATTATTTTATTAAAAGCTGTGTTCTGCGGCTACGGTAGTCAAATCACATCCCGTAGCTGCAATCAGTCCTCTATGCTAGTCCTAGGCCATCTGGCCTTGTCATGCGCCAGTTGTCGTAGGCAATGAAGTTGTTTCGCTGTACGTAGTGGTCCTAGTCCCGCCTGCTTGAGGTCAGCACGTAGTGTGCCCAGCAGATTTGTGCAGTGCAGTGCCGTCCTAGTCGCGGTTGGTAGGCTTGCGAGCCAGTAACGGCAAAGTCTAGTGCCCTCTGTGCGGGAGTGTCAGGGTCCATTTGTAGGACATGGCCTAACATAGACCATCTTTGTTCAGCTACCTTTGTGGAGAGGGGTTTTTCGTTGTACAGCTCATATAGTGCCTTGTTGCTGATAAGTTTTTTCGGCCAGCAGTGACCTGTGATAGAACGGAGGTGTCTGCGGTGGCACACATCCAGCTTGTCAAGCATGGCTTTTGTTATTGCCCAGCTGTTGCTATTGTAGAGCATGATGGACACACAGTACGCGTTATAGAAGCGGAATCTAGTCTTCAATGGGATCTTGGTTCGTCGGCTCCAGAGTTTATGTAATGAATGAAACGCTACATTGCCATGTATACAGCGGGCTGTGACGTCTGTAGTGCTGCACAGCAGGGAGCCCAGGGTCTTGTTCTTGAGCCAGCTCATTGCCGCGGAGGGTCTTGCCTTGTGGGTCCAACTCTGTGGCTTCTGCAAGGTATACATGACTAAACTCTGTTTTCATCATATTGCTATAGTCACGTTGATACACCAGTTCCCATTAGATCATCAAAGTTAAACAACAGTATTAAGTTGCCAATATTAAGTGGGTGACCATTTGGAGAAGACTAGATGTTGTACGTAACAAAATTAATCTACAAACCAATCGTATGTACGATTTCGGCATAAAATGAGTAAGTCCGTTGGATATATGTGCGGTTGAGCATTGTCTTGCTGCAGTTTGATAGGTAGTGCAATGAATCCAGTTGGCCATTTCTCCCGAACAAAAATGAGGACTTTTTCAAATTGACGCATCTGAAGTTTTGTTATAGAATCCATGACTTTAGTGACCACGGTTCCAGCAGACCTGTTTTGACTCTTGCGTTAAGCCACCTCTTTTGTAATAAATGGCGAAATTTTAATCTTCCTATCAAAGTAATATTCGCAATATGAATTATAGCGTTGTCAAGCCACAGTTGCTAAAAACGTAAACTTTGTAATAAAACGCTTGCTTTTAGTTGCTCTGTGAGGATCACATTCATTTTTTCCGAAATAAAATTTCTTTGAATTTTGCGTCATGCAGAACCACTTTTCTTTGAAATTTCCTCGATTTGTATCTAAGTATGCGCAGCAAAATTTAACACCACTCTTCTTTCTGCTATCAAGAAAGGTTCGACGGCATTTGAGTGACGCCATTTTTTATCTTTGCGATCAATGTTGTTTTTTGAAATTCTACATACTTCGGCAGTAGATCTAAAAAGTACTTCCTTTTTCACAAGGGAATTGAGCTTAATTCTTCCTGCTGGTAGTCTTTCTTCTTTCGACCTGTAAAGTGTTTCCGGTTCGAAACGTTCACTGGCACCGATATATCAGACAAGCTTTCTAAGGCTCTTGACCAAATTCTGCCTGCAGTATTTCTTCCAATAGCGAATGTTGTTGCAACATGTTTGATAGCATCACGTTCTAGTCGACGATCTTTGAATATCCCCAGTCATGCTTGCAAGAATGCTGTTCGTGCCTTTTACGCTTTTGCTTATCTTTCGCAATATTTATCAGAATGTCTGGCATGCTGTTTTTATACCGACTGAGGTTCGCCTGTGCATCATTCTGGCAACCTAGTGACCCCCTCGCTGGTAATCCGACCCTTTTGTTGGAATGAAGAATTATCCGGTTAGGTCCGAAGAGGTGCAGTCTTTCGGGCATTACCTACTCCTTTGGCGAGGAGGGATTATTGCGGATTGCCTGCGACACACCACTGGGGAATGCCGATGGGTCTTTTGTCAGCTATTTTTGTACTAGACCAGAGTGTCCCCATGGAGAAGCTGTTTTTTTCTGGCCTTGTGCCACATTCTGCTGTAGAGGGAAGCAATTAAATCCATACCTTTCACAGTATATCCGCTTCATTTTTACATATTTATTTTGTCACTGAGGGTAGTCTGAAAAAAATCCTTAAGTATCCTTTGGTAAAAAACGGTTGTTGTTTTGTTTTTTTTATTAATAGGTGTTAAACAAAAATAGTGAATATTTTAGTTTCAGCTAGACTAATTTTTATCACACACACAAAATGAGTTGTCATAAAAAAAAAAACTAAAAGCCAGAATGGGTTCTGACCAGAGGGAGTACATGATAGTATTACATATTTTTACCATGTTTATTGAGTTTATGATAGACTATTGTCCTGTGCAGTTCTAGGAGGTCCACCCTACCAGGCTTTGCCTCCCCTCTTTGGGGAGGAGTAAGTTAATTGCTTACTGCTTGAGGCGCCCCTACCGGGGAATGCCGACGGGGCTGCCCAGGCAATTTTTAATGGTCAGAGTGCTCACCTCTCGGGCGCTGGCTTTTCAACCCCCACTTTCCGACCCGACCTTGGGTCACATCTTACTTGTGGGAGTAAGATAACAACTGGCCTTGTGCCTAACTCCTGGAGAGGAGTAAATAAGACTACATCAGTACAAAATAATAGTCACTGTGTTAACATTTCGATGCTTTGTAAAGCTAATTTTGGAGGCCTATTTAAGTTTTGAAATTACGTAATATCGGAAATGAAAATAAATTTAAAAAAAAAACAAATGAAAAAATAATCCATTCAAAAATGAATGAATAAATTTTCAAAAAAACAAATGACATTAAATTAAAATAAATTATTTTTCAGAAGTTTTTAGATGAGGATTGATAATTTGAATTATTCAGACTACTATTCTCAACCTGGTTGTTATTTTCACAAAGTCTTGGCCGATGTAACCCCGACCTTCAGATTGATCTTTTTGAAGTCGGGGAAACTATACAGAATATCGAACTGAATATCTATCGCAGTGGATTAAATCAAGGGGTCAAGAAAAACATGGGAGAAAGGGATAAAAATAGACTTGACCAGAGATAAGTTACATTGGCAGTCAATTTTTTAAAGCCGTCCAACACATGCCGGCATGTAAAACGGACGTAAACCGAATATGATGCTGATGATTATGATGTTCAGTTTTAAATTCCGTATAAGTTCCCCGAGTTCAAAAAGATCAACTTGAAAAAGGTCAGAGATTACATCGGCCGAAATGCTGTGATAATTACAACCAAGGTTGGAATAGTCGTTCAAAGAATTCAAATAATACTAAAATTGATTTGTATCTTAATAAATTACGGAATCTGGGAAAAATTAAATTTTAACAAAATCTGGGAAAAATATGTTCACAGAAGAGCCAATCGTAAAAAAAGTGACCGTCTTTTTGGTGCCGCTGTAGTCGATGGCATACACAAACAAAATGGCTGAAACCCGTAATACTTTCATGTACTAAGAAACAATTAAAAAGTAAACTAAAAACTACTTGTTTGTCAGAGAAATGCACCGAGATTCTAAGCACTTACGACACTTGCGGTGCCGATGCCAAAAATTGAGCTATTTAACAAATAATAAGACACTATTATCATGGCGGCGTGATTGTTAGGAAACACGCAATGTAATTATTTAATCAGGTGTTTTCGTAACGAAACAAGAATCAAAACAGGTAAATAAAAAAAATTTAAAAATGGTCCATTCGAATACCTCACCGATTGTGGATCATCGCTTGTGATAAAAATACAGGGTTGTGAAATATTTGTCTGCACTTGTTGATGCTTTATGGTCAGTACTAATCTATTTCAAACGATGTCGCCTTTTTCTGATTATAATAAAAGCAGGGGCAGTAATTTCTGAAAACAGCAAATTTCAGAATTTTTTTCCAAAACTATTTGTATATTTCATTCAATGGAATCTTTTGGAAGTAAATATGTTTTATTTAACAGGAAGACCGGCTTATTATATATTATATGTGGAAAAGGAAAACCGAAAATTGTTTATATATCCATCAACGTTTCGTCTTTATTTCAAGACTTTCACAAGATGACTAATTTAAAGAAAAATATAGAAGTCAAACTTTGAAAATATGTGGCGCGTCTATGACGTGAAAAGAATGCGTTTTATTTGGGGGGGGGGACAAAATATAGACATAAAAATTCATATGTTGTGCGTTTATGAAGTGGAATGAACATGTTTTTTGTTTTTTTTACATATATATGTAAGATGTGTATATATTTTTATGTACAGGATTCACTCCTAAACTGATTATTATAAATTTTGGAACACTATTGCTAGGTATAAAGGGTCAAATGTGAGCTATATTTAGATTAATTTAGTTTTATGCAAAAGGGGTAAATAGGGCAGAAGCCCCTTGTGACAATTCAGATGCCTCCGATTTTTGTGAAATGGAGCATTATATAAACCGTTGACTTCGGAACGCTCACTTTTCAAACTTTTATCGGCTGTTCTGCCGTAGCACATTTCTCAGCGTTCTAACTGCTGAGCGCTTCCTCACATTTATTTTTCAGACTTTGGTACTTGTTGCTTTTTCTTCAATCTCCCGTCCTGATGAAACCTAATAACGGTGAAACATAGATGGATATTTAATTAATATTTTGGTTTTCTTTATTTCATTTTTCACATATATGTGAGATATCTGTATATGTTGATCTATTTTTATGGACAAGACTCTCTCCTAAACTAATGAACCGATCATTATAAATTATAGAATATATATTCTAGGCAACATGATGGGCACATTAATTTATTTGTAAACTTTACCAAATTCGCCCCCTCCCCCTAAAAATCTCTTTTTTTAAAATAAGCGAGATACAAAAAATTTAAAAGTGAAAAGAATTGCCCTACATATCATTTTGAGTTATGTTATAAAAATTTAACTGGATTGGTGTGCTCGCAAAAGCATTAATATGTATGTGCGAGATAAACTCCTAAACTAATAAACTCATCATTATGAATTATGGGATACATATTCTAGGCAATACGGTGAGTAACGTGAGCACATTATTATTATTTTTTTTTTTTTTGTAAACTTTACCATTTGTGTGGTGTGTCCCAGAAACCATGCCCTATTCTCAAAAAGATAAAAAGTTAAAAGCTAATGCTATATATATTGTTTATACCCGTCCTGAGATGGGTATTCTTTTAGTATATACAGGGTGGGCAAAAATAAGGGTCCTATTTTTAAAAATTCATAACTTTTTTATTTATTGATTTTTTTTTTTTTTTTTTTTTTTTTTAGAATAAGTAAAGGACCCCTTCCGAAGCAAGCATGAGCCGTATTAGCCCTAAGGAACGTACCCTCATTTAGAAAACATTATTTTTGCTTAAAAAACTCAAAACAGTGTAAAAAACAATACTTTAGTTTTTGTAAGTTTTAAGAAGTGTTTTTCGGCTAAAATTTGTTTTGTTTATTTCAAAAAATCTCGGATGGGTCAGTCTACACACACATAAAGTTTGGTGAGTTTAACTTTTATTTTGTGGAAGTTATTCAAATTCAAGTTATTCAAATTTAAAGATAGGACCCTTATTTTGGCCCACCCTGTATATAAGACGTACCGGTGACCCGTTGGGTCACAATCACTACCACTATTTATTCCACTTTGATTTCATAAACTATGATGTATCTTTTAAGACATTCTTTTGCACAACTAAAAATAATAAGCTTCTGTGCTTCCATATTATTATTATTCACTCACGAGAAGTCACCATACTAGGTCAGTCTTTCTGTTAAACGCAACGTATGTACTTTCAAAATTTTTCATCAAATTAAATAAAGTATGCTGGATATTTATTAAGCGATAATAAATATATATATATATATATATATATATATATATATATTGTATACTAATCCATGCTAGAAATAAATGATTGAAACTCGTATCAGATGTACACGTTTGAAGCTAATATATGAATTTCATCTTTAACTGAGGAAGGAGACAGGTTCTCTGAAAATTATTACTCCTCAGTGAAAAGAAAAAGAAAAAAAATACTATATTAACATGTGATTCTAAATATCCAAGAAATGCTGGACAAAGACTAATAAACAAAACTGTGAGTTGCAGAATTCTGTATTTTATTGTTTTTGTTTTTATTTTCTTGTACATTGATTCTATATATATACACACACACACACACCATCATCATCATCATCATCATCATATTGCCTTATTTCTGTTGATCATTAAGGGTATGACTACATATCAACCAAACCATTTCATTATCACATCACTACAGTATAAATCTCTATGCATGAGTGGATGAAGTGTGTGAGGTGCGCTGAAGAAAAATTCCTACCTGTAAAATACATATACCCTTAATAGCAATAAAAGTGTAAAAATTTGGGAATTTCCTTGCTTTTGTACATTTAGTGTATATGAATTTTCATCTTAACCCTATTAAGGGCATATGATTTCAGTATACTGGCATTTTTTATAGAATGTCACTACTTTTGTAAAGGCTATGCCTCAATACAATGGTCATTTTTAAGGGTTTTTTTTTTAATTTTCTGTAAAACTAAAGTATATAGTAAACTGAAATGAAAATGCCATCAACTAGACCCTAGAACCTCTATCTCTGCCAAAAATCAGCTGAATCCATCAAATAGTTGATGAGATACAGGGTGGCACATACGTACGTACACACAGATTACATGATTTCATAATTGAACTTTCTGGATCTCTGGGTTGCCTTGACTAATGATGCTGAAATTCTACACACTTATAGAACCTATCAAAAAAAAATTTTGTGCAAAGTTTTAACTAATTTGGTTTATTGGTTTTTGAGTTATGATTGATCAAAGAAATGAGATTTCCAGCATAGGCCATTCGTGAAGTCTATTAAGGAATAGAGCGCTCTGGCACCTCCCTTGATATATATATATATATATATATATATATATATATATATATATATATATATATATATATTAGTGAGAGAGTGGACTATATAGAAAAAGCTCACGTTGTTATAAACGTTCCATCAAAGAAAATTGATTGAAATTTAAATATTCATTCATTAATTGCTGAGGTATGTCAAGAATGCATCTCATATAAATAGCTTTAGAAATAACGAGCTGTATCTACCCGGACTGCAGTGAAGTCATTTAGCTTTTAATTTGTATTTGTTTGCACATTTTTTAACTTATACAGAAAAAACTGGCATAGACAATATACCCAATTTCTGGCTGAAAAAACTAACCACACTTCATAGCCATTATAGTAGCTGCTTCATCAAACTGTTGAAGGGTGAGGAGGCCACATCAGCATGGCTAGTAAAATATGATACGACCCTCATACCCAAAACGAGTGAGACACAAAACCCTACAATTTTCAGATATTGACAGTTTTCAGATATTGCTGAATTTTCTATCTGAATGAAAACATAACTTTTTTTAACAGTTATTTAGTATTATTGAACAGCAGAATGATTCAGTAATGGGAAAATTTGTTGCTGATATAAAAAATGGTGTCCATCTGTAATTGCTATTTGCTGCAGAAAAGAAAGATGTCTTTGCGAGAAATATTCTGAACAGGATTAATTGTATTTGCAAAAAAAAATTTAAGTGAATTAAAAAGATTTTCTTTTTAAAAACATGGACCAACACTAAAGAAAAGGAAATGGTTATTCAGAATAAAATATTGATATTTTAGAACGGAATCTATTTAGATCTAAAATCGAAGATCCTGTCAAGTTAACTTTACATATTACTAGCAAATATATGCGACTGGAGGGAGCATATTTTTGTTAGCCTGGGAGAATGATATCATGATGAACAAACATGTACTACATTGAGGAAGTAATGAGAGGATAGTAACACTAACTGCCCCCCCCCCCAAAAAAAATGTAGAAGTTAATAACTGGGAGGATGTTATTACAACAGAACAGATACTACACTACCCTTCTACTAAAAATGGAGAAGGTAGTTCCTAGAAAGATGGTCTTATGACAACAGATACTACATTACCCCCTCCCACAAAGGAGGATGTAATACCTGGGAGGATTACCCCCACTCCCTTAAAAAGGAGGAGGTCATTACTGGGAGGACGGTCTTTTGACAATAGAATCGGTACTACACTACCCACCCCCATTAAAAGATAATACAATAATAGATCAAATCAGGGTTTGGTTTGTTTGTTTTTTCATACATTTAAAAATGCCTAGTCATAAAACCATTATTTTTTTCGCCCATACTTCTTGGCATCTGTTTTAGAGACCGTTGGTTTTAAAGCGGACTTCCGCAAATGGATCTCTGTTCTGTATCACTTGCCGACGGCAGTGATGCAGGTAAATGGAATACGTTTGCAATCTTTCGCTATTTGCCGGTCGGTGTTTCAGGGCTGTCTGATGTTGTCCCTGCTCTACATCCTTGTATTGGAACCACTACTTCGCAAGCTAATAAGCAGGGAGGCAAGTTAAGTCCTGCACCTAATCACCTTGCCTGGCTGGATACGAGCCAGGATTTCCACGTTCGCCAATGACATCACCGTATTTATTTTGTGCTTCCGAGAGGGTGATAGAGGCGCTCACACGTTACAAAACGTTCACAGGGGCCCAAATCAACCGCTGCAAGTCAATCAGCCTGCGGTTGGGTACCTGGAGCGGTGACACCACCTTTCAAGTTCATTTCTATGGACAGATCTCCCGGTTCAAATCTTTAGCTTGTGGTTCAGACCGGGCCTCCAGCTTGAGAGGAATTGGTCGGAGATATAGTCAAAGGTCGAAGCGTTGGTTAACACTTGGCTTCGAAGGAAACTCTCCTTTAAGGATAGAGCTGAGGCATGCACCATTTACATCTTTCCTCTCATCCTTTACCGATTGGCCGTACTTCCTCTGCCTACGAACCGCCTAAAGGTCCTCCAGGGCCTTCTGTCCGCACTTTTCTGGGACAGGAGGAAGCACTGGGTTTGCAAACAGGTCTGTATTCAACGTCTGTGTAAGGGAGGCTTGGGGATGCCCGGCTTGACGTGTCATCGACACGCTGAGAGACTGGCTTTCCTGAGTCAAACTTTGACAGAGAAATATGCGTGTAACTCCGCGGTAGGTAGCGCCTTTCCTGACCTCATTCTTGACCATTCGGTCGTACGCCAAGGGGCGAATCGCAATTCTTCAGAGAGTGATGAGCCGCGCTCAAAAAGCTTCCTCAGTCCAGTGACCTTTCTCGGTCTTTTAGAAAGGAACTAGTTTTAGATCCCGGTATCTATATAGGAATGTGGGGTGTTTGGTCATTCTTGCCAGTTTTTGATATTGCTTTTCAATTCGTTTCCATTTCTGTATTATTAGAGGTCCGTACCAATTTGATATTATGTTTCAGAATTCGGCCGAAACGTTGTGAAAATAACATCCAAGATGAAAACAGTAGCTTAAATAATACAAAATAAATCAGATTAGATTTTGACCGATTTTCTGATTATCGCATAAAGAATGGGTTGCATGGACACTATTGGGAGCTTTCAGATGAGATTTTTAAAAGAATCTGAAATTATTTTTTTGGATTGTGTGATGAATTAGACACTAGCTCTACCTAACCGGATGCAGTGAAATAATTTTATTTTTACTTGTTTGAACATTTTTAAACTCAAGGTAGACAATTCTTATAATATTCTTCAATTTAAAATGAGTTATGCCCTTGCTGATTTTCAGGTGATTATTTAAAATGCTTCATATGAGCATTCGCCTAGGCCGAACTAAGTGATTTTTAAAATAAATTGTAGCTCAGTACGTTATAACATTGCCGTACAACAATAACAAATGAAAATTGGCTCGTCAGAAGGAAAGTTTAATTTGTCTACTTACATGCTACATGGGTCCGACAAGATAACTTTATATGTTAGATTACAGTGTTAGTATTTTTTTTTTATTGCTACTGCACCACGTAAGGATCTTTGAGTTATCAGAGTTCGGGTATCTTTTACAATAATCCGCAGAGTGAAAACGCTCAAAAAACAAATATACAACAAATAAAAGTAACTGTAGCCGATAAAAGTTATTTTCCAACTTATCTGTGACATTTGTTTGTACTTTTAAACCGTTCCAACTGCTATTTATTAGAAATCAATATTTTTGTCACACGAACATTGGACAAAAAAAAAATGGCGATTGGGGGGGGGGGGTATGGTAAGGAGGTAAGGCCGAGACGCCATTTTTTCTTAGTAAAAATACGTGCAAAAAAAAACAAGAATTTTTTTTTTACATCTAATAAAAACCCATTTATACTACATAAAAATACAAACAAATTTCATAGGTAAGTAGGAAAATATCTATTCTCGACGTAGGTCACCTTCACTTGTTGCATATTTATTTTTTTTACCCCGTTCGTGTTCGTTTTTTTGGACCCCGTTAGCGACTCTGCGGATTATTGTAAAAGATACCCCAGAGTTCTTTTAAGGGGTCTGTTAAAGGGAGATTATCCAGGAAGTTTATCCCAACAGTATTTTTGCTGAGATATCGATGGAGAAATAAATGAGTTAAATTTCATGTAGTGGATAAAGAAAACCCTGTTGGATCAGTGAGTGGCTAGAGATCGCCCAATTGTTGACTTCAAATCGTCAGGCTTGGTCAGCCTTCGTGAGGGATTCAGTGGCAACGATGAATGGAGCCGGCTCAACCCTGTTTCAAACACAAGCAAGTACAAGTAAATAACCGAAACCGGGTGATCACCTTTACAAAGATAACATTCGAAAGATGTGAATGAAAAAAAAATTCAAAGTAGAAATGATACTAAAAAAAATGGAAATTTCAATGTAAAAAAAAACTTTTTTAATTGCTATTGTAGCACCATCACTACCACTATTTATTCGACTTTGATTTCATAGCTTCAAAATTTCAGTAAGACGTATTTCGTCCTTTAAATGAAAAGAGGAGGGGGGGTAAAATAATTGAAGTGACCTAAACACAATCTTTAATTAAAAAAATTTTTTTTTTTTAATAAAATAAATATTTTATATTAACATTCATTCTCTCATTTTTCAATTTTTTTTTCAATCAGTGGTTAAAAATAAATTGTTTTCACTTCCATTGGCCGTCCCTATATTAGTTCAACTAAGTACCGTTCAGTTGTTAAGTTGGACATTTGCAATGAGTGTTGAATAAAAAAAAAATGTAGTGTCGACAGACATTTTGTAAACATAAATTTTCTTCTGTTTTAAAAAATTTTTTTTTTTTATTCTGTACCCATCAACCTTCAATCTGCTTTTTTTAAATTATTTATTTTTGTTTGTTTTTTTGCTTTGTTTTTTTTTTGTAATTAACTGTGCCTCGTATTGCGAGTCAGTTTTCATTGGAAGTTTGGTCATATGATTCATTGTCTCAAGGTCACAAAGTCTAGAAAAATACAATTGTTTCATTATCTTACTGTAAGTTTCAACAATGTGTTCATCTTCTTCTACTCATGCTAAGGCCAGTGTCACAAATCAGGTATTTGACGAAAGTGTTTGCTAATCTTAACTCAACAAACTTGTCTTGGAGTGGTTTCTCTTGTTTGCAATTTTGCAAAGCTTGCTGTTTGTTACTTATAATTGCCTACCTATATATATATATATATATATATATATATATATATATATATGGGAAGAGAAGGATGAAGGTAATCCGACGTGATGGGAAAATGAAAAAGGAAAACCAAAAAAATGGATGTTTTTTATGTGTACATCAACGTTTCGTCTTTATTTATAAGACTTCATCAGGATGATAATATAGAGAAAAAATGTCATGCAAGTACAGATACATGTAGGGTAGACATATTGGGAGGAAAAATAAAATAAAATAATGGCCACTACTGGGTGGACGTCCGTACTTGTTGGAGAATAAAAATGAATGTTGAAGAAAATGAGTGGGGAAAAAATGGAAGGATGGGGTGAGCAAGGACTACTGTGGCTGGTGGTAAGAGAAAGAGGTGGGGGATGAGCAGGGGTAAAGTGGATGGCAGAGAGGGAGTGGAGGAGAGGGAGGAGGGAGGTGTTTGACCAGATGGCTGCGGTCAAGATTGAAGGGGAAAAGTAAGTTGGAATGTTTGTGTATGGGGGTGTATGCAGGGAAAGGAGGATGGGTAGAGAGGGAGGAGGGCTGTGATTTTGGTGGATGGGCGAAAGTTATGGTCTTAGAGAGCGTTATGAGAAAATGAGGGAATTTAAGAAGGGGGTATGGGAGAAAATAGTTGAGAGGGAGAATGGGTGAGGGGGAGAGGGAGGATTTGTTGTGATAGGGTGTGAAATATTTGAAATATTTGGAAAATGATAGCAATGAGTGAGGGAGTGGAGGGGTGGAGGAGGGCGGTGATTGAAAGGGTGGGTATGGAATATTTGAAATATTTGGAACATGAGAAAGTTTATTGCCTGATCATAGATAACTTTTATTTTCATCTCTAACCTTTATGACACTCTTCCATTTACCCACACCCTTCCTTTTTCTCCTTGAATCTTCACTTTCTCCTTACTTTTTCCGTTTTTCCCTCACATTTTTAACACTGCAGTCCAAATAAACTTTCTCATGTTCCAAATATTTCAAATATTCCATGACCGTCTGAGATTGTTGTTTCCCTTCGCTGATGAGAGCCATAAGCTTGAAACGACGTCTTATGTAGGTAAAATATTTTTTAGAAATATCAAAAATAATTTAATATTATTATAAGCCCCTTCCAAGTAAAATTGAAAGTAGACCACTGTCGGAAAGATTAAAAATAAATATTCACCTAAAAGCTTCAGTGCAATGCTCCGACTCTGTTGTCGAGTGCTATCGAATGTTTAGATGTCAACACTCGCCGCTTTCAGTGTAAACATCACTTCATTTCTCCGTTATTACGTGACGATCCCTCGTGGCCTAATGGAACACCTACATATTCGAGATCTATCTGTGAACGGGGTTCGCGCCTTATGACTGTCTGAGATTGTTGTTTCCCTTTGCTGATGAGAGCCATAAGCTCGAAACGACGTCGTACGTAGATAAAAATATTTTTAAAAATTTTTTATATATATATACAGGGTGATTCATAAGTCACTTCACTTAGCTATTTAAAATGATTACCATATGAAGCACAAACATACTATGAACTTTTGATAATTGTTTTCTTACTCTCTAATTACTGCTATTTGTTATTTTAAATTTGTTCGTTTATATATTTGTTTCTATATATATTTATTTCATAATCAATCAAATATGCTACAAAGAGTCGTAAATTCCTTGCAAAAAAGAATGGAGCTATGCATGCAGAACGAAGGTGGAAATTTTGAAAATTTGCTGTCATTTTAAACTCCCATAAATGAATTTGTTGAATAAACTTTCTGTTTTGTATTACCGTATTTTTTAACTTTAGAATTTCAAAAATAAATAGCTAAGTGACTTATGAATCACCCTGTATATATATATATATATATATATATATATATATATATATATATATATAATTAACTTGTTACAAATATCCAGGGGGTATGAATCCGAAGGAAGTTGAAACCGGGTTTATGAGAGTGCTCAATGAAAATTCAGAGCAAAATATATTTATTTTTTTATTTTATTCCATTAGTTGCGACAAAACAAGTTTCGTTTCATTGGTGCAAATAGCTACCAACTCATCGGGCTAAGCGATGGAATTCAAATGGCAAAAGTTCACCTTAACGGGAGATTGAAAATTGAAAATACATTGGAGGGGGAGGGGGACAGAGTTGGGGCTTTGTCTATAACGGTGACATGGGACATGAGAGGGGAGGGGGAGGACCCCAACAAGTCGTGTTTCAAATTATTACGTGGGAGGTTTTTCACGTGTCTGTGCTGTGATGATCTCAATCTCGGCCGGGGTGGGAGGAAGGGAGATGGATCGACGGCCAGAGTGAGTTAAATTTAAAATGAGAATAAAATTATGATTACAACCGTCAATCCTATTTTATTTTAATTCTAATAAGTAATTATCATGAGGATAAAAATGTTTGATAATTTTAATTTAGGGTATTAATTGCTACTTTTGCATTTTATTTATTTTATTTTAATGTTTTGTTTATTATTTGTAGTGAATTTTGTTGTGATTATATTTTTTAAATTGTGATTATATTATACCGAGATCAATACTAGTGGAATTATTTTATAAGAGAAGTTTTCTGGTGTTACCAGTTTTATCATTAACAATGATAACGCCTGCCAATCATACCTACGATAGTTGCAGTGATAACAGCCTTGATAAAAGCCTTAATAAAAATAAAAATAAAAATAAAGATAAATATAAATAAAATTAGAATAAAAATAGAGATAACAAGTTTGTAAGGATATTAATGATAATAACAATAATAATAATAATAATTATAATAATAGTATTAAAAAATAATAATAATAATAATAATAATAATAATAATAATAATAATAATAATACTAATAATAATAATAATAATAATAGCAATAATGATAATAAATATCACCATCATTGCTATCTTGCTACCTGTGAAGTCATTGGGCGAAATAAGTCGACAAGTGATGGTAGGCCTTTTTATTCTACTGCCAATAACAAGGACTAAGTACCAGTTAATAATTAAGTGTTCAAGGTAGTGATCGAGGGGTTAAGTAATTGAGATTAGATTAGTCCAAGTGATATCAGTGTTGATAGCTGTCCCAGTTATGGGTTTATGTTAGAATTGGTAGTATGGCCGAGAGGCTATTGAGGCTGTGCATTATAGGTAGTACGTAGAGATTTGATGTTATTGGTAGTTTAGAGGGGTGGTTATATATTTATAGATTCATCATGACTTGTTGGGGTGGGATTGGTTGGTAAATTTGGGTGGGTGGGTAGGGGGTTATAGTGTGTTTTGGGGTAGTGTATAGTGGGGGTTTAATGTTATCATTCATTTTTGTAAAAGCTTTTAATTTTATTTTGATGTGGGGTTAAGGTGGGGTATGTGGGTTGCTAAGGAGGTAGAGTCTACTATGTTTACAGTTGATAGATGTCTCTTGTTTTCTATTTAAGAGTTTGTTTTTGTCCTTAAAGTGGATAATTTCCAGTTTTTCATTTAAGCAGAATCTACATGGAGAGTTTATTGATTTGCAGGTGCTGGATTTTTTCAAGATTTTCCACTTTATTATGGGAGTTTCTTTTTTGGTTTTTATTTTGTGGTAGTGTAGTGAAAGTCCGGTTTGGCCAGGATGGTCTGGGTTGTTGAAGGAGAGTTTATGGTTGTAGAATCTTTCCTTGAAGTTGTTGCCTGCCAGACCAATATAATAGTTAGTCTGGGATGGGTTTTCAGTTGAGGAGATAGATGCCTCATAGACCACTTGGGTTGATAGGCACTTTTGATTTAGGGGGCAGTTTGATTTGTTATTACAGTTGCATGTTTTTTTAGAATTTGAGGTTACTGGGGTGTTTAGTATTTTCATGTTGTGCTTTTTTATGATTTTTTCTAAGTTGTCACCACAACAATAGCTGAGTTTTAGTGTATTCTTGTTAAAAATTTTATGGAGTATGCTGTTATTGGGGAAATGAGTGTTTATTAAGTTCAGGAATTTATTCCCTATTTTAGTTTTAGTTGAGTTGTTAAATGGAGGTGTATACCAGATAATTTTCCTATTCCTATTTTTTTTCCTATTAGGGTTATTTTGTGTAGTTGGAATATACTCTATTTTGGTATTTTTGTATCCACTCTCCTTTAGTGCTTTATTATAAGCTTTCTTATAAGCAGACAAAGCTCATAACTTTTACAAACTTACTAAAACGAAATACCAGAATTTAATTACACAAAATATCACAAAAAATTATAAAAAATCTGATCTTAACCTAATCGATAAAATCAACTCAGATAGTAAAACTATAACTGATAAACTCAAGATTAGCGATAGAGTAGGTAAACTAAAAACAAAAGAAGCATATATACTATTAAAAGATCACAAAACTAATTTCCACACTAAACCTCAAACCAGGCTTATTAATCCTACCCGACAAGAGATAGGCAAAATCAGTAAAAACATCTTAGAAAAAATAAATAAGCAAATTAAAAACACCTACAACTTAAACCAGTGGATCAATACCGCAGAAACCATAAGCTGGTTCAATAGAATTAGAAATAAAGATAAATGCTCTTTTATACAATTCGATATAGTTAATTACTACCCCTCAATAACCAGAGCACTCTTCGAAAATGTCATAGAATTCGCCACTCTCCTCTCTAATATCTCGGAAGACGAAATAAACATAATCAAAAAATGTCGAACCACAGTACTAATAAATAACAAAGAACAATGGACAAAGAAAGACCATTTCTCTTCATTCGATGTATCTATGGGCTCTCTTGACTCTGCCGAGGTAACATACTTGGTTGGCCTGTACTTACTATACAACCTAACAAAAGATCTCGAAGTCGATTCAATCGGCCTCTACAGAGATGATGGCCTAATGTACGTTAAAAACACAAACGGACAAAAATGTGAACAAACCAAAAAAATAATATCCAAAGAAATGAAACGAATAGGCCTAAAGGCTGAAATAACATCAAATGTTAAACAGGTCAATTTCCTCGATATTACCTTCAACCTCAATAGAGATACTTATGAGCCCTATGCTAAAGATAATCCCTACCCCCTTTATGTCAACCCACTATCTAACCACCCTAGATCTGTAAGTAAACACATCCCGGAATCAATTAGTAGAAGGATTAGCAACAACTCCTCCAATATAGATATCTTCAATAAACATAAGAACTTTTATAATGAAGCACTAAAGGAGAGTGGATACAAAAATACCAAAATAGAGTATATTCCAACTACACAAAATAACCCTAATAGGAAAAAAAAATAGGAATAGGAAAATTATCTGGTATACACCTCCAGTTAACAACTCAACTAAAACTAAAATAGGGAATAAATTCCTGAACTTAATAAACACTCATTTCCCCAATAACAGCATACTCCATAAAATTTTTAACAAGAATACACTAAAACTCAGCTATTGTTGTGGTGACAACTTAGAAAAAATCATAAAAGAGCACAACATGAAAATACTAAACACCCCAGTAACCTCAAATTCTAAAAAAACATGCAACTGTAATAACAAATCAAACTGCCCCCTAAATCAAAAGTGCCTATCAACCCAAGTGGTCTATGAGGCATCTATCTCCTCAACTGAAAACCCATCCCAGACTAACTATTATATTGGTCTGGCAGGCAACAACTTCAAGGAAAGATTCTACAACCATAAACTCTCCTTCAACAACCCAGACCATCCTGGCCAAACCGGACTTTCACTACACTACCACAAAATAAAAACCAAAAAAGAAACTCCCATAATAAAGTGGAAAATCTTGAAAAAATCCAGCACCTGCAAATCAATAAACTCTCCATGTAGATTCTGCTTAAATGAAAAACTGGAAATTATCCACTTTAAGGACAAAAACAAACTCTTAAATAGAAAACAAGAGACATCTATCAACTGTAAACATAGTAGACTCTACCTCCTTAGCAACCCACATACCCCACCTTAACCCCACATCAAAATAAAATTAAAAGCTTTTACAAAAATGAATGATAACATTAAACCCCCACTATACACTACCCCAAAACACACTATAACCCCCTACCCACCCACCCAAATTTACCACCCAATCCCACCCCAACAAGTCATGATGAATCTATAAATATATAACCACCCCTCTAAACTACCAATAACATCAAATCTCTACGTACTACCTATAATGCACAGCCTCAATAGCCTCTCAGCCATATTACCAATTCTAACATAAACCCATAACTGGGACAGCTATCAACACTGATATCACTTGGACTAATCTAATCTCAATTACTTAACCCCTCGATCACTACCTTGAACACTTAATTATTAACTGGTACTTAGTCCTTGTTATTGGCAGTAGAATAAAAAGGCCTACCATCACTTGTCGACTTATTTCGCCCAATGACTTCACAGGTAGCAACATAGCAATGATGGTGATATTTATTATCATTATTGCTATTATTATTATTATTATTAGTATTATTATTATTATTATTATTATTATTATTATTTTTTAATACTATTATTATAATTATTATTATTATTATTGTTATTATCATTAATATCCTTACAAACTTGTTATCTCTATTTTTATTCTAATTTTATTTATATTTATCTTTATTTTTATTTTTATTTTTATTAAGGCTTTTATCAAGGCTGTTATCACTGCGACTATCGTAGGTATGATTGGCAGGCGTTATCATTGTTAATGATAAAACTGGTAACACCAGAAAACTTCTCTTATAAAATAATTCCACTAGTATTGATCTCAGTATAATATAATCACAATTTAAAAAATATAATCACAACAAAATTCACTACAAATAATAAACAAAACATTAAAATAAAATAAATAAAATGCAAAAGTAGCAATTAATACCCTAAATTAAAATTATCAAACATTTTTATCCTCATGATAATTACTTATTAGAATTAAAATAAAATAGGATTGACGGTTGTAATCATAATTTTATTCTCATTTTAAATTTAACTCACTCTGGCCGTCGATCCATCTCCCTTCCTCCCACCCCGGCCGAGATTGAGATCATCACAGCACAGACACGTGAAAAACCTCCCACGTAATAATTTGAAACACGACTTGTTGGGGTCCTCCCCCTCCCCTCTCATGTCCCATGTCACCGTTATAGACAAAGCCCCAACTCTGTCCTCCTCCCCCTCCAATGTATTTTCAATTTTCAATCGCCCGTTAAGGTGAACTTTTGCCATTTGAATTCCATCGCTTAGCCCGATGAGTTGGTAGCTATTTGCACCAATGAAACGAAACTTGTTTTGTCGCAACTAATGGAATAAAATAAAAAAAAAAATATATATATATATATATATATATATATATATATATATATATATATATATATATATACTAGCAGGAAGACTTGTTCGGGATTGAATGAGGGTCACTATTATGTACGTTTTCATTATGCTCATAACACCGTATTACTTTCTTTATTTTTACCGCCCCCGCCCCCTCTTCCTAATATAGTCGGAAAAAGCTAAAATGTTGGAAAACTCTCTGAATCAGTGTCTTATCAATATGGTTTAAATTTCATCAAAATCGGATATACATATTTGAAGTTTTAAGAGGGTTATGCCCCCATGGTTTACTTAGAGTTTGGGGAACATAGATATTCGGGACCACTTCCATTGTCTTCCCCAGAGAATGTTATACATATGATATAAATTTTATCAAAATACGATATATTTGAAGTTTTAAAGGAGGTTCGGCCCCAATAACTCCCTCAGGTTAGTAAGGCACTTAGAGATTCAGGACCACTTCCATTGCCTTCCCCAGAAAATTTTATACATATAATTTAAATTCAAAATATTTGAAGTTTTAAGGGGGTTATGCCCTCATATCCCTCTTAGGGGTGCACTTAGAGATTCGGGAACACTTCCGTTGTCTTCCCCGTTAAATTTTACATACGAATACATTTTTAGATTTTATGTAGATTCTCTAACCTTTCTTTCTATAGGGAACACACAAGCATCACAAAGACATTGGGTTTTACATATATACATATATGCTTGTTCTCTCTCTCTTTAATTATATTCATCGATAATTATATTATTTCTTATATATAGGTATATATCTTTGGGTGGATGGGCTCACTCCATCTAACAACACTGATAATTCTTGAAACGGCAAGACAGCTGTCTGTGGATAACTAAGCACTAATATGCACAATACTGCTGTACGGCTGCGAGACGTGGCCCCTGCGCAAAGAAGATCTTCACACACTTGATGTCTTCGACATGTACTGCATCCTACACATCTGCCTCACTGACCAAATCCAAAATCACACCATCCGTGCAAGATGCAACACCACCTGCACCATGGAATTTCTTCTGAAAAGGATACTTTGCTGGGTTTGACACATTCTTCAACAGCCTGGCTGGGGAAGAATTCATCCACAAGATGGCTGGAGGAAGTACAAAGGCAGCCAACTGAAGACATGGATTAAAACAGTGGAGATAGACCTGTATTGATTTACTCCTCTCCAGGAGTTAGGCACAAGGCCAGTTTTTATCTTACTCCCACAAGTAAGATGTGACCCAAGGTCGGGTTGGGAAAGTGGGGTTTAAAAATTGCCTGGGCAGCCCCGTCGGCATTCCCCAGTAGGGGCGCCTCAGGCAGTAAGCAATAAACTTACTCCTCTCCAAAGAGGGGAGGCAAAGCCTGGGAGGGTGGACCTACTAGAACTGCACAGGACAGACCCATAGACCGGCGTAAATCAAGACCCGAAGGCCAAGACAATACCAGTCTATGGTGTGCAGTATCCATCAGAACAGATACTACACTTTGATCTTAGCTAAAAGGCCAAGATTCGACCCCTCGCAATCTGGCAGTTGGTCCCCGCAATTTTGGTATTCATCGCTGGAGCTGGGAATAGCTGAAGTATGCCGAAGACTCAATTTATTTACCTCCCCAGGGGGTTTGGCACAAGGCCAGTTTTATCTTACTCCCACAAGGTAAGATGTGACCCAAGGTCGGGTCGGGAAAGTGGGACTTGAAAAGCCAGCGCCCGAGAAGGTGAACACTCTGGCCATTAAAAATTGCCTGGGCAGCCCCGTTGGCATTCCCCGGTAGGGTCGCCTCAGGCAGTAAGCAATAAACTTACTCCTCCCCAAAGAGGGGAGGTAAAGCCTGGGAGGGTGGACCTCCTAGAACTGCACAGGACAAACCCACAGACCGGTGGAATCAAGCCCCGAAGGACAAGATGACACCGGTCTATAGGGTGCAGTATCCATCTTAACAGATACTACACTTTGATCCCGGCCAAAAGGCAAGACTCAACTGCCAGTCAGTGTGAGTAGATTGTCTTGACGCATTTGGAGCCAGCTCAACCGGCTCTGGATGAAAGTTACAAGTAAGTTAAAAAAAGAAACGAATTATATACGTAATTTGTTGGTGGATTTCAACCGAAATTATTCCAATGCTGTCTACGAAATAAATTTTAAACAGATAACACATTTTTTATTTATTGTTTTTGTGGGGTAGGCCAAAAATTAAAAATAAAAAGAAGAGAAATACATTATCTAATCAACTGCAGGCTAGCAAGCTATACATACATATATATATATATATATATATATATTAAAAAAAGCTCTAATATATATTGAGCACTTTTGAAAAGTATTGGTTTTGTTCATTTTGTTAATATCTGAACTTAACTGATATATATATATATATATATATATATATATATATATTAATTACACCATACATTTGTATGGCTTATATATATATATATATATATATATATATATATATATATATATATATATATAAGCTATATATATATATAAGCTATATTTATATATATATATATATATATATATATATATTAATTACACCATACATTTGTATAGCTTAATAAAAACAAAAAAATGAGTTGTTTATAACCCATCAGACAGGTAAGACCGAAATCGCAACACGTTGGTTAACAGTGCTCTCTGGTAACCACCGGGCTATGAAAGTTATGAAATATATTGAAATAGATTGTGCTAAAAGTAGTATAATATGCATAGTAGGGGAGAGAGAGAGAGAGAGAGAGAGAGAGAGAGAGTAAGTATAAAAGAAAGTCTTTTGAATAGCGAATCAAAACGGCACAAATGAAGAAAGTTTAGGTTGAAAATGTAGAGTAACTAACAGATTATAGCAAGATCCAAAAAATAAAATACTAACGGTGATACGACGAAATACTTATTCTATGAAGAAGAATTCCCGGTATAAATGGGTGGCAGTGATAGTAGATCTGAGTGTGAGAGGGAAAATACCCCCAACTTCCTGTATGGATTACTATGTTAGGAGAAACGGTTGAGCTGGAAGCAATGAAGAGTTTGAATGCAAAATGCGATAAACGCCATTTTCAAAATTACGAAACTATCACTACAAAAGGTATTGCATTTCAACATTCGCTCACACACCAAATCATGTTTTACATAATATGATACCAGAATAAAAAATCTTTTCGCTTTTAATTAAAATAAACTTTTAGTCAAAGTCTAAATTTAATATATTCGTTCTTTTATTGCTTAATGTCTCAATTTAAACAAATTGGATTTATCGTGTTTTGCATTCAAATGTAAAAATTTATATAAAACGAATGAAAGGAATGCATAATTTTCGAAAACATGCATCAAGAATTGGTCTAAATGTCTGCTGAAGTAGATTCGTGTATACAGGTTTTTTGATAGAAAGCTATAATGGCCAATGAAATAGGGGGAACCACTTGACTTTATTATAAAGATTACAAATGAACTCTCATAAAGAAAAGAATGGAAAACGTAATTGTAAGTAAATCCAGGACAATAAATAAAAGCAAATAAGTAACATTAACTCTTACTCAAAGAATAAGAGTTATTTCCCTTGGAATGAAAGGTCGCTGATTTTTATTTTAGGATGATGAAGTAACAATTTCAATATTAGCAAATGCCAGATCGGAGAAGTAATTTTTTGAAATAAACTGTATCGAAATACGTTATTATATTGCCAATAACACGGTACAACAATAGCAAATGAAAATTGGCTAGTCAGAATCGAAGTTTGATTTGTCAGCTTAAATGCTATTTAAGTCCAACTTTTAAAATCCAGATGACTTATGCAGCAGAAGGAATCAAGAGAAAAACAGCGAAAAAGACTAAAATAGGACGTTGAGAGTGTATGCCATTGTTGCTGCGCGTTGAGTATCATTAAACTGTTAGCGCTCAGAAGAGTAGGTGTTTGACTGAGCTCCAATCTCTGCCCCCCCCCCCGTAAAAAATTCACAGCAAAAAACTTATCTAGTTTCAATCACTGTAAAGAATTTTTTTCTTTCTACCTCCATGTACCGAAAACTAAACGGAACTTCCATGAACAAAGTTTTTTACAAGAACGTCCGCCCGTGCAATACAAAACCACGGGGCTGCTTTCCAGCCGAATGCAACATGATCGTTTTTAAGTCCAATGTTAACAAATTCTTGTCGAGCCGCTCACTTAAATAATCAAATTCTAACCATTTAACCTATCGTTTCTAATCCTCTCATACTGTTGTTCATCACCAACTGACAATCTCATTAACCCTTATCCTCGAGTGGCCTTTTGGCCTTGATAAGCGGTGACACATTGGCAAAAAAAAAGAGTATGGGTTATTTAAGCCTTACATATATATCAATGGAGGCGCGAGAGCGCTCTATCCCTTAATAGACTTTACAAATGGCCTATGCTGGAAATCTCATTTCTTTGATCAATCATAACTCAAAAACTAATAAACCAAATTAGTTAAAACTTTGCACAAAATTTTTATTTGATAGGTTCTATAAGTGTGTAGAATTTCAGCATCATTAGTCAAGGCAACCCAGAGATGCAAAAAGTTCAATCATGAAATCATGTTATCCGTGTGTACGTACGTACGTATGTGCCACCCTGTATCTCATCAACTATTTGATGGATTCAGCTGATTTTTGGTAGAGATAGAGGTTCTAGGGTCTAGTTGATGGCATTTTAATTTCAGTTTATCATATACCTTAGTTTTCCAGAAAATTCCAAAAAACCTTAAAAATGACCATTGTATTGAGGCATAGCCTTTACAAAAGTAGTGACATTCCATGAAAAATACCAGTATACTGAAATCATATGCCCTTAATAGGGTTAAGATGAAAATTCATATACACTAAATGTACAAAAGCAAGGAAATTCCCAAATTTGTACACTTTTATTGTCATTAAGGGTATGACTACATATCAACCAAAACATTTCATTATCACATCACTACAGTATAAATCTCTATGCATGAGTGGATGAAGTGTGTGAGGTGCGCTGAAGAAAAATTCCTACCAGTAAAATACATAGCCCTGTTGTGCTCGCATACCCTTAATGACAATAAAAGTGTAAAAATTTGGGAATTTCCTTGCTTTTGTACATTTAATGTATATAAATTTTCATCTTAGCCCTATTTCAGTATACTGGTATTTTTCATGGAATATATATATATATATATGTGTGTTTTTTTTTAGGCTTACCAAAACATTTCGCTCAAGAAATCATTCATCACAACAAAAGACTTTTTCTTTCATAGTTTATTTATTTTGTTGTGATGAATGATTTCTTGAGTGAAATTTTTTGGTAAACCTAAAAAAAAAACACATATAAATGCTCTGTACCCTGTAATATTATTATTTCACACGGGGAAGGTTTGTTAGAGACAAATGTAAAAGGGATATAATAAATCATACACTAAATTGAGAGAGAGGGAGAGAGAGAGTTTGTAAGAGGGATATAATAAATCATACATAAAAAAGGTGTGAAAATCACAGACGTAGTTACTGATGGGAAAGCTATGTTAAAAGGCTACGTTAATTGTCCAAGACACAATTGAAATGCATGTATTGCCGGGGTAAATAGAGAGAGAGGGAGAGAGAGAGTTTGTAAGAGGGATATAATAAATCATACATAAAAAAGGTGTGAAAATCACAGACGTAGTTACTGATGGGAAAGCTATGTTAAAAGGCTACGTTAATTGTCCAAGACACAATTGAAATGCATGTATTGCCGGGGTAAATATATATAGAGAGAGATAGAATGTTTGTAAGAGAGATATAATAAAACATGATACATAAAAAAGAGTGAAAATTACACACATCGTTATTAACGGTAATTCTAGATAAATGTCTCGAAAACAATTGAAATAGACATGAATTGCCAAGGTAAAAAATTATAGAGAGATGCGTGGGTGATGTAAAATAAATGCGACTTACTTTGATATTATATGGGAACTATAGCTGTGATTACTAGAAAAGGGCTATGCTAAGCTGGCTAGCTGTCTGGGAGTTTCATCTTACTGCAAGAGATCTGATGAAATGCCATCAGAGGCATGAAACTGTGACAATAAAGAGGAACACTCACCATCAGGAAAAATGATGAAGTGCTTTGCATGTCGTGTATGCAGATTTAAAAAGGGCTTCTCTTCATAGGTGCAGGTGTTTATGGTGGTCTGATTTGCATATGTGGATATCAGGTGATATAAATTAAGAGGATAGCTGGGAAGGAGGAGAAGCGATTTGGATTGGAGAGAGAAAGGCAGAGAGAAAGTGGGTTGCACGAAATTTGGTTGGAAATTGAATGACAGTCACAACTTTTGAAGAAAAAGCCAGAAAGTGGGTTGCACGAAATTCGGTTGGAAATTGAGTTACAGTCAAAACATTTTTTAAATTTTGTTAATTCTTTTATTTTTCTGGCACGGTTAGTTAACAGAAACCCATGTAAAAATGTAGAACCAAGCAGACCATTTAACTCATTGTTTTCAATTCTCTCAAGGTGTTGTTCATCGCCAACTGACAATCTCATTAACCCTTATCCTTGAGTGGCCTTTAGGCCTTGATAAGCGATGACTACTAATAATTAGTATAAAAATAAGAACATGTCTGCTTAGCTTGAAGCCTACGGCCAGAAAGAGGAAAATCCTCATTTTAAATCTCACACATGCGTGGAGCGAATCTTTTTCATACTTCCAGATTAAGAGTGCATTCTCTTGTTGCTCAGAATAATTCAGGGGAGAGAACTTAGATATGGTTCAAGAGAGATAACTCCTAAATATTCTGAGCTTACACAGTGATAGCGGCTAATCCGCCCATACCAATGTATGATATGGGGGATGGAGCTTACTAAGAGACTATTTTTTTTTTTTAAATAAACCAATATGTTAATTTTTTTAATCACAAACATTTAGAGAAGTATCCAACTTTAATAAAACTTTCAGCATTTATTCAATAAGTTAATTTTATAATTAACTGGTAGAATACTCGTTCCAGGTCGGGTATAAGCAATAAATATAGCATTAGTTTTAAACTTTAATGTTTTTTCTTTCTCGGGGTGGGGGTGGGGTATTGTACAGTTTCAGTCTCAGACTCAGGATCTCCCACGTCCTGTGACGTATGAAGCAATCAAAGTAAACCATAGTTTTCGGTGTGAAGCAAGATCCACAGCATCATTCCAGCTTATCTCTGTTGCGATCAAATCTCTCTCGATTGTTTGCTTCCAGTTCATTTTTGGTCTTCCTCTTTTTCTTTTTACATTAGGGGTTCACTGAAGCACTTGGTTTGCAAATCTCTCTGGGGCCAATCTAAGGGCATGTCCGAGCCAACCTAGGCGTCGTTTGCAGATTATTGACGATGCCACCTGTTGGTTAGTGCGGTTTTTGACTTCTTGGTTGGTAATTCGATTGCTCCATTTGATCCCTAGAATCTTCCTAAGACATTTGGAATAAGATGCGTCTAATTTCCTCTCTCGACTGATTTTGAGATGCCAAGTTTCACTTCCATATAGCAGAGTGGACAAAACGTTTCTGTTATAAAATCTTAATTTAGATTTGGGGGTGGATTTTTTATTTTTCCAGATCTCGCAGAGCTAATTAAATGCTGCTGAGACTTTTCCTATCCTGCACTGTAACTCGTGGTTCATATTGCCTTCCTTGTTTAAGGAGATTCCTAAAGTGAATTTGTCAACTATAGCTATTTCTTTTGGGTTGTTAAACACGTTTGTAGGTGGCTGGTGTGCCCCAGAGTGCATGTTTTGAGTTTTCTTAGCACTGATATGGAGATCAAGGCTCCCTGCTTCAGCGTTGACCTTGTTGATAATGCCTTGTAGGTCAGTGGTATTCATTGCTAATACAGCAATATCGTCTGCAAAATCAGAAAGTTTACGATCTTTGACCCTTGGTTGTCTTTTTTAATACTAAATCAATAGCTATGGGAAAGAGTAATGGAGAAAGCAAACACCCTTGACGGACTCCAGTGATCACCACAAACCAGTCACTAAAACCATCTTCTGATTGTATGCAACATTTGGAGTTTGCATAAATTTGCTTTATTGCAGTGATGATTTTTTTCAAGCAGGCCAAACTCGTGAAATATCTTCCAGAGTGATGCCCGGTGAATGCTGTCGAATGCCTTGGAAAATTCTATAAAACTGATGGCAAGAGGCTTTTGAAATTCGATATGTTTCTCAATTATACGGCGTAACATAAAAATTTGTTCTGCGCAAGAACATTTTGGCCGAAATCCGTTCATGTAGCTCTTTGTCAACCACATCACACATACGGTTCAGGATCATTTGACAATAAATATTCCCAGGTATAGAGAGAAGGGTCACCCCCCCTCCCTCCAGTTGTCACCATCGACAAGGTTGCCTGTCTTAGGAATGCATACAACCACTCCGTTTTTCCAACCTTCTGGAACTTCACCTGTGTTCCATACTATATTACATAAGTGGCACATCCATTTGACGATGCTATCACTTCCTTACTTAAGAATGTCTGCAGAAATGCTGTTCACTCCTGGTTTCAGTGGCATCCTCCTAAATGTTAAAGTTTACAAAAAAAAAAATAATGTGTCTACATTACTTACCCTGTTGTCTAGGATATATATTCTATAATTCATAATGATAAGTTCCCTTAGTTTAGGATTTTACCAAGCACATACATATTATTGACGTTCACGCGCGTGCACCGATCGTTTTAAAAATGTATTACTTAATATAAGTCAAAATTTGATGCGGAGCAATTCTTTTCTTTATTAAAATTTTTGTATCTAACTTATTTTAAAAGTTTTTTGAGGGGGAGGGGGGTGAGTTTTAGGGAGTGCACCATCTAAATGGTAAATTTAAAAAAAAAAAAAATAATGTGCCCATGTTACTCGCCGTGTGTATATATATTCCAAAATACCATTTAAAATAACATTATCCATTTTTTTTTAAAAAGCAACACTTTCACTATGTATGTTGGCAACCTTCAAGTGTTCACCCCTATAAGACAATAATAGAATCGAGTTGGTCAAAAAGTTGTATCATTCTGATTCATACGAATTTATGTTTATGTTGAAAAGTGACTTTGTGTGATGCGAACAAACGTAAAAAGTTACACATAAGCTACTCGCTTTCTTTCTGCATTTCAATTACTCTTTCCTTTTTATTTCTTCCTTTTCTGTCAAATCAATAGCTTCTACTACGTGTGCCTTCCCCCGAAATAGATAAAAGATTATTTCACATAAAGGTGCAAACTGGACATTTTTCAATCAATGAAAATGATTCCTGCCTGTTTGAAACAATAAACTCAATAAGCCGGTGTGAAATCCTAATTTCTAATAAAAGCAGCGATTGGACAACCAAAAACCCAGAAGGGAGAGTCCAGTTTATTTATTTTTTTTTTTTTTACTAACTGTTGGATAATGGCCCTATGAGAATGGACGTATCTGTTGGAGATCGTTGGTTTGACTTGCGCGAATTAACACGGGGTGGACCTGGCAGTCGAGTGCAGAATAGGGCCTGTTTTCACAGTCAGAAATCACAGACGTTACAAGGTCACCGTGTGGCGAGATCCCAGATCAAGGGTCAATGTGCACCTGCGAGAGGGTCTGTGACGTCACAGCCCTTGTGTGGGAAACAGAGGGATCCGTGACGTCACTCATTCTTCGTGAGAAGCGAGTTTTAGTCAGTCTGGGTTTTGGAGGCGAACCGATGAGACGTGATTGTTACCATGTAAACTACAACAGATAAGGGAAATATTTCCCTAAGAAAATACAGGCGAGAAATATCCTTTCCCCCCTCCATGAATGGTTAAGGAAATAATTGTTAAGTAACTACGATAAAGTAGTGATTTGCTCTCTCTCTCTCTCTCTCTCGACGTAGTGAATGTCTCCCAGCTGATTAAATAACTAACACTTAATAAGAGAGACAATGTGGAAAAGTCACCCCCCCCCCCCCCCCAAAAAAAAAGAGCTAAAAGACTACTGGAGGTCTCTGTTTGAGAATGAGGGGCCATGCAACCAAGAAGCCCAGTGGATTTTGGACATAGCTTAAAGTAATGAAAACAAGCTTGAAATGCCAGAGCTAGAAATAACGCCAGGAATGATAAAGAGAAAGTTGGATCGATTCCAGAATCACAAAAAACCAGGCATAGACAACCTACTCAATTTCTGGCTGAAGCAACTAACAGCACTTTATAGTCACTATAATAGCTGTTTCAGCAGACTGTTGAGGGGTGAGGAGGCCACACTAGCATAGCTAGTAAATAGTGATACAACCCTCATACCAAAAACGAGTGAAACACAACGCCCTAGTAAATACAAATCAATCTGTTGTCTTACTACAACCTACAAGCTCTTCATTGGCCTGGTTGAAGATAGCATCTAATAACACCTTTCGTCTGGAGCATACCTAAAAAAAGAACAAACAAGATGCAAGAACAAGTGCTTTGGCACCAAGGACCAGTTGTTGGTTAACAAGACCATCCTTGAGGACTGTTGGAAGAGGCAGAGAAATCTAAGCATGGCTTGGATTGATTATCAAAAAGCATATAATAGTGTGCTCTACTTGTGGCTACTGCAGTGCCTTGCATTACATAAGATCCATCCAGTAATCAAGGAAACCATTGCTGTCCATATAAAAATGTGGCAAACAACCATGTCATTAAGCCACACCAATGAAACAATAACAATTCCTGATGTCAAGATCCGAAGAGGAATCTTCCAAGGAGATAGCTTATCTCTTTTAGTGTTTTTCCTGGTGATAGATTCGCTAAGTAAGTTACTGAATAAATGTCGAAGTGACTACAACTTAAGCCAGGTCCGCCAACAAGACCCAAACAAAAGAGTCAACCACCTGCTCTTCATGGATGACCTCAAGCTGTATGCCAACTCAGACACTGACTTAATTCGTCTCTTGCAGGTTGTACATACTTTTTCCAAAGATATTGGAATGAAGTTTGGTCTGGAGAAATGTGCCAAGTGCTCCATCAGAGCTAGGAAGAAGATCCACACGGAAAACATACAGCTTGATGAAGAGACTGACATCAAAGAGCTAGAAGAGCAGGAACAATACAAATACGTTGGCATTGAAGATAATTATTCAATTCAACACGCCAAGATGAGAGAAAAAAATTGACAGAGAGTATGTACGCTGTGCAAGAAAAATCTGCAAAACACAGTAACTGCTATTAACCAACTTGCCATGCCAATGATAGTATATAGCTTTAGCATTATTGACTGGCCATGCCAATGATAGTATATAGCTTTAGCATTATTGACTGGCCACAAAAAGAACAGTAACAGGCTAGACACTAAAACAAGAAAAATTTGACACTGTACAGTGTCTAATCAAAAACAACTTTGGGATGCTAACTACTGGGATGCTACTTCACATGAGGCATCAATATCTGAGAATTTGAGACATTTGTTTGCTATCATGTTGACAATATGCACAGTGTCTAATCAAAAACAACTTCGGGATACACAAAAAATAAATTAGTTAACATGTTTTAAGAATATATTACTTAATACAACTTAAAACTTGATGTGAGACAATTGTTTTCTCTATTCATTTTTCTTGATGTAATTCATTTTAAAAATATTTTAAGTAATGTAGAGAAACCAGTGTCTACCAAGGCTGTATCTGCCCAGAGGAGCAGGAGGTATGGGTCCCTCAGAAATTGACCATCAACATCAAGCCACTATTGCGAGCACTAGCCAATATCTGATGAGCTCCTAGCATTCAGACCTTATGATGGTATATCAATATCAAGAAACAAGAGCCAGTAGAACAACCTCCATCACAAAATTAGCCAAGCATTTTGAACAAGATTGTTTTACAAATGAGACAGAAACACCAAACAAACCTGTGATGGAAATATCCCAAAAGAGCCTCTAGAAATACACCAAGACTTTCCATTGCAGAAAACTGGAAAAAGAGCCAACCAATAACGTTCCAAATATTTTTTTGGATGAAATATCACAAGAATATATAGATAAGAAAACCTCTGTAGCCTGACTCAAAAGAGGATCGCTCCATGATCATCAGGAGAGGATTATAATGGCTGCCCAAGATCAAGGCTTGGTGAACAATGTTTTTAAGAAGATGAATGGTTTCAGCAGCGACAACAAATGAAGGTTCTGCCACACAGAAATAGAGTGTGTGAGCCACCTGACATCCAGTTGTAAGGTTCTGCTGGGGAACGGCCACTATACAATGCGACACAATGGAGTATGTAAATATCTCCACTGAACCATCGACTTGGCCTTTTGGCTAAGATCAAAGTGTAGTATCTGTTCCGATGGATACTGCACGCCTGTCCTGTGCAGTTCTAGGAGGTCCACCCTCCCAGGCTTCGCCTCCCCTCTTTGGGGAGGAGGAGTAAGTTTATTGCTTACTGTCTGAGGCGCCCCTACCGGGGAATGCCGACGGGGCTGCCCAGGCAATTTTTAAATGGCCAGAGTGCTCACCTCTCGAGCGCTGGCTTTTAACCCCACTTGCTCGACCCGATCTTGGGTCACATCTTACTTGTGGGAGTAAGATAAAACTGGCCTTGTGCCTAACTCCGCGAGGAGTAAATAAATATCTCCACTGAACCATCTGTAAAAAATTGAATATCCAGTGCAGCAAGTCCTGGGAACCTCGCGTGATTGTGTCTAATGACTATGGAACGAAATTCAATATTTGAATTTTCAAATGACGGCTACTATACAACGTGACACAATAGAGTCTATAGATATCTCTACTGAAACATATGTAAAAGGTTGGATATCCAGTTTAGCAGCAAGTCCTGGGAAAATATACTAGAAAGAACTGTCGGTAATAAGGCTTACACCATCCATTATGACTATGCAATCCCTACAGCTACATACCTAGAAAACAGAGCTGCTAAACCTGACATAGTGATATGGGACAGGAGGGAGAAAGTAGCAACCCTAGTTGAAGTCAGTGTCCCTAATGATGCTGGCTTAAACAGAGCTGATAGGGAGAAGATAACGAAATACCAAGGTCTTATGTACGACATGAAAAGAAACTGGAATCTTAGGAAGATCTCTATTCATAAAAAAGAGTTTTCCAAAACTATCTAGCGAATATACCCGGTGAACAAAGTGCAAGAGAGATACAAACAATTGCACTTAAAGGGACGGTTAGAATCCTAAAAAGATCTCTCGGTTGGAGTCTCTGAAATATCGAGTGAATGTTTGGCATCCGATAGCAAAAACAAAAAAGATAAGAAAATTGAAAAAAAAAACCAGAAAACAAACACTTTGCGAACATTTTAACAAACAAAAGAACTTTTAAATTTTTTAAACAAACAATTTAATCACTCAAAATATCTTTCACACCACTATACATTTGTATATATATATATAAATATGGTTTGTCTGTTAACCTATGTTTTATCTATGACATGCACGACACCCTGTTGGTGAATTTAGCACTTGCTAAATGGTGACCTATATTCTCCATCATTCATAACATTCACGTTTTTATCCATTTTTCTCATTTGCCACTTTATAACATTTTAGTTTGCAGCGGGAGTCTTGGTACATTTTCAAAGACGCGACCGTCGTCTATATTCTATCCAAGCCAGGATGCACGCTATAAATTGGTTGACCTCCGACGTATACACGCAAACGCAACCTTCTGATACAATATCGACGATCCATCATTATCATCATCAACATCATCAGACCAAACCACAACTTTATTTAATTTTTTTCAGATAACTTTTTAACTAAGAGGACTCAAAGTAAAACTAAAGAGGCCTCCTCCGATGATAGGTCCGGAGGTCAGTCAGTAGCGCCGTCTATGATTTGAAACCGCGATTGTTGTTTCAACGCAATGCAAACGTGGCTTGTAGCTACATGAGAGTTTGTTGTGACCCTGTTAGGGGCCGAAATAAAGACACGGAAACACGGGGTTATAGGAACAAAGATATATTATTGAAGAAAAAGAATATATACACAAGAAGTGGTATTCTGGACTACCAGTATAGAACTGGGGTGGGAGAAGACAGTGAGTTGGAATGCTTCTCGCATTTTATTATGGATGAACGAGTCCATTTGTTCTTTGTACAGGTACGGCACCATAACAGAGTTAAAAAAAAAATAAAAAATAAAAATTAAAAAAACGCATGAAGAAACATTGGACCAATTTTATTGATGAGAAAATAAAAAGAAATTTATTTTTAGTTCTTAGTCTGAAATAAAACGTCGCACACACAAAACAAAAACAAAAACAAAGGAAAGACGAAACACAATTAGGTTAAATAGACGTTTTGGCACGATTAGAATCTTGCAAGGACAAATAAGTAAATCGCTGACAATGTGTGGGTGGGAAGAGGGGTGAAGGGACGAAGAAGATGAACTTAATTTTAATGTTTAATTGTTTTAGTTTTATTCTTGAGTTAAGACAACCAATTCTCGCCTCGGAATTTGATGAGAGGACATTGAGCATACAAACTCAATTTTTTGTGGTACTTCTAAGCATTGGGTACACAAAAAGTGCAGTTGAATTACAAGTAGGTTGAGAGAGAGGATAACTAGTTTGTGTGCAAGAAGCTTAAGTTTGGTAAACTAGCAGGCAGTGTGCATATGTACATGCATATGCACATATGCTTGTGTTTATTTAGTCAGTGAGAAAGTGTATTTGTGTTAATTTGCATGTGAGTGAGTGAATAGTTTGTGAATGTTTCTTGTTGTGTGTGGCACTTGCCTACAGCCCAGGAACCAAGGCTGGGTTTAAGGAAGCGCTCCATGCGTTGTCTTTGAGAGAGAGAGAGAGAGAGAGAGAGAGAGAGAGAGAGAGAGAGAGAGAGAAGCTGGTGTTTGGGGTTTTATATTACATGCAAAATTCTAAAATGCTGAGGTGAATATTTCTGCACCTGTGATTGGCTAAAGCAAAGCTGCTGATTGAGATTCTATCCAATCGAGAGTCAATACTTTTGAACAACATTCACTGCTGCTGCTCCTCCTATAAGGCTCTGTCCCTATTTATTTGCTTACCACAAGGGCAAAATTAGACATGAAGTCAGTTTTTAATATGAGGGATGGGATTGTGGCAGTCACTACGACACACAACGGCAACAACAGCAGCTACAGCTGTCATTAACAATGTTTGAAATATCTGCTTGATTATAAGCCTGCCGCTGATTGGAGCAAACATTTCACTTCGATTCTGATTTAACCAATCAGAAACAATCTCTTATGCGAGCAGAGCATTGGCCTCCCGAAGGTTATTTAAAAGAGTGCATCGGTACTTCACAAGCAGTCCCCATGGAAAGAAGACATACAGTGCCTAGCATTCCCAAATAGTCACCCATCTGGTATTGGCCAGGCTCTACGTCGCTTAACTTCGGTGATCTAACGAGAACCGATGTGTCAACGCGATTATGCCGTATATTACTTGGGAAAGTTCATTGTATAAAGAAAAGGGGGTGTCAGTACTTTCTCTACAACACTTTGAAATACTATTGTTAGATGCACCCACGGTATGTACGCTGGTCTCTTACACTCAAGTTTGAAATAGCATTTTGGATGGTCTGTCACATTTAAGTTTTAAAAAAGCGTTTTCAGATACGTCTATATCACTCTGTAATTGGCTCTGTCTGCTGGTCGGTCACACTTAACTTTGAAATCGCATTTTTAGATGCATCGATAAGTGGCTTGTCACGCTTAGGTTTATAGAGAGAAAGGCAATAGCAAAAATAATAATAATAACAAATTAAGTTTTATTGAAAACTTGTTAAGACAACGAAAGATAAGGAGTTCATAAATGAACACTCAGATATCTATGCAACTCATAAAAAAAATCAAGTGTTAGCCCCCCCCCCCAGGAGGGGGCACCTTGATTTCTGAGAGAAAGAAAAAGACGCAAGCATATAGGAACACATTTTGGTAATAATTACAAGAACTGTCTGATAATTAATATGGATAGAAAAAAAAAGTAACAGAAACATTAATATACATATATATACTAGCGCGTCACCAGGGTACCCAATCCCAATGGGGCCCCGGATACTTTGTCACATCATGGACTATTCCAATCTTTTTGTTCTTTCCTTTCTTTATTACCTTCAACTGTTAATAAAAAGAAAGAGGGATATATATATATATATATATATATATATATATATATATATATATATATATATATATATATATATATATATATAAGAAATTTGAAAACCAAAATAAACAATGTGATTTTTAAAAAAGATAAATCAATTTATTTTAAACCTAAGCTTTCGACAATATTTGCCATTTTCAAAGCAAGACATTTTTTCTTCCGTTTTATTTATTTTTTGTTTTCAATTATTTTTTCCCGTTCGAGGCATATCTGCTTCTTCTTTGGAAACAATAGTTTGTGCGTTTGATAAAAATGACAATTATTAATAAATATTTGAAAGTTAGCTTTGAATACACATACGTCCCAAGCATAATTTTTCCTTTGCTGGGTGTGAGAGGGTATGCTAGTAGTTTCTCTGTTCGCTGCGCGCACGCGCGTGCAGCATCATCATCATCATCATCATCATCATCATCATCATCATCAGTTTAACGCCTGTTTTACATGTTGGTAGGCGTTGGACGGTTTTAAGAAATTGACTTCCAAACTAACCTATCTCTGGCCAGGTCTATTTATCCCTCTTTCCTTCAGCTCCATTTCCTTGGCCTTCCCCTGTGAACTGAACCCGCTACCTTTACTGTTCTACATCTATTAACCTAAGAACTCTCATTCATTCTTGCAACACTTCTACACTGTCCAGATTTAATCTTCCTTTGCGATTATCAGAACTAAGCTTGTCTTTAAGACTCACATTACACATCCATCGTATTATTCTCATATAATTTCTCTCCGTGCCATGTTTCACTTACATACATCATACGTTAAGAAAATCTTTTTTTTTCGTTTTTTTTTTCACTGCTGAAAACAATGAGAAGTAAAAAAAAAATTAAAAAAAAAAAAAAAAATATCGAAATGGTTTTATCGATTTCTCTTTCTTTTTTTTTTTTTTTTTTATCTAATACACGTTTTTGTTCTCCCCATTGTAATACAGACAATCTTCTGTTTCTTCTATGCAAGGAAATCACTGTAATGGCCAACAGCAATTTGATGGCAGTAGACGAATAACAGGTCAATAACCCCATTAGTGAATGGCTATACTTTCGGAGAAGGAGGACTTCAGGCTATAATGGAATAAGATTGATTGAATAAGGAACGAATTGATGAAAGAAAGATACGATCAAAAAGGCCGAGTGCCGAGCGCACTAATGGATACCATTACAGACTATGAGATCTTGCTCCCCTTATTTTACCTTTTAGTCATCACATTCCATGAGCGATGTTTCCTATAAAGAAGAAATAATTGCTGTTTTCTAGGTCGGATTATCCATATAACACTTAGCGTTTTTGACCTTGAAATGGTATTTCTTGTTAGCTCCTTACATTAAGTAGCTTCATGCCTTGTCTGGAGCGATTTCCATAAAAAAAATTTTTTTTTGAATCGGTTATACTGAGCTGAAATTTAATTCGATATATATATGGGAGTGCGTGACTTACCTAATGGATAATGTTGCGACATGGAATCAGCTGTGAATGTGGCACAATTAAGTCAGACATAATTAAAATTATCTCCCGAATATTGTCTCCAAACCAATTAATGGTTACACTTAGTAGAGATGTCAGTCAAAGAGAAGCGTCAGCCTTGTTTTGAAATAACCGATGTCGGCGAATATAGGAAGGTCAACACAGGTGAACCACTGTATTTGACGTGTCGACATATCCACTACCGAGCCAAGCTTGCTATACAGAACTTTGAAAGATGAAACATACCCAGCATGTGCGGGTTGTTGAGTGGGGAGAAATGATGTTTTGGACTGATAGTCCTTCTTCTCTTTATGAGAAGTTTCAGTTTGTAGCTGACAGCCGACTATAGCAGACAGAGAGTTTTTCTGGCTACTTCACAGACTATATTGTCTTGTCCTTCGGGACTTGATTTACGCCGGTCTATGGGATTGTCCTGTGCAGTTCTAGGAGGTCTACCCTCCCAGGCTTTGCCTCCCCTCTTTGGGGAGGAGTAAGTTAATTGCTTACTGCTTGAGGCGTCCCTACCGGGGAATGCCGACGGGGCTGCCCAGGCAATTTTTAATGGTCAGAGTGCTCACCTTCTCGGGCGCTGGCTTTTCAAATCCCACTTTCCGACCTTGTGTCACATACTCCTATTGTGGGTAGGTGTTAAATAACAGCCTTTTGGCTAAGATCAAAGTGTAGTATCTGTTCCGATGGATACTACACTCCATAAACTGGTATCGTCTTGGCCTTCAGGGCTTGATTTACGCCGGTCTATGGTTCTGTCCTGTGCAGTTCTAGGAGGTTCACCCTCCCAGGCTTTGCCTCCCCTCTTTGGGGAGGAGTAAGTTTATTGCTTACTGCCTGAGGCGCCCCTACCGGGGAATGCCGACGGGGCTGCCCAGGCAATTTTTAATGGCCAGAGTGCTCACCTTCTCGGGCGCTGGCTTTTCAAATCCCACTTTCCGACCTTGTGTCACATACTCCTATTGTGGGTAGGTGTTAAATAACAGCCTTTTGGCTAAGATCAAAGTGTAGTATCTGTTCCGATGGATACTACACTCCATAAACTGGTATCGTCTTGGCCTTCAGGGCTTGATTTACGCCGGTCTATGGTTCTGTCCTGTGCAGTTCTAGGAGGTTCACCCTCCCAGGCTTTGCCTCCCCTCTTTGGGGAGGAGTAAGTTTATTGCTTACTGCCTGAGGCGCCCCTACCGGGGAATGCCGACGGGGCTGCCCAGGCAATTTTTAATGGCCAGAGTGCTCACTTTCTCGGGCGCTGGCTTTTCAAACCCCACTTTCCCGACCCGACCTTGGGTCACATCTCACTTGTGGGAGTAAGATAAAAACTGGCCTTGTACCTAACTCCTGGAGAGGAGTAAATCAAAACTCCACAGACTATGAAATCAGTTATACTAAGCTAACATTTAATTTGATATGCGGAAGTGAATGACTTGTCTAATGGATAATGTTGTGACATGGAATCGGTTGTGCCGAGTTCAAATCTTATGAAATCTGTTGTGTTCAATCGGTTACACTAGTGTAAAATAGCAATATTTTATTTGTAGAATTTAGTATATTCGGACTACTATTCTCATCTTGGGTGTTTTTATTACAACGTTTCGGCCGATGTAACCTCCGACCTTCTTCAGGTGTACCTTGTCGAACTTGGGAATCTTTCTGTCGAACTCGAGAATCTGGACGGAATTTCGAATGGAAGCCTTTATTAAATCCATGGGGGTAGCATGCTCTCGTTCCATCTGCCATGACTGGGAAGAAGTCTTCAGTAATTCGCAATTGTTCGTATCGCCCGCACTGAGGAGTAAACCTTCAACTTTCAGATGACTGTCATTTAGAACTGAATTTTACTTAGTACTATATCCACTGCGCCATTTGATGTTTTATTTTTACATTTTTAGCAACGCACGTGATAGAGTCTCTTCTCCAACACGAGCGTCGGCATCTTGAGTTTTGGAGTTTTCTTGAGTACGCACAGGATGGGAATGCAGGATGAAAAAGGGTAATAATAAAAACGGTTCAATTTATTCGCCATTCTCGTTTTCTTCATTGCTATCAGCCTTCTTCATAAATACCCATGTAGATAAATATAGTAAAATAAAGTTATACAGTCAAACTTCTACATACGAATTTAATTTGTTCCGGGACCGAAGCGGATCTGTGAACTGAACTCTCTATCCTGTCGTGAGTGCTGCCGCATAGCGGGCTAACCACGAAACTTCGACGTCGTATGTTGGCTTTTCCATCGGGTGTGGAGTCGATAATTAGATCGATTTTCACGTCGTATGTTTGAAAAATTTGTATGTAGGGCCATCGTATGTAGAGGTTTTACTGCAGTTATATATATATATATATATATATATATATATATATATATATATAAACATAAAATATAATAACACGAAATTACATGATTGTCGATGCAATAATTTATTTCAACCTTGTGGTTTCCACAAGCATCAAACTAGACAATTACATTTTTGAGACTGACAGAAAACTGAATTCACCTTCAACAATTCAAATACAACCAGAGAGAGTGGTGTCTCAAAAATGTAATTGTCTAGTTTGATGGTTGAGGAAACCACAAGGTTGAAATAAATTATTGCATCGATAATTATGTAATTTCGTGTTATTATATTTTATGTTATTCTTGCTCTGTTTACCACATTGAGCTCTCATACCCGGATTTCTTCCTGGAATTATTCCATTATAACACAAATATATATATATATATATATATATATATATATATATATATATATATATACATATATATATATACATATATATATATATATATATATATATATATATATATATATATATATATATATTTAAGTTAAATATTTTGAAAATCAACATGTGCAATTTTAATGAAAAATTCACTTATTTATTTATTTCTTTTTGCAAGCTTTCGTTGTAGAACAACTTTGTCATGCGAGACTGTCTTATAGGTTTTATTTTTATTTCTTTTCTTTCTCCTCATTTTGATGGTATTACCCCTGAGGGGTCGAATCACGATAGAAGAAAGGCACGTCAAGTTCTAAAAGACGTTAAGATAAGTATAGTCCGGTCGATGTTATGCGTAGATTGGCGCTTTTTAAGTAAGGAAATTGACAACATCTTTGAGGCACGCATAAAATGTATTTAAGTGAAATATTTTGAAAATCAACACAACGTGCAATTTAAATGAAAAATTCATTTATTTAATTTTTTTTTTTGCAAGCAAGCAAGCTTTCGTTGTAGAACAACTTTGTCAGGCGAGACTGTCTTATAGTTTCTTTTTTCTTGTTGTCAATTTCCTTACTTAAAAAGCGCCAATCTGCGCATAACATTGACCGGACTATGTTTATTTTAACGTCTTAAGTTTTGACTCCATACGTTCACTGACGACCTTACCGAAGGTTGTGGCTTGCTACGGCGAGGCAGAAGCGAGAAGAGAAAGTGGGAGGGAGAGTGTGGTTGTCTCGCTTACTCTCTCTCTCTCTCTCTCTCTCTCTCTCTCTCTCTCTCTCTCTGCCTCTATTCTGTCGCCCGCAGTTTTTACATTTTTCATAAATAAATAACTTTTTTTATTAAGTTGATGTTAAATTTTAACAACAAACTTATTTTTTAATGTTTACAAAGAACTTTTCACTATTCTAATCGACAAATGAAAACAAAAGTTTTTTAGCACTGTGATCTATCCAGATTACGAAAAAAAAAAAAATAGAGATTCCTATTTTGTTATGATTGTAGATTAACATCCTCTGCTAAATGCCCCCCCCCCTAAAAAAAAAAATTCTACCTTTTTTTAACTTGATGGAAAAAAGAAAAGAAACAAAAAAACTATTATTTTATAATCTTTGATTCCAAGTGGGGAAAATTTTCGTACATAAATTCAATTTTTCGGGACAGTTTTTGGGCAGTTCAGTCAAACTTAGTGTTAAAAAACTTATTAACTGCCCTACCAATTTAGACCCTAAAAAGAAGAATCTCATTTTTAAGGGGGAATACTTTAGCTGAGGATGTTAATCTACAAATTTACCAAAGTTTATTAAAATTATGGAATTCTCTGAGTAAAAAACATTTTTTTTCTAATTAACGCCCCCCCCCCCATTAATTGCTGCCCAGAGGGCAGATAGGTTTTGCTAGTATATATATATATATATATATATATATATATATATATATATATATATATATATATATATATATACTTATTTCTTACAGAAAAGTTTTGTCAAAGATAAATGTAAGAGGCACATACTAAAATATCTAAGCAAATAAATGCAAAATCCAAAGTATATTGACATCATAACGGGTCAGGCTTATTTAACTCAATGATACAACATAATATTTTGAAATAGCTGGAAAATTGCCTCTGTGGTACCAGTCTACAAGAGTTCTGGGAATAGAACCGATCCTCAGAACTATCGCCCAATCAGTCTGCTGCTGATCTTTGCTAAAATCTTTGAATCTTTAATCAATCTGGCGATAGTACAAGTTAATGCTAAATTTCTAGTTAATGCTAAATTTCTTTCTGACCGCCAGTATGGATTTAGACAAGCACGATCTACTGCAGACATCCTAATGGTCATCTCGGAACGTATGTATCATACACTCGACAAGGCAGGTGGAGCTAGTGCAGTAGCGCTTGATATATCCAAGGCCTTCGACAAGGTATGGCATAAAGGGCTTCTCCTGAAAATACGCTCATACGGTATTACTGGGCAATTACTAAATATAATTAGATCCTTCCTAGACAAAAGAAAAATCCAGGTTGTCCTCGATGGCCGTTCATCTAAGCAACATGACATAGATGCTGGTGTACCCCAGGGATCTATCCTTGGACCTTTACTGTTCCTGATCTTCATAAACGATCTCCCTGATGACGTAGAGTCTGAGATTGGTTTATTTGCTGACGACACCACACTTTACTCTCGCCATGTTGGTAAAACAGACGTGATCATATCCAAGGCAATGGCTGAATCTTTAGAAAATGACCTCCAGGCTGTAGTGGATTGGGGTCATAAATGGTTGGTAACTTTTAATGCCGCAAAGACAAAGCTCCTTTCCTTCAATAACTACAAGGAACCTATTCAACCACCGATTGTCATGGCAAATAACACCCTACCTGAGAGTTCATCATTCAAACTCCTCGGCCTAACCTTCACAGGTAACATGAATTGGAACAAATACATTGAAGACATTGCCAAGGCTGCCACAAAGAAGGTTGGCTCCCTCTACCGTGCTAGTAAACTCCTCACACCTGACATTATCCTGTATCTCTACAAAGCCACCATTCGCTCATGCATGGAGTATTGTTGTCATTTGGGCTGGTGCATCATCTACTAGTCTCTCCCTCCTTGACACGGTCCAAAAAAGAATCGCCAACCTAATTGGATCCTCACTGTCAACCAAGCTTCATCCTCTGTTCCATCGCCGCAATGTAGCATCCTTGTGTTTGTTTTACAAATACTTCAATGGATTATGCTCCGATGAATTGGCTACTCTGGTGCCCCCTCGACGTAAATTCCCTAGACTAACTCGACAATCAACTAAATCTCATTCATTCACTGTGGAGGTCCCCAGATGTTGGAGAGCCTTCTACTCAAATAGCTTCTTTCCTCATACTGCTAGCCTCTGGAACTCTCTCCCTGCCCCCTGTTTCCCCGACAGAACAGACATGCAGAAATTTAAAACTAATGTGAACAGACATCTCGCTGCGCAGATCCCAAGTTAGGTTGACCCCCCCTTCCTTCTCCCCTTTTCTTTTCTCAGTAGCCCCTTACGTCTACAGTGGCGGCTTGCCTTGTTTGGGGTGAACTATGTTAAAAAAAATAAAAAATAAAAAAAATATGATAATTCGCTAACAGCGAAACAAAAGATATGTGTCTACTTAATGTGCATACTTATTTTAAAAACAGTTTTTAATAAATTATTATTCTGTGTTATTCATTAGTCATTTTTATTGTCCTATTTTCTTATATATACATAATTGTTTTGTTGATATTATTATTATTATTATTATTATTATTATTATTATTATTATTTGTACTTACTAAGAGTTATCACACAGGTCATCGTCAGTGGTTGCTCACCGACAAAAACCGGGGGTGTTCCCTGAAGTCTGAGTGACAACAAGTCTCCCTAGATTACCAGTACTCTTCACCTCTTTTCGATAACCACCACAAATAACCTTTTGGTGTCGCAACAGCCGTTTACCATTGATTTCTCACTGGTAAGGACCATTGGTCTTCTCTGGGATTTGGGTGGCAATAAGCCTCCCCAAGGTCCCAGCACTCTCTGCATTCTTCGAGTAGAGGTCTGGTTTGTGCTGTTCCTCCTCGGTCTTCTCATCCTCCTTGACCCTCTACAAATATTTTGTGTGGTATCAGCCTAGGCCGGCACCATTTTCTTTTTTTTGGGGGGGGGGGAGGATCAGCTTATGATGTTTTTTGCAATTTCTGCTCATTGGTTCATTTTTGTGTGGTGTCAGTTGAGGTCGGTGTAATTTATTGGGGGGGGGCTTCTGATGTGATGTTTCTTGCAGTTTCTGTTCCGTGTTTCGTGATGTGTTCTTCCTGTGGTTTTCTTTTCTTCCTGTTGTAAATTCCATGTGACTGGTTACCATTTATAGCTTATGCGGGTTGGTTTCTGCATTCAAGGATTTTCTTTAAGATTGCAGCTGTTTTAATCATTGCCGTCCTTTGTATGGTCTCAGTGATCCCTTTGATTCCAATTTCTCCCAGTCTTTTCTCCGGGTTTTTGGAGGACTGTTCCTAGTGCTCCTACGATTATTGGTATTATACTGATTTTATTCATGCTCCATATTTCTTTCAGGTCTCTGGCAAGTTTTGTGTATTTGCTTCGTTTTTCCGTATGTTTGATCTTTACTCTGTGGTCTGCTGGAACAGCAAAGTCTACTATTTGGCAGGATTTTCCTTCTTGTCGATTAATATAACATCTGGTCTCCTTGCTTGTATGAGTGTGTCTGTTTGTACATCCATATCCCAGAGGATTTTGTGTTTTTCGTTTTCCAGTACTGTTTCTGGTTTATGTTTGTACCATTTGTCCGCGTTTTCAGACTGCAGCCGTTTGCATAGTTCCCAGTGTACTGCCTTCCCGACACAGTTGTGTCTGTTCTTGTATTCTTTTTGGGCTAGTTTGCTGTATTCACTTATTATATGATTTACTGTTTCGTCTCTTTCTCCACACAGTCTGCATTTACTGTTTTCCTGGGTTTTATCTATTTTAGCTTTAATGTAGTTTCTCCTGATCGCATTATTCTATGCAGCCATTAGTAAAGATTCCGTTTCTCTGTTCAAGTGTCCTTTTCTTAGGCATGCCCAGCTATTTTCGTTGGTTTCTTCTTTTGTCAGCCTTCTGAAGCATCCATGTAGTTGTTTTTCTTCCCACTTTTTGTTTCTGGTTTCGGTGCTTTCCGAGTTGCTCCTTGGAACGGTGTCTCTTGCTGCACTGATTAGTCTTTCTGTGTTCTGAGTTATGTATTTCTCCAGCTCTCTTTTTGTGTCTCCCACAAAGTTTTACCAGTGCTCTCCCCCTTCGTTTCTTTTCATGTAGAGTCTATCCGTATTGTCTTTTGGGTGTAGTGCATTGTGCATGGTCATTAATTTTCTAGTCCTCTGGTCAAGGTGTCTGAGTTTTTCTTTAGTCCAGCTTATGAATGATCCAGAGTATTTTATTAGTGCTACTGCCCAGGTGTTTATTCCTTTTACTAGATTTCTGTTATATAATTTCGTTTCTAAGTGTTTTCGTGTTCTTCATAAATATTCTTTTGCAATCTTCTCTTTCATTTCTGTAGATTTCAGAACTCCCAGATATTTATAGCTATTCTGTTTGCCTAGCGCCCTCATCTCCTCTTGGTTGGGCAGTTCCATGCCCTCTGTAGTCTCCAGTTTTCCTCTTTTCATCTCTAGTAGTGCACACTTTTCCATTCCAAATTCCATTTGAATATCCTAACTGAAGATTCTGGTTATATTTATCAGCTTTTCCAGTTCCCTTTTGCTTTTTGCTTTTTGCAAATAGTTTTAGGTCGTCCATGTACATCTAGTAGTTTATTCTTTGTTCTGTGTCTGTAAACTTGTATCTAGCATCACATTTTCTGAGTATGTAGTTGAGTGGCATCATGGCTATGATAAACAGTAGTGGTGATAGGGAGTCATCTTGGAAAATGCCTCTCTGTATTTTGATCTCAGTCAGGTGTTGTCCTCCAGCTGTCAATTCTAGATTAATAATCCTGTCGGGTATCTTGTATATTTTTAAACATTCAATTATCTATGATTAAGTGACTCTGTCGTAAGATTTTTTGTAATCAATCCATGCCATGGATATGTTCTTTTTCTGCTTTTTACCTCCTTCAGGATCTTTTGATCTGTGTATAGCAGATCATGCGTCCCTCTTTTCCCTTTCCGGCATCCTTTTTGTTCTTCGGGGAGAAGTCCACAGTTGTTCAGGTAATAGTAGATTTGTTCTCTCGGTTGTGCTGTTAATATTTTCTACATTGTTGGTAAACAGATTATTAGTCTGCAGTTGCTTGGGATCGTTTCCTTTTCGGCATCTTTTTGTATAAGCGTTGTCCTTCCTTTGGTCATCCACTCTGGTATGTCTGTTTTGTGGATACATCCTCTTAGTTTCTGCGCTAGCCTTTCATGTAGGGTCATGAATTTTTAAAACCAGTATGCGTGTATTCCATTGTGGCCTGTTGCTTTCCAGTTTGCCATTTTCCTTAGGGTGTCCTTAATGGTTTCTTTAGTAATTTCCGTTTCTGTTCCTTTTCCATTTTCTTGTAGTTCATCTTTTATGTTTTTCAGCCACTTGCCATTTTTGTTGTGCTTTTTAGGCTTTTCCCATATCTTGCTCCAGAAGTGTTTTGTCTCTGTCGGGTTCGGTTGTTCTGTTGTTGTTCGTTCTCCGTTTATGTTTTTGTAAAACTGGTTTTCATTATTTTCTGTTTGTGCTATTCAGATTTGTATCTTTATCGTCTCAGTCTCCCTTCTTTTGTTTTAATTCTTCATGTTTTTTATTTAGTCTTTCCTTGTGACCAGATTTCTGCTCTTCCATCATTTTCTATTCTCTTTCATCCTGTTTATGGTTTTAGCTTCTTTTCGAAGTTTGGTAATCTGGGTTTCCAATCTGATTTCCCATCCAAGCTTTGTTGGTCCATCATTTGGGCCGGTCTTTATTATTATTATTATTATTATTATTATTATTATTATTATTATTATTATTATACTCACTAGGAGTTTTCACACAAGTCATTTTCAGTGATTGCTCATTGACAATAACCAGTGGTGTTTCCCTGGAGTCTGAGTGACAACAAGTCTCCTAAGATTTCCAACACATTCCACCTCTTTCGATAAACTTTTGTAAATTATTTTGCGTTTTCACAACAGCTGTTTATCATTGATTTCTTCCTAGTAACGACCGTTGGTCTTCTTTAGAATTTGATTGACAATAAGTCTCCCACAGGTTCCAGTACTCTCACATCTTTCCAGTGAAGGTCTGGTTGTTGCTCTCCCTCCTCAGTCTTTCTATCCTCCCTGACCCATCACAATAATTTTACATCCTCCTCCTCATCATCATCATCATCATCATCGATTTAACGTCCATTTTACATGCTAGCATGTGTTGGACGACTTTAAGAAATTGACTTCCAAACTAACCTATCTCTGACCAAGTCTTTATTTATCCCTCTTTCCCCCAGCTCCATTTTTATCCCTTCCTCCCATGTTTTCTTTGGCCTTCCTCTGTAAACTGAACCTGCTACCTCAACTGTATATCTATCAACTCAAGAACTCTCCTCCATTCTTTCAACATGGCCATACAATCAAAGTCTACTCTTTTGCACGCATATCCTTATACTGTCCAGATTTAATCTTATCCTCAGAACTAAGCCTGTCTTCAAGACTCACATTACACATCCATTATATCTAAAGTAATTTAATGAAAAAAGGATAAACTTTCGTTAGATTTTCATTAATTTTCAAAGGGGGTAATTGTAATTTTTGTTCTATTTTTGCTGCCCGGATAGTTTTTTGCTAGTGATACACAAAAATGGGTGAAATTATAGACGTTGTTAGTAATAGAAACGTCCATGTTAATAGTCCCAAACACAATAAAAAAAAAACATGTGTTGTCAGGGTAAACAATTATAGAGAGATGCGTGAGTAACGTACAAATAAATACGACTTGCTCGGAACGTACAACTACGACCAGTAAAGAGGGAGCATGCGAAAATAACGAGTTGATCTGGAAGTCTCGCTTGACTGCCACCAGAATAGAGAACATCTGACGGGAACTGCGTCAGAGTCGTGAAAGCCATCTAAAAATGAAAGCCAATCAGAAAAGAGACTGAATCGGGTTTCTAAATCCCCACGTGGGAGTCAATTTAATTTGGTTTCTGGAAGTAGAAGAATGCATTCTATCGTTGGCAAGTAATGATTCAGGGGAGAAAACTCGGATCTGGTCCGAGAGAGATAACTCCTGAATAGGATAAGCCAACACTAGAAAACCTTCTTTAACATCTCAAAACAGACTTCCATCGGCCATTTGACCTGGGACTGCAGAAATTACAGAGACCATGTATATCTGTGATTTTGACTTATTCCCAACGTTGCGGCGACATTATGTTAACATTACGAAGTGTTGAGTTCAATACTATGAATATTATATAAATAAGATAATATCATTAAATTTTTATTTTTATTATGTATTATCATACAAAAACTGAATTAATCAACGTTTATTTCCTTAAGGCTTTTTTTGCCTATATATTTGAATCATACAAACCACATGCTAAAATATGCTAAAATATTCCTCAGTTTGGAAATTGAGTTATGTTTGAAAAAGCTTCCATTGTAATTGTTCTAATTAGCCGTAATTTGCAATTAACTTAGCAAGTGACCAATCTTTTACTAAGCTATCACTTTCACCCTCTCTCATTGTATTTTGTTTGACTACTTGCTCTTATTCTATACATCCTCTCTCCCCTCCCCCCTCTCTGCCTCTTGAAATAATCCATTATTAAAAAGGGAATATCAACACAAGCAATAATACTATTTAACTCATAGTGGGAGAGAGAGAGAGAGAGAGAGACAGAGAGAGAGAGAGAGAGAGCAGAAAGAGGCTAATTTCGCTGTCTCTCTTTCTCTTTCCTTCTCCAGCTACGGGTTTAATAGTATTACTGCTTGTGGTGATACTCTCTTTTGTTCATAATAGATTATTCCAATCTTTTTATTTTTTCCTCTCTTGATTACCTTCGACGGTTACAATTTAGAATGTTGTCTCTTTATTTTTTTATATTTAATTGGTTTTGCTTTTTTCCTGATTCAAACAATTTAACTCGAACTCAATATTTCTTTATTTAGCGACTGACACATTTAACTGAATACAAAGCTATGTGGAATTATGCAAAATAAAATTGTTTTTCTACAACTCACGGGTAACCATTTGCATGACCAATATTTTCCACAAATTTCAATACGTTTAATAAATTTGTCTCACCCTCTTCCATACTTCTTGCGTTTAGCATTGCAGTACTTGACCTTCCCACCGAGTTCAAACAGGCAGTCAATCAATTTAAAGGTCAGCAGGCTCATTTCTAGTTCCTCTCCAGGGAAGGGAAGTAGATAAGTATCAAAATGTCCATTAATGTATGTTAGGGACAACCATTTTAATCTGTTGTAATATGTCCATTGATGTATGTTAGGGACAACCATTGTAATCTGTTGTAATATGTGCATGCATATGTATGTATGATGAATGGCTTTATTTGTATTGTTTCCTTAGGAAGCCTGCTTTTATCATAGCTATGTATGAAGCTTCTCCAGAATGAAGACATAAGGCAGGTGTAGTTTCTTCATCAGTACCTTTTATTCCAGCTGGAAGAGTTGTTAGAATTGGTGGGGGATCTAGGGTTTCTTTACGGCAGCTGAATGTTAACGTTGGCTCTACTGACATATTCATGGATTGTTCCATTCTTATTTCAGGGAAGTCCCTGTATATTATACCTAATTGCTCAAGGGCTTCCCTGTATAAGAACGCCTTGGTCATTTTTTGAGAGAGGTAGACGATTTGTTTGTAGGATCTTGCTCTCCCTGTTTCGTCTTTAACCAAAGATAACTCATTTACAGATTTTAATTTTTTGGCTGTCTCTCTGTTTGGAATTACAAAAAAAAAAAAAGAAAGGATTATATGCAGGTCAAAATTGTTAACTTTCTAGAAAAATAAAGAAAGTTTCCTTAAGGAAGCCTTCTTCCATCATGGCTATGTATGATAACTTCTCCGGAATGAGTGTACTTTCTCCATCTTTTATTCATCATTCCTAAAGATGATGGAAGCAGGCTCCCTAATGAAACAATACAAATAAGACACATATTACTCATTTTTTTCATTCATACACATACATGTACATATTACAACAGATTACAATGGTTGTCCCTAACATACATCAATGAACATATTGATACCTATCTAATTTACATAACCTAATAACATAAAAACATTTCCGAGCCATTCTAACTTTTTAAAGCAGTTAACTAAAAAAATGTTATCACTAACCCTAACCCTAAGTCATAAAACCACACGTAATCGCTTTATTCTTCATATTACCACCCAGACTTAGGATTCACAAAAAGGAAGGAGGCGTGTTTTTATGAATTTTAACAATGACATATTTCATACTAAAGTTTGATCAGGAATATTAACATGGCAAATATTTAAAACTAACAAAATTGTTTACATGTCCTTAAAACGCTGTCTGGTCCGAAACGGGTGATAATTTTAGGTTAAATTTATATGTGAAAGTGAGTTTTTCAGGCTGTTTACATCTAATCGCTTAAAAAAAATGGAGAATCACATTTTTCTTTTTGGGTGAATTAGCAGAGGGCGCAGAGCTCTAATAATACCTTATTTTCTTTCACAACCAAAAAGTTATAATCGCGAAAAAACAAAACAAAACATCACCGACAATTTCATAAGAATGCAGTATTTACAAAGTACCGGGAAAATGTTTAAAAATTAAATAAAAACATTTTTGTCAAGAAAAAAAATACAATGTTCAAGTACGACTAACTCTAAGAACAATTTCTGCGGCGCTGCTACGGTGTTAAGCCGCCATCCGTACCCGATAATAAACTTCGTACTTAACAACTTCCGGTATTCTTTAGTTTAATTTTCTCTAGTTTCTGGTAGTCAATTTTCTGGTAGTCAATTTTCTGGTTTTATTTCTTTTGTATTTTATGATAATGAATTATATCGTACAAGACGTACTAACCGCAGATGAATGTCGGTTGCACACTATCTCCTTGCAAGTGTTACTAATGGACACAAATGGAGAAAAGAAAACGTTGGAATGGTGGGCAGGGTCTAATTGCCAATAGTCGAATGTGTTCCAACTGCTCGACTACAAGAATGAGGCCACAGTGCAGAAATGTTCGAACATGCAAAAACGGTTACTGTTGGAAGTGTCCAACATGTAAAAAATCTATGTCGATCCGAGCAGGATCGTTTTTTGAAAGGGCACACATGCCCTTAAAAAGCACTTTCAATAGCTACCTGCAGGAGTTTCTCTGGCGTCGACAAGTAAAAGTAAATTACTTCGGCCATATAATATATGCTATCCGACAGTACTATGATTTCTGAAACAACCTATTTTATTATTTTCCCTCTGTGATTATTTATTTTTGTCTAATAAATTATTTAAAATAAAATTCAGTACAAAACTAACCAAAACAGGAAGTTTTTATTATCGGAACCAATTTCGAACGGACACCGTTTCCGGTTGGAAACAACTTTGCTTAGAGTTAGTCGTACTTGAACATTGCCATTGATAATTATTTAAAAAAATACAAAAGATATTTTTCCATTTTTAAAAATTAATGAATTTTTTGGTTTTATCTGTGTTTTTTTTTATAATCTGCAAAAACGTACACATAAAGGGTATTCGACATTAGTTCAGAGCGAATTATTTTTGCTTCGGCCTTTGTTCCGATGGATACTACACTCCATAAACTGGTATCGTCTTGCCCTTCGGGGGCTTGATTTACGCCGGTCTATGGTTCTGTCCTGTGCAGTTCTAGGAGGTCCACCCTCCCAGGCTTTGCCTCCCCTCTTTGGGGAGCAGTAAGTTTATTGCTTACTGCCTGAGGCGCCCCTACCGGGGAATGCCGACGGGGCTGCCCAGGCAATTTTTAATGGCCAGAGTGCTCACTTTCTCGGGCGCTGGCTTTTCAAACCCCACTTTCCCGACCCGACCTTGGGTCACATCTTACCTTGTGGGAGTAAGATACAACTGGCCTTGTGCCTAACCTCCTGGGAAGGTAAATAAAAAAATTTAAAAAATTAAAAAAAAAACACAATTTCTAATGTTTTCTTTTGTCAATAAAAATAATAAGTGTATTCATTCATCATAGTTATTTACAGTAGTCTTTACGATGTCAATACGTGAGTTTGAATCTTATGTACGTCTAAAAGATTTTTTAAAAACTGAATACGCGTTTTCTAATTGTAACGAAACTAATAGCCATGTGCAATAACTTCTCCAGATTGAGGACATAATAAAGGTATAGTTGCTTCATCTTTTATTCATCATCACTAAAGATGATGGGAGCATATACAAATAAGAATACAGATTACTCATTTATTCATTTATACACATACATGGACATATTACAACAGATTACAATGGTTGTCCCTAACATACATCAATGGACATATTACAACAGATTACAATGGTTGTCCCTAACATACATCAATTATTGATACTTATCTAGGAAGAAAACTCTATCTCCCTACCACTATGAAAATCCAGCCCCCCTCATCTCTAAATGTGATGCAATAAAGGTAGGAAAATTGCCGCGCGGGGATGGGTCTTGTACCTTGCCCCTCCCTCCTTGTATAAAATTGCACCGGAGAGTCTCACAAAGTTTGAATATTCATTTAAAACAATATTTTAAATATTATTAGCAATTTTTCAATTTATTGTATTTCTGTGGTTATTCAACATTTGAAAAATTGGTATGAACCCCAATCTGGAATATTGTTGGTATTTGTGCTGATTGAGAAGCCGAAAGTTGTCAGTGGCAATCAACACTGGAGTAAACCTCTTGGCCTTTTGGCTAGGAGCAAAGTGTAATATCTGTTCTGATGCTACACTTCATCTTTTCTGTCTTCGGTCAGTGAAGGAGAAATCCTTCTAAACTGAGGCAATTTTAATTTTTCTCCCAATCCAGAGTGCTCCTTTTTGGGGAGTTGGATTTTTCCCACATTAAAAACCGACCTTGTCTCTTCGTGGGGAAGCAAACGAATAGGCACATTATTGGAGATGACAGATCTGAACTCGACTTCAAGATGTAAAAGAAATCGATACGAAACGATGCTACAAAGGTGGACATTGATTTTTTCTATTTATTCCGAACACTCGAATTGATGGAGAAGATCAATACGAGGCTGAAGAATCCATTATCGAACGACAATGATATATTTATAATAGCTTTAACAAAAGGTTGGACATTGTGAAGACATTTCTTTTAGCACCTAACGCCAGGGATTATTATTAAAGATGGCTGATAAATCGACCAAAATAAGTTGAAAATGAAAAGAAAACGTTTGGTTTGTCGCCATTGTTTGTGCTAATTTGTAAAAAAATAAAATGCTATACACACTTGTACATATGTTATTACCTTTCATACCCATTTTACAAAATGAGATCGTCTGATCATCAAAGATAATTGAAAATTAACTGATGTCACTAAGGTAAAAATTTCCGAGTTTACCTATTTAAAAATAAATTGTTCCAAAAATCGGATTCTGTTTAAAATAATTAATTAACATAAAATAATCTGTATAATAATATGCTTATATACATCTGTACATACGTTACCTTTCACACCCATTTAATAAAAATAAGATTGTCCGATTGCCAAAGATCAAATATGCAAGTAATTGAAAATTAACCGATGTCACTAAGGTAAAAATTTCCGAGTTTACCTATTTAAAAATGAATTGTTCCAAAATCGGATTCTGTTGTCCCGTCGACTTTTAAAAAAATATACTCTTTGTGTTCTTTTTATTTTAATTTAATTTTAATGCACATCTAATTGTTACAATTTCGAATAAATAAATAAAAAAGTGATTTTTATTTATTTAAAAGAATATTTAGCTAACAATTATTTTTATAAAAGAAAAAAAAAAAGAAAAAGAAAGAGAATATTGTTTTTAAAAGATTTACACCGTTACAACTTTCATTGAATAAATATCCATTCATGTGCATATTCCAGAGAACTTCGCTACATGCTTGAGAACAAAACTCGACACCGGTGTCGATTGTTTTGTTGCGTCATCACATATGTGGACTAGCAGATGATACTGAAATACTTGCTAGAAGCATCGTCAGAGTTAGATAAGTATACGGTTTGCCAATCCTGTAACACTTTAAACTTTAATGGTTCTATGGCCGGGGTGAAAGTGTGTTGTTAATGGCGGGAGATTCGAAGGAAGAACAAAGGATTATGGATATTAACCACAGTGGCGAAGGATGCCGTACAAATGGTTTTGCGATAATAAATCTCCCGGCCATAGGTAGTGTGATAGATGCCTTTCTAACGGCACGTAATCTCACTGTTTAGAATTCCACCTGACCACGTGTAGATTAAATAAAGAGAAGGTTTAAGACAAACAAAGAAGAAAGGAAGAAAACAATATCATTAAAAACTTATATTAAAGAAAGCGAAAGCGAAGGAAAGATGAAGCTAAACAACATAGTCATTTTATAAAAGTTAATAAAAAAGGAAAACATTTATACTTAACAACAACAATTTATTTACTTAACATTTAAAAGAGAGTGTAAGTTCGTAATTGGGGCGTATAAATGCGATGCGTGTTGAAATGCCTTTTTGTGTGGCAATTTGTGAATGGTGAATGTGCGAAGAAATGTTTGTCAAATTGAAAGATTACCTTTTCTTCTTCCTCCCTCCCCACACAGCGCGGCTTGTTTGCATATATGTATTTTAGTTTTCTTCGTCGTAATTTATCAGCTGCCAGTTTTCAGTTTAACGTTTGCCAGTTTTCGCCTCGTCAACTCTCAGGCGCTTACGTAACCTGCCCGAACGTTGACGGCGTGAAGTCACGGAAACATAGTGCGTCTGCTATAAGAGTACAGGGATTTTTGTTCAAAGTTTACTCCTCTAGGTCCGCCGTGTTCTGTTTATGACTATGCGAATTAACAGGTTAATCTTGTGAAGGATGTGGCTCTTCATAGTCAGACACTATGGGAAACAACTTGGTCATTGAAAGAAATTAATATCATACTACTTGTGGTAGGAGCAACTGGATTGGTCAAACAAAACCTGAAAAAAAAAAAAACCCTTAATCAATACCTGGTTAACCTATGAAATTCAAATAGCAGCTATAAAAGGCACAACATCAATCCTGAAAAGAGCCCTCGAATACAAATACAACCCATAAAAAATAATCATATGCTAGCCCCAGGTTGGGTCCCCTTGATATGTAAAAATTAACTAAAACTATAAAAAAAAAATGCAGAAGCTGTATTTTTCATGTGACATAATGCCGGGATGCATGAAGACCAACGAATAAAGAAGAGACGTATTTATTTTATTTATTTAAAGGATATTTAGTTAGTAATGACAATTATTTTTATGGAAGAAGAAAGAGACAAGTTTTTCTTAATATTAAATCTTACATAGATTTATTATTTCAAGGGATATATTATCATTTACAGTAAATTATACAGACAAACGAATAAATCTTGTTTACTTTGCTGATTTCAGACATAACTGAAATATGCAGCTGATCTAGAAGTTGACCTGGGTTCAGTTGTGGATTGGGGTACGAAATGGCTTGTTTCATTTAATCCAATTAAAACTCAGCTCGTGTCTTTCAATTGTAGACGTGTCCCTTTTCTCCTTGAGATTCTCATGGATGGCTCTGCTCTTGAGGAGAAATCGACTCCGAAAGTTCTTGGTCTTTCTCTCTCATCAAATCTTTCTTGGAGTTCATACATTAGATCCATTCCTCTTTCTGCTTCTCGTAAAGTCGGTTCTCTCTATTGCTCCAAACACCTAAGGCTATTCTCTATCTCTACAAATTCACAATCAGACCATGTATGGAGTACTGTTGTCATATTTGGGCTGGGGAATCTCTGTCCCATTTGAGGGTTCTTGATAAGGTGCAGAAACATATCTGTAATTTGATTGGCTCTACCCTTTCTTCTTCTCTGCACCCTCTCTCACAGACGTAATGTTGCTAGTCTCAGTCTTTTCTATAAATACTATTATGACATGTGTTCTTCAGAATTATGTGATCTATTCTTCGCTTCTTTTGTTCCAGCTCGTCTGACTCGTTGGTCTAGTAGTCTCCATCAATTCGCTGTTTTGATACCTCATTGTAATACAGTTTCCTATTCCAGTAGCTTCTTTCCAAGAACCGTATGCTTGTGGAACTCTCTTCCTGCTGGCTGTTTTCCTCCTACCTATAATCTTAGTCTTTTCAAGACTAAGGCATCTCCTGTCTTTGCGATAATCATATTTGTTCTTGTTAGCTCCTTACATCAAGTGGCTTCATGCCTTGTCTGGAGCGATTTCCATAAAAAAAAACTAAAAAAAAAAAAGCTAATGCATTTGAAACATTTGGTAAAATCTGTAATAATAGTTTTATTCATGAAAAGACACCGCAAATATTACCAACTAATAATGTTTCATTGATGAAATTTTATTGGATGTCCTACTAGCTTGGCAGGCCGAGAGCAGGCTCAAGACGTTGACTCGAATAGTAGCGATGGAGAGGAACTCGTAAATCCAAGTCAATTCACGATGATCCCCGGTGTGACACATCATTAACAGACCAAGGCTGTTGAGCAAGTGGCGCGTGGCGGGGCCTATAATCTAACTAATCGATTGAATAAATCAACCGTGAAATTTTCACAGAGTTCCACTAATTACAATACTAATAATTTACTAGCAGGAAATTCCATGGTGCTTTCTACAATTATCTATAATTTACTGTTAATAATAATAATATTTCTTTTGAAATAACAAATCTTCGTCAGGGGCAATACTATTAAGGAAAAAATGACTAAAATAATTGTCTTTCTCTTCTAAATGTTCTGTAAATAAATAAAACGAATATGTATCTTTTATATTTATTTAAAATTGTAGCAATTTAATTCTTTTCAGAACAATAAATATTTTCTGTCTTCTTACAGTAAAATATAATTGTCAGCTAAATATTTTTCAAATCAATAAAACGAATGTTACTTTTTTAAAAATGTATTTATTCAAAATTCTCTCCGCTCTCTTCCAGTGGAGATCGGGTTAGTGCTCTCCCTCTTCGGTCTTCCGACCCTCATTGACCCTTCATGACTATTTTGTGTGGTATCAGCTAAGGCTGGCGCCATTACTTTTTTTTGTGGAGGGTGTGTGTGTGGGGGGTATGAGATTTCGGTGCTTGTTGCTTAAAAGTCCGAAAACAAGTTTTTTTTTTGTCTTTTACTGTTTAAGAGTTAAATAAGGGGCAGTAACTCTTAATTATAATTTTGAGCCAGATTTTGTCTTTAATATCTAACAACTCTTAAATTGCGATCATGGATCTGAACTTGTTCCAGTTTGAAGACGTACTTTATTATACTTCCGAAAAAGCAAAACAGATCGATTTCTTGCAAGCTCATGGACTTATTTCTGGCGAAGAAACCTGCAATTGTGGGCAAAACATGCGACTTGTGCCATCACTAGTGAAAACTGATGGGGTTCATTGGCGTTGCACGAGCGGTTACTGTGCAAGTAAAACGTCGATTAAATTTTCCATGCTGAATTTCATTCAGTACAAAACTCAAATTTAAACACAATAAATTCTTAAATTTTCCATTGTTGTATACTTTTTTGTTCATTTATTAATAATTAATTTTCAGTAAATTCCTTTAGATTTAATAACAACAGTTGATAAGAGTTACTGCCCCTTAATTAACTCTTAAACAGTAAAAGACAAAAAAAACTTTTTTTCGGACTTTAAAGCAACAAGCACCGAGATTTCTTGTAGTTTCTATTCCTTAGTATCATGTGGTGGTGTTTTTCCTGTGGTTTTGTTTTCGTCCTGTTGTAACTTCCATGTGACTGGTTATCGTTCGTAACTTATGCGAGTTGGTTTAGGGTTAAGGTTAGGAGGAGGAGGAGGAGGAGGAGGAGGATTATTATTATTAAAGTGACATTCGTTTCATTTGTTTAAAGAATATTAAGCTGACATTTATTTTTATGTTAAGCAGAAAGAGAATATTTATGATTTAAATCGTTACAATTTTCAGTTTTTGGTTGGTTGGTGGTGGTGTTGTTGTTGGTGGTGGTGTTGTTGTTGTTGTTCAGATGCGAAGAACAGGTAGGACCGCTGGCCTCCGGTGAAAAAAGCTTGAAGAAAGTGTCTACGGATGCCTGAAAGTGATACAACAATTTCTTTTATTCATATTAATTTCAGACTTTCCTTTTTGTCATATTATTTTCAAACTTTTCTTTCATCATAATCTAATAATTAACATAATACAGACTATTTGAAAGAGAATGTATTTGTTTTTACTTGATTGTTTCAAAACAATTTTTTTAATAATAGTGAAAACCTTTTTTCTTGGAAATGGAGTAACTTCCGGAATCAAACTTTTTTCTTAGAAATGGAAATGCCCTAACCCTAATCCCTAACCCTAGGTACGTGCAAAATCAATGGCCGATTCCCAAAATGTAAAAACATTTTGACCCCCCCCCCTCACTTAAAAATTCACTAAAATTCAGGAAATCGACCAACTTTAATGAAATTCTCAATATTTATTAATCAACAATCACGGAATATAATGAAACCATTATTTTTTTTCAAATCTTAGTGAAAATGTATTATTTTTTTGAAACAAAATACACGTTTACTAAAGTTATATTTTTATATATTAATAAAAAAAAAATGCATTAATTTTTTTTTTGTTTTTTATAAAAATAAAGCATTGTAGATGTTAACAATTAAAAAAAAAAAAATTTTTTTTTATATATTACAAAAAAGGCCCCTAAATACCGTGTTAACAAAATCACTATAACTCTAAGAAAAAAGTAATTTTTTGAATTAACGATATTATTATTGAATAAAGCATTGTTTAATCAATATTTTCGCCAAAAAAATAATATAATTGCCAAAAATATTTCATGTGATTTTAATGATTAGAGTTTCTGGAAAAATAAAAAATGCGACATAATTATATTTCCCTTTCATACATAAACGTGGCATCATCAGCGCAAGAAATTTTTTTCATAATCTTGAAAATAAACGACGGAAAGAAATTTGATTTTGGGGGAGATAACTAATATTGGGTTAATTACTTTTTCACAAAATGGACGTAAACCGATTAAACTTTGAAGAGTTCTTGCATTTACTCGGGGATAATTGCAAAAGAAATACAGACGTATTGAAGTTGGAAGTATTTTTGAACTGATCGCAGAATTGTACCCTGTTTAAAACTTTTTTCCCCCACATTTATCATTCAGTCAATACCCTGTAAAAAAAACTTGTTTTTTTTCCACATTTATCGTTCAGTCAATTGTTTACTTTTTTTTTTTTTCAAATGAAAGTTTTACTTATTACGTTTTTTTTTAAAATTTCAATAAAAAGTTTGCTATTTATTTGATGTACATAATGTTTATCAAAGCTTTATTTAATTCGTTTTTTGTTAAATTTCAAATGTTTATCAAAGTTTTATTTATTTATTTGCTGTACATAATGTTTAATTTGTTTCAATAAATAAATGTTCATAATTTTAACTTATCCTCAATTGTCAATTCAACAGTTATCTTCCCCAAAATCAAATTTCTTTCCGTCACTCAGGTTTTTGCACGATTTCTCCCGAAGAGGAGTCGGCAGTTTCCGCCGCCATCGATCGAAACAGTGGCCCCCGTCTCTACAGAAGCACCGTAATTTGCTAACACTGAAACAAAGATGTGTATGTTTAATTTACGTACTTATATGACCGGGGTTAAGAACAAAGGATTAGCCACAATGGCGAAGGATTGCCGACAAATGGTTATGAGAGAATGAATTCCCCGACCAAAGGTTGTGGGAGAGATGCCTTTGTAGCGGCATGTCATCCCACTGTTTTTGGACGTGGCCCGACCACGTGCGGATTGGGTTGAAGTGGCCGTACCACGTGTGGATATAATTAATAGGTTAAGACAAACAAAGGGAAAAGAAAGAAAACATTATTATTATCTAAAACTTATATTAGAAAGAAAGCGAAGGAATAAGAAAGCTAACACAACATAAGAATGGTCTTTTATAAAATTAATAATTACGAGGAAAACATTTATATGAAACAAAAACAATTTATTTAACTAAGACATTTGTAGTTTCGTCAGTTCATATTTGTAAGGTGTATATGCGATGCGTGTTTGCTGTATTTTTGTGTGGCAATTGAAATAGTGTATGTTTGAAAGAATAGTTCATCATTCGAATTAAAAGAGATTACCTTTTGCCTCCCCCACCTCCTCGGTCGAGCCGGTGGGGGGGGGGTCAACGATCGCCTCTGTGTGCGTTCGCCCAGAACACGGAAGGAAAAAGAGAGAGAGAAAGGAAGTGCGCGCCTTCTTTTATAGACACTCAAACCACGCGTGGTCAAGCTGACCTGTTGGTCCCTGATTGGCCGGAACCTTCTGGCAACGTGATTTCACAAGATCAGTCCCTCTTCTCTACCTCAGAGACGAAGAAGGGCTGAGTCCACAAAGAAAGAAAGGTCGCACTTAGTTGTGACGTCGGCCACACTTATTTCTAAATCAGTTTTGAATAAATTATTATTCTGCGTTATTCATTTGTAATTTTTATTGTCCTATTTTATTATATATACACAATAGTTTTGTTGTTATTAATATTATTAATAATATTAATTAAAGCGATTTAATGAGTAAAAGATGAGTAAAATCTAACAAAGTTTTTGAGAGGATAACCCTCTCAAAAACTTTGTTAGATTTTCATTAATTTTCAAGGGAGGTAATTGTAATTGTTATTGTCTTACATATACGTAATAGTTTTGTCGATATTATTAATAATGCTAATAATAATAATTACCTATATCCTTCACCGACGCTTTTAAAAAATTGCCTTTTTTCTTTTAATTTTAAGTATTTCATTTGTTTATCTTTTCCTGTGAAAATGAAATAAATAACTTCTGTATAATTAGATCATTAAACATCTTATTGTAAAGATTAATTGCTGCCTGGAGGGCGGTTAGTTTTTTTCTAGTTAACAATAAATTATTCAAATGAAGAAAACAACGGTGAAATTTCCATAGGGCCACACTAGTAATAATAATAATTTATCATATAGTTTGTCTTTCAATCGTAGGCGTGTCCCTTTTTATTCCTGAGATTTTCATGAATAGCCCTGTTCTTGAGGAGTAATCGATTCTGAAACTTCTTGGTCTTTCTTTCTCATTAGATCTTTCTTGGAGTTCATACATTAGATCCATTGCTTGTTCTAATTCTTATAAAGTCGGTTCTCTCTCTCTTTCTCTCTCTCTCTCTCTCTCGCTCCAAACACTCTCACATCTGAGGCTATTCTCTATCTCTACAAATCTGCTATCAGACCTTGTATGGAATACTGTTGTCATATTTGGGCTGGTGAATCTTTGTCCCATTTGAGGGTTCTTTATAAGGTTCAGAAGCGTATCTGTAATTTGGTTGGCCTAATTCTTCTTTTTTGCACCCTCTCTCTCACAGACGTGACGTTGCTAGTCTCAGTCTTTTCTATAAATACTATTATGCCATGTGTTCTTCAGAATTATCTGACATATTCCCTGCTTCCTTTGTTCCAACTCGTTTGACTTGTTGGTCTAGTGGTCTTCATCAATTCGCTGTTTTGATACCTCATTGTAATACAGCTTCCTATTCCAGTAGCTTTTTTCCAAGAACCGCAGGCTTGTGGAACTCTCTTCCTGCTGACTGTTTTCCTCCTTGGCCTTTTCAAAACTAAGAATAGGGAACTCCGGTCTTTGTGATAATCATTCTTCGTTCTTTTTAGCTCCTTACATCAAGTGGCTTCATGCATTGTCTGGAGCAACTTTCATTAAAAAAAATAAAAAAATAAAAATCTAATCTGATTTCAAATTAATTGTGTCTTCATTCAATATAGCTCGTTCAATATAGCTCGTTCAACATAGCTCGTTCAACATAGCTCGTTCAACATAGCTCGTTCAACATAGCTCGTTCAACATAGCTCGTTCAACATAGCTCGTTCAACATAGCTCGTTCAATATAGCTCGTTCAATATAGCTTGTTAGATCTATCTTCCTCCTCCTTCTCCTATTCCTCCTCCTCCATTATATGATTGTAGCAATGTATTTCCTCTGCACATGCGTACCCTGTTTCGGTTCGACTCATAAAACTATAGATTTGAAACTGAACATCTTAACCTATTACGCCATGGAAAATCAGCTAAAATACAGTCACTTTTTAACTATAAAAATTAATCTCTCTGAGTTAGTACATACGTAACCTCCTATTTAAAAGGAAGATTATTTTGCTATAAAACTTCAATGACTCAATTAGTTTCGTGCAAGCATAATCAGCCTATCTCCCACAGTGACTATAAAAAAGGCGAATTTTCTTAAGTAGTAGTAATAGTAGCAATGGTAGTACTATTACTACTACTTCTGTGTGAATCGCGAAAATATTCAAAAATATTCAAATGTTGCATAGTCTTTAATTTCTCGTACCTTTTCTATTTCGTCAGCGCGTGGAGGGGTGTCGTCTAGTGGGTGTATTCTTTCTTCGTTATTGTACTGCCGTGAACCTCGCCGTCCGCTGTGTCTGCAACAAAACCTTCATAATACAATTCACGAGACAAACAATCTTTTAAATGTTGATTCTGTTTTATTCAGGCGTTAGTCTACCGTCGATCTTGGAAATGTTTCACCAACGTTAAGGGAGAGACCAAATTACTACTCTATCATATTTAATTCCTAGCTTAAGTCCTTAGCCATTCGAGGAGGGGGGAAAAAAAGAAAATGGCCGCCCATCGTTTTTATCATTACGTAGCTCCCCTTAAATCAGCCATCTTGTTTTGTGCGATGTTCGTGTGCCGAATACTTTAATTTCTAATAAATAGCAATTGAAACGGGTTAAAAATCTTTTTAATAGTTGGAAATGACACAGGTAAGTTTGAAAATAACTTTTATCGCCTACAGTTACTTTTATTTGTTGAATATTTGTTTTTTGAGCGTTTTTCCTCTGCTGATTATTGTAAAAGATTCCCCAAATATTTATAATATACTAGACCACCCGTGACCCGTTGGGTCAGTTTGTTATATTAGCTATGGAATTCATGTATGAGCGTGACACTTGTGGCATAAAGAAAATAGTTTTTTTTTACATAACAGAAGCATTTCTATGAAAGTATATTAAAATGAAAAAAGAATATAGATAGATTTCTATGAGTCGTTCTGTTTATTATAATTGTTATTTTTTTAAATTACAGTTACTGAATTATAAGTGGTTGGTTAGGGCGATTTGAGAAAGGAAGGGGGTACAGCAGGCTGTCTCACGTACGTAACGAAAACAGAGGGAGTAGGAGTGGTTAAATCTATGAGAGGGAAAGTGGGAGGTGGTTTCGTTCACCGACCGCTAGTATGGCTGATATTAATAATGAGTGTTGTTTTTTTGTTTGTTTGTTTTTGTTTTTTAAAAGGGAGGAGTTTTTTTGAAACTGCGACAGACTTTACGAAGTCCTCCCGTTGAATGTTTTTAGCCGTGAAGAAAACAAATAAACTATTTGATGAAATTAAATGAAATTGTTTAAAAATTTCCAGAATGAAAAATTTCATGCATTCGTTAATCATAATAGAGAATAACGGAATTGGAATAACAGATTGAAGATGATGCTATTTATGCATGCGCAACCGGATGTTGAAAACCGGAAAGCTGAAAGCTGATTGCAAACATACAAGAACAATAGAGTTTTAGTATTATATAGATATATATAGTGTGTATTTAAATATTATACAGTTATAGATTAATTGGATATGCTATATCTTACGTTTCGGGAGTCTGCAGAAACAAAACATGTCTCACTCGCATAGCCAGCCAATAGTAGACTATAATAACTGTATAATATTGAAATAAATATGCTCTTATTCACATAATTGAGCACTGTTCATTCCTTTATCCTATAATAAAGGCCAATGTGTATTGTATTATATACACACACACACAGTCATCTCGTCATGTAGAAATTTCCTAGCCTCCGGACAAACCATTTCAAGTGATGAAACATGTGACATGTCACCACACACTATCACCTAAAAATATTCTTCAGGGATGTGAGTGGTCAATGGCAAAAAAAAAAAAGCTGAAATCAAGATAATTCCTCAACCTGGGGTATCATGGCCCCTCACCAATCCTTACTCCCCTCCTGCATGAAATCTATATATATATATAAAATAGAGTTGGTTTTTCCCCTTCCAAATCAGTTAGAATAGGCAAGAAAGTTAATGCATCAAACACATCAAAAATCAACACTACCTATAAACCTTTACTTCAACCGTGTTTTCAGAAACATACACATATTTTTAACATTTACCATTAATTCCTATTCCCATACGACATACTCTCCTAACTACATGTTCCAAAGAGAGGGTAGCACACTAATTTCTCTCTGAATTATTTACTCTTACACTCCTCAAACACCGCTTTGCGATTATTTCCCAAGGAAATGCAATCCACTTTCACCGCTTTATAATTTGTAAAACAGCCAATCAGCGATCAGCTTATATAGGCATGAGAGACATTTGATCCCGACCGCGTCATGCATTGCCCGTAATTAGTCATTTACAGACATTCCTTAAAAACTTTCTCCAATAAATAAATCTTTTCATTAATAACATTCAATACACACTTCACAACATAATATATATTACGCGCTTTCAAATCAAATCAAATCCATCACTAATACACACAATTTCATTTCACATTTACACCAAAATACTGCTTCGACAAACGACATTCAACAGATAGAGTTTTTTTTTCTTTTTATAACCCTGATCGATCGTAGCATATTATAAATTATTACTGTTTCAATATTTTTCACATTTGTAAATAAATTAAATTTTACCTTTAAAAAGCAGATCAAAACAAAACAAACAGTGCTTCTACAGAATTTGAACCGGCAGCGTGAGATAACCTACTTCGGCCGAACTAAACCATAGGTTATGCTTACTTTACGGTTAGGGTAATACAAAACGTTGAAATTAAAACTCGAACACACAAATATAGTAGACATTTAAAAAACTGAGGCAATTTTTATTTTTGTTTCAGATGTGACCTATTTGTATTTTGTCGGCTGTTTAATTCATTCTTTTATATTACTCCAGGGCTGCTAATATATACATACCATACACACACTGCCATCCTGTCACGCAAAAAATTTTCAAGTAAAACACATGCCTTTTTCTAACCTCCGGACAAACCATTTTAAGTGATGAGGAAAGCGATCAAACAAACAGCAAGTCAGACAACCACCTCAAACTGACCCGGCTGTCTGAAATGAATTCAGAAAGAAATCGTCCACTCTATATCAAGTCAATGGTAGGTGTTTTTTTCTTTAGGTCATCAGAAATGATAATAATTTATATATAAAAATTGAATTACTGACATAATTCTATGATTTTTTATGAATATTTTAGTAATATATCTAGATAAATAGTGAGTGAAAAGCATAATTTTTTTTCCCGTAATTTTTTACAGTGATGGTGGGTGTGCACTAGTATAAAATAATTATATATATAATAGAGAATGGTAGTTTGCTTAAAGCATTGCTGGGAATTGTAGTAAATATGTTAAGAAGGCTGAGGGGAATGCAGAGTGCCGGATTGAATATAAGCTGGAAAGAACAAAAATAATAAATCAAAGCGAGGGGGGGGGGGTTACTATTTATTTTTCTTTACAATCTTGGGAAAATCTTCCCTTTGTCAAAAATAGACACCAAAGGAAAAGTCCGTCTGTGTGGAGAATTCGCCAAAATGGATGCCAGAGAGTAGGATTGGAACAAGATTTTCCCGAAATATTAAATGATTCTTAATCATCATCTGGACAACACACAGCCGGCACCACACTTACTGTTATGTAAGATTTTAAAGAAAATTTTTGTTCTTTCCAGCTTATATTCAATCCGGCACTCTGTATTGCCCTCAGCCTTCTTAACATATTTACTGTTTAATATATATATATATATATATATATATATATTAAACACAGAGTGTATCCCCTAAAAATCTACAATTATGAATGAATGTTGTATTGTTTAACATAAGGCCTATTTTATTTTGTTTGCCTCACACACGTAGTTAGATCTTATATGATGTCAATTATTTAGGGACACCCTGTATATAATGATTTGTAATGGACGGTCATCAGACTACAGAAGCATCTTTTCTTTTAGTAAATAATAATATAATCTTAAAAACATTTCATTTATTCCTATGGACAAAGCAACAATGTTACATGTAAGCTGACTTTACTGTCGTATAGCCGTCATGAGAGCATGACTTTTGGAGAGATGACCCATCGAAAGGGATGAAGACATTAGTCTGGAAAAAAATGCACAGTTCTAAATGATCAGTTATTTTTTTTTTTTTTTTTAGATTTAATTTTCCTTTTTTTAATTTTTTTTTTTTTTAATCATAGTCTTTTACAAGGCGCCCCCCCACCCCCCCCAAAAAAATGCAATCCATGAAATCATTAATTCTTTCTGCAATGAATCATATTTGATACAAATAAACATCAGTCTAGCCCGTACTTGTCCATCAGGTTTCAGTTATGAATGTCCAACAGTCTTTCTTTTATCGCCGTTTAATGATAAGCACACCTGGATATGAGGTGCAAAATTGTAAATAACTCTGACATGGTATTGCCATGATTTTGGCTGTGATCGTCCGTCCGCTTCAGTCCGAAAATTATCTGAGGATTGCTTTGATAGACATTGTCTTTAAGATAACCCCACAGATAAAAATCGGTGAGTGTGAAACCCATTCAGGATCACACTCCCTACTGATTAGATAATTAACAAAGACTGTTGGATATTCACGAATGAAACTTGGTGGACAAGTCAGGCAAAGACTGAAGTTTATTTGGTGCTTGTGCATATCAACCCTGACATGTTAGACCGCTCTTAAAAATAAAATAGTTAAAGAAATGTATAAAGTTTGTTATGTACTTACGTGGTAGATGAAAAAAAGACTGTACACCAAAAATGATGCACATTCATCCAGTATTTATTCAATTATAAATAAAAAACGATTTTATCACTCGGTAGATATTTCCACCATTTTCCAGTGGTCAAGGACGATAACTCATATTTTCACGATTTCGGGGTTTGGGGGTCTCCATTGTTTACAAAAATGTCAAAATGTACGTATAATCATTTATTTTCTTTTTTTATAATTTAATAACTACTGGATGAATTTGCGTAATTTTTTCTGCACAATCTTATTTTCAGCTAACACGTAAGTACATAATAAAGTTTATACATTTTTTAAATATTTCAATGTCAGGGTTGATATGCACAAGCACCGTTTATTTATATCAAATATGGATGGATTGCAGAAAAGAATTGTGAATTTTATTAACGATTCCATGAGTGGCATTTGGGGTGTGGGCATCCCCTATTACTATTTTGCCTCAAGGGTCAAATGTCACGTGATTCTGGCCAACATGGACATCTGGACATTCTTGTTGTTAGCCGCAAGCTTTTTGTTCTTGCTGCTGGTGGCCTTCGGGCTGTTGTTCATCATATTCGGGTTTTTGTAGATTCTTGAAGGCATGTCAGCATCAGGAACTAATCGATATTGTTGCCGTGCGGCTGCGGCGGCAGGTGACATAACGATCGGGGATCCACCATTACTACCACGGCCCAAGTCGCTCGATCTTCGACCCACGGAGTTCGGATTGCTGGTCAGACTACTGCAGCTATTTCTACGGCTGTCATCTTTTTGGGCTGGTCCCATGAACGCTTTATGGACTTTGGGGAAGCTGCTCAGCATTGGGATCAGCTTGTAGCCGTGCTTCGGCATGTTGGGTAATAGCTGCTTCGATTTTGACTTGGTTTTATGATGCGGGCTCTCTGGGTCAACATCACAATCGTTGAGGGTAATGGCCGAACTATAGAGTTGAAATCCTGAAAATAAAAAAAGAGGGAGCATTTCAAATAGTTGTTCATAATCAATCTATCTAAAGCCAAAGTTTCACATAAACAAAATATTAGTCCAAGCTGTAAATAAACAAAATATTAGTCCAAGCTGTAAATAAACAAAATGCTAGTCCAAGCTGTAAATAAACAAAATGCTAGTCCAAGCTGTAAATAAACAAAATGCTAGTCCAAGCTGTAAATAAACAAAATGCTAGTCCAAGCTGTATATAAACAAAATGCTAGTCCAAGTCTTATATAAACAAAATACTAGTCCAAGTCTTATATAAACAAAATACTAGTCCAAGTCTTATATAAATAAAATACTAGTCCAAGTCTTATATAAACAAAATACTAGTCCAAGTCTTATATAAACAAAATACTAGTCCAAGTCTTATATAAACAAAATACTAGTCCAAGTCTTATATAAACAAAATACTAGTCCAAGTCTTATATAAACAAAAAATACTAGTCCAAGTCTTATATAAACAAAAAATACTAGTCCAAGTCTTATATAAACAAAATACTAGTCCAAGTCTTATATAAACAAAATACTAGTCCAAGTCTTATATAAACAAAATACTAGTCCAAATCTTATATAAACAAAATACTAGTCCAAATCTTATATAAACAAAATATTAGTCCAAGTCTTATATAAACAAAATATTAGTCCAAGTCTTATATAAACAAAATATTAGTCCAAGTCTTATATAAACAAAATATTAGTACAAGTCTTATATAAACAAAATATTAGTCCAAGTCTTATATAAACAAAATATTAGTCCAAGTCTTATATAAACAAAATATTAGTCCAAGTCTTATATAAACAAAATATTAGTCCAAGTCTTATATAAACAAAATATTAGTCCAAGTCTTATATAAACAAAATATTAGTCCAAAGCTTATATAAACAAAATATTAGTCCAAAGCTTATATAAACAAAATATTAGTCCAAGTCTTATATAAACAAAATATTAGTCCAAGTCTTATATAAACAAAATATTAGTCCAAATCTTATATAAACAAAATATTAGTCCAAGTGGTATTACGGCATAATCATGTTGACACACTCGTTCCGTTAGATCACCAAAGTTAAGCGACATTGAGCATGGTCAGTACTAAAATGGGTGACCATTTAGGAATATCAAGTGCTGTATGTCGGACGCCTCTCTGCTTATCCCAGCATTGTTTCTAGTCGTCTTGGACTTCTTACAACTAAATTCAAGCAATGCCGGTTCAGGAGAGATTTGATATGAGATTGCGCAACCCTTGCTTCACAAGAGACTCCTTTACAGCAGTTGTTCTCTCAAGACCGAACAGAGGCCTACTAGTCTAAGTGGTACTTAGCCATCCAATGATTCCTAAAAGAGTATCTCACTGTATACTGCCAGAGTCTTAATTCTTTCTCCATCTATCTAATCAAGTGATTCTCAACTGCTCTACCATCAGTAACCTATGATGACCATTTGAATGGTCCACAGAACGTTCGCTGTATGAGTGCTTTTTCTTGTATTATATAAAAAAAAAGGATGGGATTTTCCTCTAAGCTATATGTGAAAATCTGCTTCGTCAGGATTTAGGACATTTATTGGTACATCTAATTTATCTACTCCCACAAGGTAAGATGTGACACAAGGTCGGGAAAGTGGGATTAGAAAAGCCAGCGCCCGAGAGGTGAGCACTCTGACCATTTAAAAAATTGCTGGGCATCCCCCGTCGGCATTCCCTGGTAGGGTCGCCTCAGGCAGTAAGCAATAAACTTACTCATCCCCAAAGAGGGGAGGCAAAGCCTGGGAGGGTGGACCTCCTAGAACTGCACAGGACTGTCCCATAGACCGGCATAAATCAAGCCCCAAATGCCAAGACAATACCAGTCTATGGGGTGCAGTATCCATCGGAACAGATACTACACTTTCATCTTAGCCAAAAGGCCAAATAAATAATTTATTTTCATTCAAATTCATTGATTTTTATATTAAATCCGATTCAGCCGTTTTCTCTTTGACTACTAATTTCAGCTCAGGGGTAGGAGTGACTAACCCCCCTCCTCACAGTACAAAGACCCCATCCTTCAACCCATCACACTGTAAAGAAATAAGGAAGAATTCTTAAGTAGAGTGACTTTTTCGTATTACACGCTACGTTTGCTTGCTTTATATTAATCACTAGCATACCAGTGATTACACTACATGACTAAAAATACTCTACAAAGTTATGCTTTCAGATTAGACATACAAAAACACCCAAAATCTTCTTTCCCATGACGTTCTTAGAAAAATTCTGACTGTGACGCTTAAAATTCCAAAATATTCAACTCTTTACGTTAAAGTTTTCCAATATTCAGTAATAAGAAATCTGTCTCCAACTCCTAACATTCTTACGAGTACGACTCCTCCAAAATCTACAATTCCGCAACTCTGATAAAATATACATAAAAACGATCGCTACATTTCTTAGTTTGAAACTCAAACTATATAAACATTCTGCACTATTTTTCACATATGTTGCAAACACATGAGTGATTCGGTTTTCAATACAATTACTGCTGTATTTTTCGTTTGCATATGGCAAAACAAATAATCAAATCAATGACAAAAGCTATCTGTAAAAAATGATATACAATTTTTATTTACAACAGTTAGCAACTTTTATATAATCCTAAACAGTTCAATGGCAGAGAAAAGGGAAAGGTTGACTCTTGTGTCGTACCCTGAAAATAAATTCATCATAGAAGCAGTAACTTGTGTTTTGTGCATTAATTGGCTTACCGCATGAAAGAGTAGCGGTTTAAACAGGTGTGTTTCCATAGCAACTGGGTCATGCATGTTTACGCAGACAATATTTTTACTTCTGATTTGTCAAACGTCGCATTTGTTCATATATGAATTTCATTGAGTTTTACACGTCTTTTAGTGTGAGGGTGTATATTTTTCAAGATCGTCTTGTCATACATTTTTATATTTTACTTATTCAAATCTGGAGTCGATTTTTTCACATAATATTCGCTTACTTTTCTGATTAAACGACGACCTTAAAATAATATTAGAAGAATTACTTTATTTATGAAAATATTTTATCCTATTAAATAGTACCTTCCTTCCAGTGTTTCGATATAGACACTATTATTTAACATCCCTCACTCTTTGTCTCTACGTACATACATAGATGCAAGGATGTTCATTTAAATGTTCATTATTATTTATAATTAAAGAGCACAATAATTAATACTTAGAAATTCAATTAAAAAATACTTGTATCGGGTTTAGGAATGGGAACAGGAGTTTCTTGAGTTCCTCGATTTTCACTGTGTTTCTTTTTAAAAATAACCATCGACCTGCTTGCACTTTTTCTTTTATTAATTACTAGCAGGAAAATCCGACGTTGTTCATAATTGAATGAGGATCGTGACTATGTATTTTTTTCACTATGCTCATAACACCATATTACTTTCTTTGTTTTGACTGCCCCTCCCTCCCTCCCTCCCTTCTGTTTTGCCCCCTAATATAGCTGGAAGAATCTGAAATTTTGGAAAATTCTCTGAATCAATGTCTTATAGATATGGTTAAAGTTTCATTAAAATCAGATACACGTATTTGAAGTTTTAAGGGGGTTCTGTCCCCATGGGTTACTTAGCGGTGGGGACACATAGATATTTGGCACATGAGGGTACCGTAAAGGTTCGTGACCACTTCCATTTTATAATTTAAAGATTTAGCCCCTTCTTAGCCTTTTGGCTAAGATCAGAGTGTAATATCTGTTCCGATAGATACTACGCTCTGTAGACCGGTACCGTCTAGGCCTTCGGGTCTCGATTCTGCCGGTTTGAGGTACTGTCCCGTGCAGTTCTAGGAGGTCTACCCTCCCAGGCTTTGCCTTCTCACCCTTTGAGAAGGGGTTAGTTAATTGCTAATCGCCTGAGGCGCCCCTACTGGGGAATGCCGACGGTGCTGTCCAGGTATTTTTCATAGGCCAGAGGGCTTTTCAAATCCCACTTTCCCGACCTTGTGCCACATCTTACCACTATGTGAGGTAGGTAAATACTACAATGGTTCATCCCCCATAACTCTGTTATGTTAGAGGGACACTTAGAGATTCAGGACCACTTCCATTGTTTTCCCCAGAAAATTTTATACATATAATTAAAATTTCATAAAAATAGGATATATTTTAAGTTTTAAGTGGCTAATGCCCTCATAGTACCCATCGGGCTGAACTTAGAGATTCGGAAACACTTCTATTGTCTTCCCCGGTAAATTTTACATAAGAATACACTTTTAGATTTTATGTAGATTCTCTAACCTTTCTTTCTATAGGGAACACACAAACAGACATTACATTTTATATATATAGAAGATTAGTGGCAAGATAAAAGGGACATTTGTTGTCAATCTAGTGTTTCAATCAACATTTTTTTAACGATCAGCACCAAACATCTATTACTATTGCTGTTGCTGTTCATGGACGGCGGCACCGGGGGGGGGGGGGGAGATTTTTTTTTACTTCCCCCCCCCCCACTTTACGGTCATCAATAATGAAGTTATATATGCATGTGTTTAACAACCCCCCCCCCCAAACTTTTTAGGAGAGCCCCCCACACACATACACACTTTTATAACTGTCCCGCCGGTCCTGCTGTTAACGTACAATTCTCTATTTATTAAGTAAAGTAAACGAATGTTTTCTTAATAAAAATCTGGAGATTGTGATCTGGTGATGGTGGAACCTATTTAGCATCATACCTGCTACTGATGAGACGATCATCAAAGTGTCTCTGAGCCATTCCAACGAGTCATTTACCCCATCCTGTTGAAACCACTGTTCATCCCTGACAACACCTCATCTTCGTCTGCCCAAAACCTTTTGATTATCACGTGGTAGTGATGCTCAGTATTGAGTAAAGCAGAGGTCCACATTGAATGGTGATAAAAACAAAGACTGTTGAATGGACATTTATAACTGAAACTTGAAGGGCAAGTCAAGCATAGGCTGATGTTTATTTGCACCAAATATGGTTGGGTTGTTGTTTGGGACAATTCATTTTGAAAAGTGTAAAGTCAGAATTTTTTACCTTAGCGACATCAGATTAATCATCAATCATCCTCTTTACTAATTGGACGATTTCATTTATTTTAAATGTGCTTTTATTTGCTGTTTATCATTGAATAGTGATAAAGCAAAGACTGGTGGACATTCATGACTGAAACTTGATGGACAAGTCAAGCATAGACTGAAGTTTATTTGTACCAAATATGGTTGGATTGTAGAAAGAATTGTTTTGTTCAGTTAATTATATTAGATGAGGTGGGACGTAAAATTTCAGATTCATACGAGTAATATTTTTTTGTGTTCATTTATACATAAATAACACTAAACAATCAAACATTTTGAAAATTTTGCAAAATTCAGAAGGTGCAGGCCACTAGTTTTTGGCTATTTTACATTCATGAAAACACTTTCATAGCCTGAAAATGGTCCTAAATTAAAGTACTATATCAGATTTAACCATCTATATCCATTCATAGCTTTTGAGGATGTTTTAGGACCTGTAATGTCGCATGAAACCACTTTTTCACCGAAAAATGATGGATTTTGAGTCCCGTGGAGCCCTAACAGCTATTTTTGGCCTGCACCTTCTGAATTTTGCAAAATTTTCCAAATGTTTGATTGTTTAGTGTTATTTATGTATAAATGAACACAAAAAAATACTACTCGCGTGAATCTGAAATTTTCACCCATTACGTCCCACCCCTAATATTAGGACAAGTTTGTACGTTAAAAGATATTTTACACTTTATACGTTTTGAAATCTGTTATAAATGACAAAATGAATATCTGTTATAAAAATTACATAAAACTAAAAATTATCTTGTAGCACATTTTAAAGAAACAAGATTAAAAAAAAATAATTTGAACAATTTTGCACGTCGTGTCCAGATGTGCTTATCTCAAAAATAAATAAATAATTTATTTTCACTCAAATTCATTGATTTTTTATATTAAATTCGATTCACCGTTTTCTCTTTGACTACTAATTTCAGCTCAGGGGTAGGAGTGACTAACCTCCCTCCTCACAGTACAAAGACCCCATCCTTCAACCCATCACACTGTACCGGTGATAAAACAAAGACTGTTTGACATTCATGAGGGAAACTTGATGGACAAGTCAGACATAGACTGATGTTTGATTGTACTAAATATGGTTGGGTTGTAAAAAGAATTGTGAATTTGGAATGGAGGGGTAACCCTTTCTCTTAAAACAATGCGGACGATTCCATGTGTGAGATTGATCAAAGATGGCGGAAATGTGTGTATGGAAGGGGCCTTACCCGTTTTGTGATAATCTCCCTGCAACTTTCGACGTCGACACTGGAACACGATCAGTGCAACTATAAGGATGCAGAGGAACAGGCTCCCGATTGTGAGTCCAATAATTAAGGCTATCGGCTGCGCGTCATGATGGGTGACACTAGAGGCTGTATATGCGGGAGAATCTGAAATCAAGAAGAAAAATGAATTTAGAAAAAAAAATTAACATTTTTTATATACTAATGATTAATCGTTTATCAAGGCCAAAAAGCCACTCGAGGATAAGAGTTAATGAGTTTGTCAGGTGGACGGTGAAACAACACCTTGAGGATTGGAGACGAGGATTGAAACTGGGTAAAATTTGATTATTTAAGAGAACGACGCGACAAGAATTTGTTCCTATTTACTTTCATCCCCATGTGGGCAAAGTTAGACACAAAGTCAGTTTTTAATGTGAGGAAAATCCCCCCCCCCCCCGCAACCCCCGCCCAAAAAAAAAAAAAAAACAAAAAAAACAAGAGGGTTCTCTGGGATTGGAACAAAAATTAAAATTGCCTTAGTCTTGAAGGACTTCTTTTCACTGACTGAGAACAGAAAAACTAAGTTTAGCATCAGAACAGATACTACACTTTATTCCTAGTCAAAAGAATTTGTTAACATTGGACTTGAAAACAATCATGTAGTAGTCAACTGGGAAACAGCCCCATGGTATTGTGTTCCATACACAGGTAATTCTTTGAAAGAAACTTTGCTCATGGAAGTTCCGTTTAGTTTTAGGCATACACAGAGGAAGAATGGAAAATTATTTACAATGGTTGTAGCTAGACGAGTTTTTGCTGTGAATATTTTACAAGGGGCCACCAGAGATTGAAGCTTGATCTCGCACCTACCATAAAAATAACGATAAAGTAGAGAAAGACTAGAAACTTCTAAAGAGAAGAGAACAATCGAGACGAATGAGAACTTAGACGTGGAGAAATTATATTTGGATGACGAGGCTATGGAAGTAGTTCAGAAGTTATCAGCAGAGGGAGGAGTTGATGTTAGTGTGATTGCAAGAATTAAGAGTGGATGGAATAATTGGTATAATTTTGGTTATTCGGACTACATTTCTCATCTTGAGTGATATCATCACAACGTTTCGGCCGCTGTAACCTCCGGCCTTCTTCAGGTGTATCTCTTCAAACTCGAGAATATGTTTTGTTGAACTCGGGAATCTGGACGTAATTTTGAACGGAACCCTTTATTTAATCCACGGGGGTAGCATGCTCTCGTTCCATCAGCCATGACAGGAAGAAGTCTTCAGTAATCGGCAATTCTTCGTATCGCCCACACCGAGGATTGAACCTTCAGTCTTCAGATGACTATCACTTAGAACTGAATTTAACTTAGTACTAATTTTGCTGCCGACAGTAAAAATGGCTTCCACATGTAATTAACACTTGCAGAAAAATGGCTTCTATCTGTAATTAACATTTGCTGCAGAAATGAAAGATGGGTTCCCCCGCGAAAAAATATTTAAAGCAGGAATAAAAAATTAAATCGAATTATTTTTTTTAATTCTTAAAGATGCTAAAGAAAACAATGGAGCAATGCTAAAGAAAAAGAAATGTCTATTCAGAATGACACTTGCTGCAGAAAAGAAAGATGGGTTCCCTGCGAAAGATTTTCCGAGCAAGAATAATTATATTTGCAAAGAATGTAAATCGAATTAAAATGCTTTTTTCTTAATAACATGAAACAACGCTAAAGAAAAGGAAATCGCTATTCAGAATGAAATATTGATATTTTAGGACGGAAGCTATTTAGTTCTAAAGTCGGAAATCAGGCTGACTTAATTTTATATATTAGGTATAGAAAATAAATTTTTTAAAAATGGAGCAGAAAAATAAACTTACAGCAAGGATCCTCTTTATGGACACAGAGGTGCGGCATACATAATTTATACTTTTCTGGTTCGTTCTGGCAAAATTCTTTGTCAACTTTCATCTTTTGCCGATTCAAAAATCTGCTCAAGATAAAAAAATGATTTGAATATCAAAAAAAAGAAAAAAGAAATTTTAGAAAAAATAAAAAATAAAAAGATTAAATACAAATACAAACTCAAAAACAAAACCCAATTTAGAGAAAGTGATTCACTTTTCAGCATTGCCTCTTAATTGCCTTATTTTGCCATCTAATTTACATAGTGTGCCTATACACACCGTAAACACGTATGTAAATTAGATAGAAAAATAATGTCTCTTTGCTTCTTATCGATAATATAGAAATAATAACCCCTTTTCTTCTAATCTATAAAGTTATCTTGCCGAATTTTCAAATCAGACCCAAACATCATTTCATCTGACGAATCAAACTTTACTAGCCAATTTTTATTTGTTATTGTTTCATCATGTTATTGGCAATACATAATAGCTACTATCTATTTTTTTAAAATTATTTAATCGGCTAATATAAAATATTTTAAAATAATCACCTAAAAATATAAATCAGCAAGGAAGATAACTCATTTTAAATTGAAGAATATAATAGGCGTTACTACCTTAAGTGTAAAATTGTGCAAACAAATAAAAATCAAAAACTAAAATGACTTCATCCCGGGCAACGCTGGGTATGTAATCTAGTTAAGAATAAATAAATAGTGGTAGTAGTTGTGACCCAGCGGGTCACGGGTACGTCTAGTTGTGTAGAAAAGTAATGTTTAAAGTTCTTGTGAAAATAAAAGCGTAGTTCGTTTTTATTTAAGAATTTCAAAGTGTTGTTACTGCGCAAATGTAATGAGAACTTGCACAATTTTTTTCCATCAGGTTTAGCTAGAAACTGCCAAGGGCGATAACTCTATCGCACCAAATCAAGAGTTTTAGTTGAAATCAAGGTCATACCTATAACAGGCCGAGAGATCTAACATTTGGGAAGCTCGACTGGAGGCACGATTTCCAGTCAGTCAGCAGATATCTTTTTAGCTGTTAACATTTTACTCTCATTGCTCAGAGAAAATTCTGAAAGGGAGTTCTAAGCCATCAAATATATTTCAGACGAAACAATTTTTTCTTCAAGAAATTATTGAGTTTTTGGACAACACATTTTTAAAAACTTTTTTAGGACAAAAAAAAAAAAAAAAGGAAAAAGTAGTAGGATGTCAATATGAAAAAGAAAACCTTTAAAAAGAGGGACATGAAACTTTTACAAAATATATCAAATTAACTGGCAAATTTGGCTTAAGAAATTAAAACAGTACGAACTGTTTTCATTTCTTTTTAATTAATAATGGCAAAAAATAGTTTTGATAAAATTCAATTTAAACTTTTTGCAGAATACTCACAAACTTAAATCCAAATGTAAATTTAATTCCCTGTTCAGAATTTTCTCGGAGCGATTAGAATGAAGTGTTAAGTTGAAAGAGAGGATAACCAGTTTATGTGCAAGAAATGTAAGACAATGGATTTTTTTTTTAACTTGAATGCACCTCAGACGTAAGAGGCTACTGTGGATTAGGGGCCAGAAATTAAAGGGGCTATCCTAAGTGAGGAGCCGTGCAGCGAGATATTTGTTAACACTACACTTAAATTTCTGCATGTCGGTAGAGTCGGGGAAACAGAGAGCAGGGAGGGAGTTCCAAAAGCTGACAGCTTGAGGATAAAAAGATATTAGAGTAGAAAATCCTCCGGCATCTCGGGACCTCCACAGTGAACGGATGGGATTTAACTGATTGTCGAGTTGGTCGGGTGTAATTCCATCGAAGGGGCACCAGAGCAGCAAGTTCGTCGGAGCACATTCTATTGAAGTTACTTGTAAAACAAGCACAGGGATGCAACATGGCGACGATGGGACAGAGGCTGGAGCTTGGTGGATAGTGAGGGACCTGTTAGATTAGACTTTTTTTGGGACCTTGTCTAAGAGGGAGAGACTAGTGGATGGTGCACCAGCCCAGATGTGACAAGAATACTCCATGCATGAGAGGATTGTAGCTTTGTAGAGATATAGAGTACTGGCAGGTGTAAGAAGTTTTCTAGCAGGGTAGAGAGAGCCCACTTTCCTTGCAGCAGCCTTGACAATGTCTTAGGCCGAGGAGTTTGAACGTTGGACTCTCAGGTAGAGTGTTATTAGCCATGGTAATTGGTGGTTGAAAGGGTTTCTTGTAGTTGTTGAACGAAAGAAGCTTTGTCTCAGTGGCATTAAAAGTTACCATCCATTTATGTCCCCATTCAACTACAGACTGGAGGTCATTTTCTAAGGATTATGCCATTGCCTTGGATATGTGCGCATCTGCTTTCCCGACATGTCGAGAGTAGAGCGTGGTGTCATCAGCAAATATACCCATCTCAGACTCAGTACAATCGGATGGGATGAGAACTCAGATGTGAACAAATTATATCTGAGTAACGAAGCTATTGAGGTTATTGAGTAGTTTTGTTATCTTGGTGATACCATTGGAACACAGAGTGGTGCAGGTGCAGGTGCTTGTGTGATTGCAAGAGTTAGGAGTGAAAGGAACTTCTGCCATTACTAACAAGCAGGGCGTTACCACTGTCGATCAAGGGAAGAGTCTATCAGGCATGTGTACATAGTGTGATGTATGGAGGTGAAACCTGGTCAGTGAAGGTTGAGGACATGCGTTGCATGGAGACAAATGATATGAGAATGATACGATAGATGTGTAATGTTAAAAAAAAGCTTTAGTTTTAATGACCTCAGAGGAAGATTAAATCTGGACAGTATAGGGAGATGTGTGCAGAACAGGAGACTTCGATGGTATGGCCACATTAAAAGAATGGATGAGAGTTCTTGGGTCTGTAGATGTAGATCAGTTAAGGTAGCAGGTCCAGTTCACAGAAGACCGAGGAAAATATGGGAAAAAAGATGGACTTGAGAGAAAGGGGGATAAATAAAGATTTGGCCAGAGATAAGAAATTGACTTCCAAACTAACTTAACACATGCCAGCATGTAAAACGGACATTAAATTGAAGATGATGAAGAAGAAGATGAAGATGATGATGGGAAATCTTGCCTCCAGTAGTTAGATTTATTAGATTTCTCCATCTGTTTATAGGTATGACCTTGGTTTGAATACATTCATAGGCCAAATTAGTATACTGTAGTGGATTGGTAGGTTGAGTCATTTTACTTTTAATATACTAGTTTAATAGTTTGAAAAACAGTTTTATTGCAGATTATAAATCTGATAATTTACTTTTACCTACAAGTTTTATATGTTTGCATATCTTTTTATTACAATTTAATCTCATTTATCGTTAAAGTCTACGAGAAAAATGCCCGTCCCAGGATGGGTAAAAATTACCCCCCCCCCTCCCCCATCGAACAGAACCGTTTTGCAATACTTTTATGTTCCCTTATGAAGATTAAAATCAAGATATAATGCAATTAACCCTTATGTCTAGAATCCTTATTCCAAATTTGATCAAAATCCATTACATGATTTCCATTTTTTGTTTTTAGAAAATGTCTCAAATTTATTAATTAAACTTAACGTCTTAAGAAGAAATTCAAATTGAGTGAATCTTCCTTAATTGGTCCCTAATGATTATAAATCAAATTTTATTGTCAGTGAGCAATGTGAAAACTCCTCGTCAGTAAATAATAATATATATATATATATAATTATTAATGACAATATATGTATTAGCATATACAGGGTGGGCCAAAATAAGGGTCCTATCTTTAAATTTGAATAACTTGAATTTGAATAACTTCCACAAAATAAAAGTTAAACTCACCAAACTTTATGTGTGTGTAGACTGACCCTTCCGAGATTTTTTGAAATAAACAAAACAAATTTTAGCCGAAAAACACTTCTTAAAACTTACAAAAACTAAAGTATTGTTTTTTACACTGTTTTGAGTTTTTTAAGCAAAAATAATGTTTTCTAAATGAGGGTACGTTCCTTAGGGCTAATACGGCTCATGCTTGCTTCGGAAGGGGTCCTTTACTTATTCTTAAAAAAAAAAATTTTAAAAAATCAATAAATAAAAAAGTTATGAATTTTTAAAAATAGGACCCTTATTTTTGCCCACCCTGTACTATCAGTTCCTTTTACTTTGCAGTCTCCTTAAAAGATTCAGCTCGATGATTGTCAATTAGTGATAACAGAGCAAATATAAGTCAGTTCATATTATATTCCAATAACCATGGTTTTATTTTAAGAGTTTCGTATCCAAATGACCTAAATAGACATATGAAGGCTAATTGATGTAACTTTAGAAAGTAAAAAAATTACCCCCAAGCGAATAAGAATTTTTATAAATAAATTATAGAACTTATTAACTATTTTTAAAAATATTACTGAATTAAAATTTATAAATGTCCACACAACTTTTAGGATGTACTAGCTCTGAACGAAAAATGCAAAAGGCGTATTAGTGGGTTCCTCCACGTGTGAGTTTGCTCTTTTTCTTTGTTTTTTGTTTGGTTCCACCCAAAAATGAACCACTGTATAGTGTAGGTTTTTTCAAGACACTTTAATCCAAGAACTTTTTACTCTTTGTGAATTTTTCTGATGATTTTGTAATGTTGCAGAGACGATATTGACATAAAAATGTTGTTTGGCACAAGACAAATGAAACGGACCATAAAAAATATATTTCACAGAAATATTATGTTTTTTGGAAATGTGAAAAAATAAAAATAAAACCATGGTTATTGGAATATAATATGAAATGACATATATATATATATATATATAATATTTTAAAAATAAATATTTATTATTATTAGAGATGGGCGGTTTTACCGAAAAAACGCGGTTTTTCGGTTTCGTCTCCATACCGAATACCGAATCGTTTTTTGTTTTTTTTTAAACCGTAACCGTTCGGTATTGTGTTTTTACTACAGTAAGCCACCATATACAAGGAAACATGGTTGAAAAGATTTTCCGATTTGAATAAAAGTGAATATTACCAAAAAATGTTATATTAGTAAGAGGACAGATTGAACAAATATATGATAAAAACATTTAATTGACTTGTAGGAAGAAATCTTTGTTTACAGTTTGTTTATCATAAACATTTTGAATTTTCAAATGAAAAAAAGAGAAATACGACAGACAACATGACATCGTATTTTTAGCATAAACTATTTTCAAATGAAAAAGAAAAAATCAAACGCGTTCCGCATGATGTCGAAAATCTATTTGATTCAACTCAAAATTGTAAAATAATTATTTATGTTTGTTTCAGAGTTATCTAAAAAAATAAGTTATTAAAATGAAATTTAAAAAAAATACTTGTTGTAAAAGTAAATAAACGAAAAGTAGCGAGCGAGTATAAACATTTAAAAAGAAAAAAAGTGGTTGTCAATGCAACTTCATTTTCATCATCATTTTTGCTTAATTTTATTTGTAAAATTATTTTGTTTGTTTAAATAAATTTTCGTTTTTTAATTTCTTGCATTTCTGAGTTATATTTTAGCTTCTGATGGGTTAAAGAATTAGATAGAATGTATATTCAAACTCAGTTTTATTCTTCAGAAATCTTTCATGAATCTTTGGTCACTGTTTTAACGAGTTAACTGTTGAAAAGGTATCAGAACTTTGATTACAACAGTCAACACCTTAAAACTTATATGATTCATATCATGGAGAATGATTCAGTCACAAAATTATCGAAACAGTGGCATAATTCAACTAAACGTTGAATAATAACTAATCATCACACAAGAGAATGAATAGCTTCCATAGTAAAAAAATTTTTTTCAAAAAAACCGAAAAACCGAACCGTAAACCAAAGTTTTAAGGGAAAAAAACCGAAACCGATACCGAAACCAAAATTTCAAAACCGTCCAACTCTAATTATTATTACCTACAGGCATCGATGTTTCATCTTTATGCTTCAGTGTTAGAGATGTTAATTCTTGCTGATCATAGAATTCGAACCTAGTTGCTAAGTCACCTCTGACATTCTACCCCTCCGCCAACACCAATTAACATGGAAATGAAGAAAATTTAAATGTCGAATCAGTTGACACATACAATAAGTGAGTCGAACAGTGTTCAACAACAATAAAGGGTTGAAATATCACATTACGCCTAGTATAACTGCTTATAATTAAATTCTCTTAGAGGTCCAGTGCTTGTGTTAAGGAGGGGGATAACGATATTTTTTAAATAAATATTTATTATTATTACCTACAGACATCGATGTGTAATGCTGATGCAATCTTCATACAAAAGGTCAGATAAATATTACGCCTTTATTTTAAATTTCCATGTTTTAATAATCGAGCACTCTGCTGCGTTTTTCCTCAACAACCTTACCAAGGTTATATATATATATATATATATATATATATATATATAGATAGATAGATAGAAAAGAGGGTAGTGCAGTATTAGTGCAGTTCCAACGAGAGAAAAGTATATATGTAAAGGAGTAAGGCTACCAACATTTGTAAAAGTTTTTTGGTTTTTTTCAACACGTATTTATTATTTTTGTTATTTTATCATTTTATGATTTTATATAACACGTTTCAAGCGGTGGTCCGCTTTCATCAGATATGTAAATCCATTTGAAGAAATGTCTTTATATATATAGATAACAAAGAAAAGCCATGTCTATGAGAGAATAACGAAATCATAGCGGCAGTATCATTCGGATGTGACCAGTCGGCACTTGAATCGACTGGAATAGGACAGTCTGGAATGTTCTGGTGGTTTTTTTTTTTCATTACGATGGCTTGATATATATAAAAAGGACACAGACCTTAACCGAAATGATAGAAATAGGAATCACATTCCTGTTATTGATTTGAATATGCGAAATAGGCCGATCACGTGCGTCTGTCCTCCTTTCTCCTCCTCCTCCCCCTCTCTGGGGTGGGGGTTAGGTGTACGGGGGGGGGGGTTGAACGTCTTGATGAATTTGTAACCGTGTTGAACATAGGCGTACTGAGAGGCTGATATAATAACTACATGCTGCATTACCGTATCTTTATGTACGGTTCGATAGAAAAAAAGTGGAAAGACGGGAAGCAAGGGTCATCAGATCTAAATGAATAAATGCAAAAGTCAAAATTCCCTATTTCAAGTTAATTCAGCTGGTAATCTACCTCTCTCTCACTACGAGAAGATACGACACAACGAAGGCGAGAACGGTAGGCCAGCGCACAAGAGGTATTATTTACCTCCTCTTTAGGAGGTTAGGCACAAGGCCAGTTTTATCTTACCCCTACAAGGTAAGATGTGACCCACGGTTGGGTCGGGAAAGTGGGACTTGAAAAGCCAGCGCCCGAGAAGGTGAGCACTCTGGCCATTAAAAATTGCCTGGACAGCCCCGTCGGCATTCCCCGGTAAGGGCGCCTCAGGCAGTAAGCAATAAACTTACTCCTCCCCAAAGAGGAGAGGCAAATCCTGGGAGGGTGGACCTCCTAGAACTGCACAGGACAGACCCATAGACCGGCGTTAATCAAGTCCCGAAGGTCAAGACAATACCAGTCTATGGGGTGCAGTATCCATCGGAACAGATACTACACTTTGATCCCGGCCAAGAAGGCCAAACAACATTCTGGCATGCAGAAAATGCCTGAGCAGCCCCGTCGGGGAGCTTCAGGCAATTGGCTATAAACAAACCCCTTCTCAAAGAGAGAAGGTAAAGCCTGGGAAGATGGACCTCCTAAGACTACCCAGAACAAATACCTCATCCCGACAGAGCAGGGCCAGAAGAAACCACAATGGCCCACCCTCTGTCGGACTGATCGTCAGGGACGTATCCTCGACTGGTATGGAGTATCAAAAAGAATTCAAAGAATCCAATGATACTTTAAAAAAAAAAAAAAAAATTATTTACTCCTTCGCTAGGAGTTAGGCACAAGGCCAGTTTTATCTTACTCCCACAAGTAAGATGTGACCCAAGATCGGGTCGAGCAAGTGGGGTTAAAAGCCAGCGCTCGAGAGGTGAGCACTCTGGCCATTTAAAAATTGCCTGGGCAGCCCCGTCGGCATTCCCCCGGTAGAGGCGCCTCAGACAGTAAGCAATAAACTTACTCCTCCCCAAAGAGGGGAGGCGAAGCCTGGGAGGGTGGACCTCCTAGAACTGCACAGGACAGGCGTGCAGTATCAATCGGAACAGATACTACACTTTGATCTTAGCCAAAAGGCCAAGAAGCTTTACAATGATACTTTACATAATAGAAGTATCATCTTCTTTATATATACTGCTTATATGCGATATCAGTAGCAAGCTTTACTAATTTGCATATTGATTTTGTGAAAGGACATTTTATTAATTAACTATATTTATTATAATTTTTTTAGGAGGATAGAGCGAGATAGCGTGAGAGAGTCAGGAGGATCTGTGACACTACCACGATGATGATGAACAATAATAAATAATTAAAAGGGGCTTATATTAACACTACTGCAGTTTCACAGTAGACCCTATCCTCAGAAGCGTAATATTCGTCCTTATAAACATGAATGTAACTCCAAATTCAAGTGTATGAGAACGTATAATATGTTTCTGTTTATCGGGTCTTCCGTGAACTGCAGTAAAGGTGTTAGGATAATCCCTTTTTAATTATTCGTTATTGTTATAAAATTATCTGAAAGGATATCGAACCCTTTGTGTGTAAGTTATACTATCTTGATTCGGTTCTAGTCCGATTGTGATAGGTTGATTTTTCATCTTATAGTCTTCATTTTGTTTCATTTTACTTCAGTCGAAGGTCTCAGAAATCAAGGCTAACACTTGATCTCTATATGAGATACATAGATATTCGAATTCTCCATTAAAGTCCTCCTCTACCTCTCAAACGTTGAGTTAGCAAAGAAGTTAAGAACATTAGTTCTCCTCTCCCCGATTGACTAGTTAACTATGTTATAGTATATCTTTTTTGTGGTCTCTTGGTCTTACCGGATTCCAGGACAAGAATTCATCTAGTCTAGTGGAGTGTCCAGCTAAGTGCTGTTACTTGAGGTAACGTTACTTGGAAAAGGTGCACCATTCCTCATATGAGCCAGTGTATAGCCGTGTCGAGGGGACCTTATTTGGGCTGCGAATACTATGTTATTTTGAATATTTGGTCAGAGTTTACTTGTAGGGGAAGTATCCTCATGTCAGGTTTTCCTGACAAACCCTTGTAGAAAGAGACCGAAGACACTCGAGGATGGTGTCTAGTAGGTAACTCAAACTCCCCAGTAGATAATTCAAACTCCCCAGTAGGTAATTCAAACTCCCCCTATATAGGTGTGTGTGTGTGTGTGAAGTTAGATTGTAAGAATGATTGCATGTATAACTGCTACATATGTACATTTTACAATACTTCAAGGAATGAAAATAGAAATAAGTTTGAGTTGCACATTTTATAGTAGTGAAAAAAAAAATGGTATAAAACGTTGGCCACTCCTGATCTACCACCTATTGACTGAAGCTGGTAGTTACATAACTTTCAAATATTGGCGCATTATAATTAAGTCCAAAACATTGATTTTCTTTTCTCTAAAATGACTTAATTTGATACTGTTAACATTTCTTTTAAAAGAATGATTGATTTTGCTGCTGCCATTCCCTTCCACTTGCAATGCTCCTGCAGTGGATATGATTTCTATCCCCCCCCCCCCCAATATCTTTAGAATTATATTTTTAGAGATGAAAAGCACGTACGCTTTTTCTTGGTCAAAATCCAAATAGCATCGCTATGGGCGAACACTAGAAAAGTATTAATTAAGCAAAGCGGTTTCATACTTTGCCGTAAAATCGATTAAAAATTCAAATAAAATGAATAGAAGAAAATATATATTTTTCAGACAAATTCAAAAGAGTTAAAAATATCTTCATCGGAAGCATTAAAAGAAACTGTTAAAGATTTGGCACTAACTCACTGAGAGCCGATCCCCACACTATATAAAGAAGGGACACAAATTATCGGCAGTCCAGTCCGCTATCAACAAGTTGTCACCTCAACACAATACGATGATTAGCAATTTGTATAATGTACACACTCTCCACGTCAAATAAGCACTACTTAAAACAACTCGTGGGAGAGACATACACAAACACGAAACTGCTCATACTCACACATCAGCAAGAGCTTAACAGGTGCTGAAAATATTTCAACCGAAATATTTCTAGATTTACTTCACCGTCATACAAACTTTTAAATCGTCTATACTTTGATGTTTTTAATTTTTTTTATTTATGCACTAATGGGTCAACGCTTATCAAGGACCAAAGGCCATTCGAGGATAAGAGTTGATGTTTGATAAATAAAACGTATACGATTTCTATGTTTGATAAATAAAACGTATACGATTTCTATGTTTGATAAATAAAACGTATACGATTTCTATGTTTGATAAATAAAACGTATACGATTTCTATGTTTGATAAATAAAACGTATACGATTTCTATGTTTGATAAATAAAACGTATACGATTTCTATGTTTGATAAATAAAACGTATACGATTTCTATGTTTGATAAATAAAACGTATACGATTTCTATGTTTGATAAATAAAACGTATACGATTTCTATGTTTGATAAATAAAACGTATACGATTTCTATGTTTGATAAATAAAACGTATACGCTTTCTATGTTTGATAAATAAAACGTATACGCTTTCTATGTTTGATAAATAAAACGTATACGATTTCTATGTTTGATAAATAAAACGTATACGATTTCTATGTTTGATAAATAAAACGTATACGATTTCTATGTTTGATAAATAAAACGTATACGCTTTCTATGTTTGATAAATAAAACGTATACGATTTCTATGTTTGATAAATAAAACGTATACGATTTCTATGTTTGATAAATAAAACGTATACGATTTCTATGTTTGATAAATAAAACGTATACGATTTCTATGTTTGATAAATAAAACGTATACGATTTCTATGTTTGATAAATAAAACGTATACGATTTCTATGTTTGATAAATAAAACGTATACGATTTCTATGTTTGATAAATAAAACGTATACGATTTCTATGTTTGATAAATAAAACGTATACGATTTCTATGTTTGATAAATAAAACGTATACGATTTCTATGTTTGATAAATAAAACGTATACGATTTCTATGTTTGATAAATAAAACGTATACTATTAAAAAAAATTTTTAATTAATCGAAAAACTTGCTTCAAACAGTGAGTACAACTTTGTAAAATGTTTAGAGTATTTTTACCATATCTAAAACAAAAAAAAAAACGGGGGTGAAAAAAAAAACAAATATGCAACAAATAAATGTTACTAAAGGCAAGATAAGTTACTCTTCTACCTACCTGGATAAGTTTATTTGTGTTTTAACTTTTTTAAAGCGTTTTCTTTTTGTTCAAAACAAATCTAGTGTCCACTCTGTTAAGTTAGAACGAAAGAAAAATGGCTACCCATAAGCCTTGCACGAGGACCCTTGATAATTTCTCAAAAATTGAAAATTAAACAAAATACTGGTAGAAACATATCCAATAAATATCACCAATCATGCGCAATGTAATGTTCCACCAGTATTTTTTAAAATTTTCGATTTACATTTTAATTCTTGGCGCGTATGAGAGCCGCAATTGTTACCTGCACCGACTTATTCATACCAGCCGAGGTTCGCCTTGGCACCATTTTAGCAACCTAGGGACTGCGTTACAGGTAATCAGACCCTTTGTCGGAATAATTTATGATTCGGCTCGGTTCAAGAAGGTGCAGCGTTTCAAGCATTATCTCCTCCTTTGGAACAGGTTTTTTTTTTATTTTCATTCGTCCGATGCGCTACAACTGGAGAATGCCGACAGGTCCGTTCTCAACTATTTTTGTACTTGACCAGAGTGTCATCCCATAAGAGCTGTTTTTTCTCCACTTTCTGGCCTTGTGTCACACCTTGCTGCAGTGGGAAGTAAGGCGATCTATACACCGACTATAAAATCGGCTATCCAAGTTTAAATTGCATTGGATCTATCACGTCACATTTACTAATACCAAATATTGCTGTAAGTTAACAAAAATCGTTTTGAATTTTTTTCATTTTCATGTAGATATTTTATAAGATGTGCTCCTCAAAATGGCAGCTAAATCCATTTGGGTTATTTTTATAACCTCGTAATTTAGGTTAATTATAAATGATAACTTGTAAATAAATGGATGAACTATCAAGAGAAACGTTTAACAGATTTATTAAAACTGAACACAGAATGAATTACTGAGTTAATTGGCCGCTGGACGCGATTGATATATTCACAGTCTGACGTCGTACTTTGTTTATCTTTCTCTCCGAGCACACAACCGTTTTCAAGGGCGATAACTCTTAACTCCCGAAATGGTTCAAGGGAGGTAATTCCGTTTTCGTTAGGTGTCCTAACAGTTATTTAATCCCGAAACGCAATACCTAGTGTAAGCGATACCTTGTATAATATTAATTGAACACAAGTTGCTATTTTACTCATGGCTATAATCAAGTTGACACACCAGTTCCTATAAGATCACTGAAGTTAAGCGACATTGAGCTTGATCAGTCCTGATCACCGGTGACCATTTAGGAATATCAGGTGCTGCATGTAAGACCTGTTCCTCGTGGTCTTGCAAGCCAAGAACCGGCTACGAATTTACAATTAAAACAAACAGTCCTGGGTAGTTGTGATCTGTGCCAACCAGACAAAAGCTGGTGATGATAGATCGAGTAAAAATGGGGCAAATTTTATCAAAAATGTATGGTGCCGGGTAAAAGGAAACAACATCGAGTGTGGTCAGTTCTTAGATGGGTGACCATTTGGCAATACCATATGCTTTGTGTAAGACCCGATCCTAGTGGTCTTGCAAGTCAGAGCCTAGCTACCAATATGCAGCTACAACAAACACAACAGACAGTCCTGGGCCGTTCATTGTGAACTGTACCCACCAGATACTGGCCGGCGATGATGGATTGATTTCAGATGTAAATGATCAAAATTGATTTGATTGAATTTGAACTCGACATGGCAGGTTTTATAGTGTGAGTTTTTTTTTATACTCACGAGTAATCACTCATCAAGGCCAAAAGCCATTCAAGAAAAAAGGGTTAATGAGATGCACGGATTGTCAGTTGAAGGATGGACAATATTATGAGAGGATTGAAAATGATGAATGGAGTGAATAAAATGTGATTACTTATAAGGACGGTTTATGATGAGTATTTATTGATATTGGTTTCAAAGATAATTATGTTGTAGTCTGCAAGGAAGCAGTCACATGGTAACGTGTTTCACAGATGGGAAGTTCTTGGAACGAAATTCGGTTCATGGAAATTGTGTTGGATGGTAGAAAATTCTTTGCAGTTGTGGTAACAAGACGAGTTCTTGCTGTGAATGTCTTACAAGGAGGAACCAAAGATCAGAGCTCAGTCGAGCACCTTCCGTGGAAATAACGATCGAGTAGAGAGAGACTAGCAACGTTTTTTGTGTGGGGAAGGGGCTGGAGACAACAGAAGAGATCGTCTTTCACTATATTGAAATGTCAAAGCAAGAAGGAGTGCTCTAAATGGCATCTTTCTGTATCTATCTCTTACATAGGTAGATGATGGGATCAGGAGTCAGGTACTTTCTTAGGCAGTAGAATGATCCAACCATTTTCCTAGCAACCTTAAGAAAATCCCATCCATTCACTGTGGAGGTCCCCAGATGCCGGAGAGCTTTCTACTCAAATAGCTTCTTTCCTTGTGCTGCTGGCCTCTGGAACTCCCTCCCTGCCCCCTGTTTCCTCGACAGTACTGACATGCAGAAATTTAAAATTAATGTAAACAGACATCTCGCTGCACAGATCCCAGTTTAGGTTGACCCCCCTCCCCACAACCATCTCCCCTTTTATTTCTTCTCAGTAGCCCCTTACGTCTACAGTGGCGGCCTGCCTTGTTTGTTTTCCAGAGGCCAGCAGCACAAGGAAAGAAGCTATTTGAGTAGAAAGCTCTCCGGCATCTGGGGACCTCCACAGTGAATGGATGGGATCTAGTTGATTGTCGAGTTGGTCTAGTGAATTTAGCCAATACCTTTGGGTTAGGAAAAGTGTGACACCTGGACAGACAAAAAGAGATGATGTTTGTGTTTTATGTACATAGTTTATTCATTTCCTTTTATTTATTTCTCCATTTTGTTTTGTTTTCCCAGTGCTGCCGCCTTTTCTCCTTTTCCCCTCCCTCTTCACGTCTCCTCCTTCCTTTCCTTCTCCTCTGGAACATAATTGTCTATCTCATCCTCTTTAATTAGTTTTTTCCTCTTCATCCTCTCTCCTTTTCCCTCCTCTCTTCACTTCCTTCTATACTGTTATTTACCCAGTGCTCCTGCCTTTCCCTCCCACCTCCCCTCCCTCCTCCTCCTTTCCCCCTTTCAACACCTCCTCCTCTTCCCCCTCTCTTCCCTCCCCTCTCATCATAATTATGTCTTTCTTTTCCTCTTTAATTAGTTTTATTTAGCCGCATCCTCGAATCTCTATAAAATGCTCTGTCCATCCGTCTTCACACTTCACTTTCAAATTGCATTTTCATTATTAAATATGCTATGTAAATGGATGCACCTTATTTCAGACTTTGCCCGGTCGTGTTTTTACTTACAATTTGTTTGTTCCAAAGTTTGATTTACTTTTTGTTCCAAACAAAACGAAGTTACGCCCTCTTTTTTTTTATATAGATGGCATCTGTATGAAAATAATACCGAGCCGGTCAAAATATTTTCCTGAAGGAATTAAATCGAATTACATTTTATTGTTCTTAAGAACATGCAATGATCCACTAAAAGACCTGACGAACCAGAATCAAATATTGATTTTTTTTAGGAAGAAATCTATCGATGAGAAAAGTCAAGAAAGCGACTGACTTTACTTTATATATTAGATGTATCCAAGCATCTATTAGAGAGGCTCTGTCCGTTGGCCAATCACGTTTCAGTTTGAAATAGTATTCTCATCACTAAAATAGCAGATTGAATAGAGGTAACTGTTTTTAGATGCATCCGAGTTTGAAATAGCATTTTCGTTGGTCTGTCATGCTTTAGTTTGAAATAGCATTTTCGTTGGTCCGTCATGCTTTAGTTTGAAATAGCATTTTCGTTGGTCCGTCATGCTTTAGTTTGAAATAGCATTTTCGTTGGTCTGTCATGCTTTAGTTTGAAATAGCATTTTCGTTGGTCTGTCATGCTTAAGTTTGAAATAGCAGTTTCGTTTTTGATCTGTCATGCTAAAGTTTAGAATAGGAAGTTCAAAATAGCTTTTTTGTCAGTCCGTCTGGCTTAAATTTGAAAAAGCATTTTCGTTTGTTTGTCACGCTTAAGTTTAAAATAGCATTTTCGTTGGTCTGTCATGTTAAGTTCAAAATAGCATTTTCGTTGGTCTGTCATGTTAAGTTCAAAATAGCATTTTCGTTGGTCTGTCATGTTAAGTTCAAAATAACATGACAGACTAACGAAAATGCTACGGTCAAAATAGCATTTTTGTTGGTCTGTCACGCTTGAAGAATTTCATCACTAAATGCTCTGATTTAATCGCTGCATCTTACGAATATCCGTTCTTTTTAATCTTGTGAACGTATGATTAGCAAATTAAATAAATTGGACACATCAGGCAATTGGAAGTCATCTCCATTAAAATCTCTCCCGCGTTTGGTCAAGTGACGTTGCGTGCATATTTTTATTGTTGTTCGAGATTAATACGAATCATGAAGTTACTTGTCCGTGCTTGATTTCGAACAATCTTTCGAACGAGTGAGCAGAGGGAGGGAGTCTCATTAATATTGCTCGTTTTCCTATTATATCCGGATCCGGCTGATGTGGAGCGCCATCCATTAATTAATTCTTACACAAAGAATCCAAGGCATGCAAACAATGTTTGCTTAAAGCATCCCCCACACACACACACACACAAAGAGGACAAATGCTGCACATTATTTAGCCAGAGACATGGATGGTCACATGATTTTTGGTTTGTTTTCTTGTTTGTTTGTTTTTTTCTATTTAACGGCAAATCAACCCTCTTTAGCCTCTTGTAAACGATTCATTACTAATGAAGGTTTAGTATCTGTCTGTCTGAAGCCGAAACCATACTATTACATCTATTAATTGTACTATCGTACTATCTTTCAATGCTCAATTCAGAGGAGGAGGGGTAATATAGTATCTGTGCTGTTGTCATGATATCCTCCAAGGCACTACCTTTGGGGGGAGTGTAGTATATGATTGCTCATCATGTCTCCATTCTACCAGACATTACCCCCTCCCCTAAAAAAAAGAGAGGTAGTGTAGTTATCTGTTCTATGGTCATGATTACCTCTCTTTAAAATATGCCATCTCTGGTCGCATATTTTTGCTAATACAATTAATCAAAAGTTGTTTCTTTAAAAAATATCATCATCATCATCATATTCGGTTTAATGTGCATTTTATATGCTGGCATGTGTTGGACGGCTTTTAGGAACTGACATCCAAACAAATTTATTTCTGACCAGGTTTTTATTTATCCCTTTTCTCTCCAATCAATCCTTATCACTTTCTCCCATGTTTTTCTTGTCCTTCCCTTATCAACTGATCCTGCTACCTTAACTGTTCTACATCTACTAACCCAAGAACTCTCATCCATTCTTTAATGTAACCAAACCAACCAGGTCTCCGTTTCTGCACACATTTCACTATACTCTCCAGATTTAATCTTCCTCTGAAGTCATCAGATCTAAGTCTTTAAGACTTACATTACACATGCCTCGTATCATTCTCATATCTTTTCTCTCCATGCCACACATATCTTCAACCCTTACTGGGCAGGTTTCACTTCCATACATCATCACACTGTATACATGCCTGATAAACTATTCCCTTGGTCAACAATGGTAACGCTTTGCTGATTAGTAATTGCAGAAGTTCCCTGAACTTACTCGATCCACTCCTAACTCTTGCTATACTACTACCAGCACCAAATCTTCCCTGTGTTCTAATGGTATCACCAAGGTAACAAAACTTCTGGAAAAAAATCATCAATAGCCTCACCATTCAAATATACTTTCCTGACATCTGCGTTCTCACCCGTCACCATTGTCTTACACTTTTTGCACACAAACTGGTTATCATCTCTCAACTTACTTGATCTACCTGTAATTCCACTGTACTTCTTGTGTACCCAATGCTTACAAGTATCACAAAAAAATTGAGTTGTTCCCAACTACTTGTCCACAACTTGAGCAGGGGAACTTTCCTCTTTCTGAGGGGGTGCCCAACACTATAACCACTGATCACCACTTTGGTCTTGATAACATTTACTTTCAGATCTTTACTTTCCATAGCATTCCTCAAAGTCTCAAACTTAACAAGTAGATCTTCCATTGTTTCACAGGCAAACACCAAAGCATCAACATAAAGTATCTCTTCCGAAAACCCCTACGAAACTGCATTCCCCTCCCACCACCCCTCCCTCTTCTTTCTCCTCCTCCTCCTTTCCCCCTTCAACACCTCCTCCTCTCTTCCCTCCCTTCTCCTCTTATCATAATTATGTCTTTCTCATTCTCTTTAATTAGTTTTTTCCTCTTCATCCTCTCTCCTTTTCCCTCTTCTCTTCACTTCCTTCTGTACTGTTATTTACCCGGTGCTCCTGCATTTCCCTCCCACCTCCCCTCCCTCTTCTTTCTCCTCCTCCTCCTTTCCCGTTTCAACACCTTCTCCTTTCCCCCTCTCTTCCCTCCCCTCTCATCATAATTATGTCTATCTTTTCCTCTTTAATTAGTTTTATTTAACCGCGTCCCCGAATCTCTATAAAATGCTCTGTCCGTCCGTTTTCACACTTCACTTTCAAATTGCATCTTCATTAATAAATATGCTGTGTAAATGGATGCACCTTATTTCAGACTTTGCCCGGTCGTGTTTTTACTTGCAATTTGTTTGTTCCAAAGTTTGATTTACTTTTTTGTTCCAAACAAAACGAAGTAACTCTGTATTGATGGATACAGAGTTACGTACCTTTTTTTTTATATAGATGGCATCTGTATGTATGGGGGAGGGGGAAACGACAACGCTTTTAACACAAAAATGAAAAGCAATGGACTAAATACACATCTCTGATGTACTTCCACTTTAAGTCTAACATTAAAACTGTCACTAGATATGCTGTTAATTCTAACACGACTTATTCCTTGGCCTTTTGGTGAGGAGCAAATTGTAGTATCTGTTCTGATACTACACTTCACCTTTTCTATCCTCGGTCAGTGAAGGAGAAATCCTTCTAGATAGAGGCAATTTTAATTATTGCCCCAATCCAGAGTGTAATTCTTGTGTACCCAATGCTTACAAATACCACAAAAAAAACAAAAAACGAGTTGCTCCCAACTCCCTTCCAACAAACTAAGCCGGGGAACTTTTCTTTCTGTCATAGTGGGGGAAAATTGTACCATTGTATAGGGTGTTCTTCGATCCCCTCCAGATGACCCCCCTAATCTACTTGTTGACAGAAAACAGCTGTTTGTCTCTCATTGACACGTTGTAAGTAGTTAACGGATAGTGATATCCCGCAGCAGTGGGGACAGTAGCAGTCGTAGAGATGTTGATCTTTTTTTTTTCTTTGTTGCTGCATGTACGGAAGCATTTAAAAAGAACAACAAACAACTCCATTATTTGTTCTGGGATTTGATCTAGATTTTAGAGCAATTTACAGAAAGTACATCTACCGGCCCATTTTGACACAATGTTAAGAGTGTTGTCTAATTGACTGGGAGACCAGGGTTCAATCCCCGGTCGAGTCATACAAAAGACTAAAATAATTGGTACTTGATGCCTCCCTTGTTAAACACTCAGTATTATAAGGTGAGGATCAAGGGTAAGTGGAGTAATTCTGGGAAAGAAGTGGCGCTCTCCCCTACATCTGAGCTAACGAAAAGGGAACTTTCGGGTCGCCCTCGACTATGGTCCACCACTTTTTTTTAATTTAAAAAATTTTTTTTTTTTACTTAGATCTGCCCGGTCAACCCCCATAGGGGTGGTGATAGTCTCAAAACAAGACATCCGCTTGCTTTGACCTGAACACCCAAGAGGCAGAATCGATCTCGCTTCTCTGCCGCATCAATTTCCTGCTATGAGGCAACTTCTTGTACACGTAGCTCAAACCTCGAACTTGCTAATGGAAAATTCTTTCTTTTTTTTGCTTAATCGAACCTTAAGTGGAATTTACGTTTTTAACCCTATTTTTACACACCCAAATCGCAGGTTTGTACCTATTAGAGTGTAAAGAATCCTGTTTACAAATGTCTTTTTAGGAATTTCGACCGCAGGTGGGGATCATTTTATGTGAAACTTACATAGCAAACTGAACACCCTTCTAAAAATTGAACGGTAAGCTTAAAAAAAATTTTTTTTATATTGATCTGAAAATTTAGTGTTCAATCGTTATCGTAATCTGAAGATTTTTTTTTAATTAAATACCAAAAAATTTAGAGAGTGATGAATCATAAAAATATCAGCTTCAGGGTAGGGGAGGGGGTCATTTCACATTAAACTTACATAGAAAATTGGCCCCTCCTCCCTGCTAAAAATTTAACAACTAATTTGTTTCTAATTTTTTATAAATCCAGTGTGGCAGACGAGAATATCGAGATCAGGGCTGAGACGATAAATTTACCTCGAACTTGTTCTCTAATTGAAAATTACTTTTGCTTACTTATTATTATGGTATAAGCTGAGCTACCTATTTCAGGAATAAATGGACTTACCCAAACACAATAAATTCAGTTACAACTATACATCGTGGCAGTGACCCTCTCCATTCATTTGGCGTCAGTTCGCATACCAGTCGAGGTTCCAATCTTGACAATCAGTCCGGCAGAAACTGGGCCATTTCGGTGGCCTTTTATCTATCAGACTAATTATTCGTTCTGGGTAGTCCTACGAGGTACACCCTTCCAGGCTTTGCGTCCCCTCTTTGGAGTGGAGTAAGTTTATTTCTTACTGCCTGAGGCGCCCTGACTGGGGAATGCTGACGAGGCTGCCCAGGCAATTTTTAAAAGGCCAGCTTGCTCCCTCTTTAGGGGCGCTGGCTTCACTCTCCCCACCTTCTGGTCTTGTGCCACATCTTCCTGAGGGAAAGGAAGTAAATGCCGCAATTGGTGGGAGTTATGGCCCTAGAATCATGACGCGTACTTCTGCAACATACTTTTGTTAACTAGACCACTGTGTTTGTCTTGATTATTATCGGCCTGCAAGGCCACAACACTTATTCTAACCTTATGTGAAATTTTTCGTTTTTAACAGTATTTTTATACAGCAATACTACTACAAAATCACAGGTTCATAACTTTTCCAAGAGTATTAGTGTGTAAATGACAAGAATAAATCTGATAGGATTTCAATTCGGCATAGCTGGTTCTATAGAGAATTGTTTTGCATGGACTGTAAGACAAACTTCTATTTTATCCCATATGTATATATATATATATATATATATATATATATATATTCCATGATAAATGCCATCATATGCCCTTAATAGGATTAAGATGAAAATTCATATACACTAAATGTACAAAAGCAAGGAAATTCCCAAATTTTTACACTTTTATTGTCATTAAGGGTATGACTACATATCAACCAAGCCATTTCATTATCACATCACTACAGTATAAATCTCTATCCATGAGTGGATGAAGTGTGTGAGGTGCGCTGAAGAAAAATTCCTGCTAGTGTTGTGCTCGCATACCCTTAATGACAATAAAAGTGTAAACATTTGGGAATTTCCTTGCTTTTGTACATTTAGTGTATATGAATTTTCCTCTTAACCCTATTAAGGGCATATGATTTCAGTATACTGGCATTTATCATGGAATGTCATTACTTTTGTAAAGGCTATGCCTCAATACAATGGTGATTTTTAAGGTTTTTTGGAATTTTCTGGAAAACTAAGGTATATGGTAAACTGAAATTAAAATGCCATCAACTAGACACTAGAACCTCTATCTCTGCCAAAAATCAGCTGAATGCATCAAATAGTTGATGAGATACAGGGTGGCACATACATACATACGTACACACGGATAACACAAAATCATGCCTGACCTTTCTGGATCTCTGGATTGCCTTGACTAATGATACTGAAATTCTACACACTTATAGAACCTATCAAAAAAAAATTTTGTGCAAAGTTTTAACTAATTTGGTTAATTGGTATTTGAGTTATGATTGATCAAAGAAATGAGATTTCTAGCATAGGCCGTTTTTGAAGTCTATTAAGGATAGAGCGCTCTCGCGCCTCCCTTGATTCTGTAACAAAACGGTCGTCAAACGAAAGGAAAACAAAGCCCTTTAATAAACAACAACGATATATTTATTTGAGTGACCTACACCCAACGGTGTAGGTAGCTGAAAGTTAAGATGGTGTAGAAAAGGAATTAAACTAAGAAAGTTTTGGTTGGTTGCCGAAAGTCTTCTTGGAACAATATATCTTCAGTGAAGATAGCATTGCTTAGCTCTCCAGTTTACAGACAGAGGCAGGAGAGACAACATCTTTTTTCGTAGGTGTCTGGAAACTCTCTGGGGCTGCTCTCTAAATCCCACAGTGTCTAGAAGTAGTCCTTCAACGATCGGATGAAATTAATGCGCCCTGGAGGCTGATTGGTTATCGTATCACCAAATTACTTCGCAGGGCTGCCCTCCGCCAGAGGAAATAAATTTTAATGTTCATTGTTGCTATAGTTCTATATTCTGCGATGACGTCCATTAGACCAACCACAAACACTTGATAGTCACATGTAAGCAATTTCGTATGGAAATTATAATTGGATAGTGACCTATATATATTAAAAAAACTAGTAGAAATTCTACTAAAAGTAATAAATGTATAAATAAAAAAAGATTCACAAAAATCTCGTGACAGACCAAAAACCTTCAGCGCATTGTGTTGTAGATGCATGCAATTTGTTAATAAACCCCTTCTCTTCCTTTCAAAATGAAAAGAAATGGAAACCAGACAAAATGTCTGGAAAGCTTCAAAAGTTTTTTTTCTTTCTTTTTTTTTTATATTCATTTAATAATGAGTCATCACTTATCAAGACCAAAAGCCACTCGAGGATAAGGCTTAATGAAATGGATAGATTGGCAGTTGCATGATGATGAATATTATAAAAGGATTGAAAAATAATAAATAATAAAATTTGATGATTTAAATCAATAGACTCCTTGGTCTTTTGGCTCGGATCAGAGTGTAGTATCTGTTCCAATGGATGCTACACTCTGTAGAGGTATTGTCCTGTACAGTTCTAGGAGGTCCACCGTCCCAGGCTTTGAGAAGGAGCTAGTTAATTGCTAATTGCCTGAGGCGCCACTACCAGGGAATGCCGACGGGGCTGCCCAGGCATTTTTTGTAGGCCAGAGTTCGCTAATCCTAGTGCACTGGCTAGCCACACCTGACCGTGTGTCTAGCCTCCTGGAGAGGAGGTAAAAAAAAAAAAAATTAGTTTTATACATGTAAATAAGACGTTAAACCAAATAAGATGATGATGTCAATTCCTCTCAATCTAAATAGTACATTCCAAGTTTCATGTCAGTGCAATACTCTATATATCAGCCTCTCTTCTGTGAGTATGGTGCTATAAACCAGATGCAAAAGGATATAGGCTTAATCATTTAATCCCGGGCACCACAGGGCCTACCTACTAATATATATACAGAGTGGGCAAAAATAAGGGTCCTATTTTTAAAAATTCATAACTTTTTTATTTATTGACTTTTAAAAAATTTTTTTTTTAGAATAAGTAAAGGACCCCTTCCGAAGCAAGCATGAGCCGTATTAGCCCTAAGGAACGTACCCTCATTTAGAAAACATTATTTTTGCTTAAAAAACTCAAAACAGTGTAAAAAACAATACTTTAGTTTTTGTAAGTTTTAAGAAGTGTTTTTCGGCTAAAATTTGTTTTGTTTATTTCAAAAAATCTCGGAAGGGTCAGTCTACACACACATAAAGTTTGGTGAGTTTAACTTTTATTTTGTGGAAGTTATTCAAATTCAAGTTATTCAAATTTAAAGATAGGACCCTTATTTTGGCCCACCCTGTATATATATATATATATATATATATATATATATATATATACCAATATTAATTTTAAGTAAATAATATTAAATTATTTTTACCTACATACGCCAGCGTTTCAAACTTTCGCTCTCATCAGTGTAGGCAATGATAATCTCAGACGGTCGCGAAGTTCGAACCCCTGCTACAGAATCAACCTAGACTCCGCAAGCAAGCGTCATAACCATATGGCCACGAGATATTACCACGTCAGGAAGAGAATTTAAGTTCTATTTATGCGAAGGGAGGCACACATATAGAAAGACTGACTAGAGTATTCAACGAACGTTGTCGGAATTATATATATGTATAAACATATATAAACATATATATATAAACATTTAGAATGGCCTACACAAATGCAATTACGTTTCAGCAAGCCATATGCTTCGTCAGGGCCAAAAGATAATAAACTGAAACATAGTTGCATTTGCATAAGCCATTCTAAATCTTTAATGTATATTCGTAAAGCTCTACCTTGTATTGAGCACTTTTGAAAAACTATTGGTTTTAAGTTCATTTTATCAATATACAGGGTATTCCAGAAGTTGCGCACTATACACTGATCTTCATATTTTTCAACGTTTCAGATTATGGGTGAGAAAATAACAGTAAAAGAAAGAGTACTTATGCAGATTAGGACCCAAGCTAACCCTAACCGATGCCGATTTTAGTTTGGGTCCTAATCTGCATAAGTACCGAAGAAAGAGTTAATTTGGTTTTTATGTTTGGAAAAGATGAGGCGACATACCGCTTTGTAGCTCAGGAATTCAATCGCAACTAAAACATACTAGTTGATACTTTCAGTATGAAAATAAAATATTGTACATTAACACCCTTTGCTGCATCACCTCCCCACGAAAATGAGATTCTACTTATTTTAGACGATTATGTGTGAACACCCTCAAATACTTGGCAGAAAAAAAAAAGAAAATAATTATTTTAGAGTGGGGGGGGGGAATCAGTTTTGCATATGAATTTAACGTTAAAAGATCCCCCATTTTCAGGCTATTCTAGCTATCTAAGGCAGTTAATTTATTTTTTTGCTATGAGAGATAAATTCTGTACATTCGTTTGACAGAGGGGTCTACTTTTTTAGGTGATTACGTGTGATTTTAGGAGGTTTTTGTTTAGGAATGGATGGCAACTCGGACTTAGGATTGATAATAGGGTTAAGGAAGTGTTTTTAGGGGTGAGCCTGCCACTCGAACTTAGTGGTAGGGTAAGTAATTTTTTTTTTTTTTTACTAAATTTTCAGCATAAAAAATCGCACTGATTTATCACACATAGCAAAAACTTTTTTGGTTTATTGCCCTAAAAATCTAGAATGGCCCGGAAATAATGGATCATTTTACATTAAATTTCAAATTCAATCGCAACTATCCCGAACAAGAACAACCATCTAGCCATACCACTGTCTGCCGTTTGATCAAATGCTTAACAGAAACTGGTTTAGTTGATAACTGTGAGAGATGTGGCCGACTAAAGAGAGCAACTGATGAAGACGCATCCATGGTTTGGGCGAATGTTGCTAAAAAAACCTGCAAAATCAGTAAGGAGAATAAGCCAGGAGATAACGATTAGAAAATGATTAGTGCATCGTATTGTTAGGACACAGAAATTTCATCCGTACAAACTAACTCTTGTGTAAGCTCTACATGGTGATGATACTGATAGGCAATTAGAATTTTGTGAATGAGTGCGCAATCACATGAATTCTTCTTTATTTAGTGACGTAGCAATTTTATTCAGTGATGAAGCAATTTTATTCAGTGACATAGCAATTTTATTCAGTGATGAAGCAATTTTATTCAGTGATGAAGCAATTTTATTCAGTGATGAAGCAATTTTATTCAGTGACATAGCAATTTTATTCAGTGATGAAGCAATTTTATTCAGTGATGTAGCAATTTTATTCAGTGACGTAGCAATTTTATTCAGTGATGAAGCAATTTTAGTCAGTGACGTAGCAATTTTATTCAGTGACGTAGCAATTTTATTCAGTGATGAAGCAATTTTATTCAGTGACGTAGCAATTTTATTCAGTGATGAAGCAATTTTATTCAGTGACGTAGCAATTTTATTCAGTGATGAAGCAATTTTATTCAGTGACGTAGCAATTTTATTCAGTGATGAAGCAATTTTTTCAATTGAATTGCCAAGTAAATCGGCACAATATGCGCTATTGATCGGAAATAAATCAAAAGTGAAAAGCGGAGGAAATTCATCAAAACAACCCTAAGATCATAATCTGGGTTTGTATATATATATGAGGAGGAAATCGTTGGCCAATACTTTATCAATAATGATAATAATAATGACGTCACCGGCGAAACTTAGAGTTTCTGAAAACCAAATCTTCTCCCCCTCCCCGACTTTTTCTTTGGGGACATCTCAAATCTGTTGTGTACCTTAATGATTTGAAAGATGCGAAAACAACTGAGTGTCAAAGGATCAACACAGAAAACCTCAGAAAACTCAAAGAGAATTGATACATGTTTCAATGCAAGGAGGTGAACAATTTGAGCAGTCATTAAGCTAAGGATCAATAAAATAGATATTATGTGTATTTGTATAAAATAAAACACACACACACACACACATATATATATGAGGCCTGTCTAAAAAGTATCCGACCTTAGACTAGAAATAATATTTCTAATACCTGACAGGGTTGGGACCCTAATCCCCTTCAAAGTAGGCCCCTTGTGCTTGCACACACTTAGCCCACCGATCCATCCACTGCTCTGGAAGTCTTTTTTTTTTGGAATGGTGTTCATCTCCGCTCTCGCGTTCCGCATTATCTCTTCTCTAGTCTCAAAACGGGAACCTTTCAGTGGCGTCTTCAATTTTCGAAACAACCAGAAGTCGCAAGGAGCCATGTCTGGAGAATAGGGAGGTTTGAGAATGGCTGGAATTCTATGTTTGGCCAAAAAATGTTAGATCAATTGGGATGAATGTGCGGGGGCGTTGTCGTGATGCAGTTTGCAGTTTTTCGCCGCCCATATGTCTGGTCTTTTGTGCCAGACTGCGTCATGAAGACGCCAGAGAACATCTCGATAGTATTCTTTTGTCACCGTTTGTCCTTCCGGTGCGTTTTCGTGATGCACAATTCCACGGATATAGAAGAAAACAGTCAGCATCACCTTGATTTGGCTTCGCACCTATCGCGCTTTTTTTGGCCTTGGAGACTCGGAATGCTTCCATTGCGACGACTGTCATTTTTTTTCTGGGTCGTACATGTACACCCATGACTCATCTCCAGTTATCACAGTGTTCAGAAACCCAGGATCAGTGTTGCCGGTTTCCAGAAGGTCCTGTGCAATTTGAAAATGGAGGTCCTTTTGTTCTTGCGACAGCAACTTGGGCACAAATTTTGCAGCCATTCTGTGCATGTTCAAATCATCACGTAAAATTGCATATGTGGAATCTTTACTCACTCCAACCTCTTGGGTGATCATTCGCAAGGTTGAACAACGATCTTCCATCACCAAATTTGGCACCCTCTCAACAACTGCTGCACTCCGAGCAGTTTGAGGCCTGTCAGAACGCTGGTCACTCTCTGCTGATGTGCGGCCATTTTTGAATCGGTTGAACCACTCCTTAATTTGTGTTACACCTATCGCATCTTCTCCAAACACCTGTTGAATCTTACGAATTGTTTCGCTTTGAGAATCACCAAGCTTTTGACAAAATTTGATGCAGTACCTTTGGTCAGCACGTTCAGTCATCTTGAGAGAATCGGTAATCCGACGAACACGTTGTGTAGCATCTCAGTCGCTGCCTGTCGGTCGCTGAGTAACATGCAGGAAGGTGGTGATAAAATTCACACATGCGCATGAAGGCGTCTTCCTTCAT